>JACDJE010000036.1:5394990-5696069 GCA_016647715.1 Pavo muticus | reverse complement strand
CTAAAAAAAAAAAAAAAAAAGAGAGAGAAAAACAATCGCAAGGCCAGGCAGGCTCCCGGCGCTGGGTGGCTGCGCTCCGCGGGGCCACTCACGGCTGCCCGGCCGCCCGCAGGCCCCTTCCCCCGGCAGCCTCCGGGCACATCGCCCCGCGCCGCTTCTGATTCTTTGAGGGAAAAAACAAACAAACAAAAAAGACAGAAAAACACGAACGCCGAGCAGCAGGGGCGAGAAGGAGAAGCCCTCCGCCGCCGCTCCCCTCGTGCCGCCCTCGCGGCGCTGCCCGGCTGGGGGCACGCAGCCCGGCCGCCCTTAGCTTTCAGCCCGCCTCACGCCCGGCCCGCACGGAGCGCGGCGCGGCTCTTCCGTCTCCCGCGCGGCGGAGGCAGAGCGGCGGACACCAACTTTGTCCCTCCAGGAGTGCAGTTTGGGGGTTGCCGAGGAGAAAAGGCCGAGCCCGGTTTTTGTCTCTGGGCGGTGGTGGCTGGAGCCGTCTCTAGAGTCTCCCGAGTCCAACCGGCAGCTCGGAACGACCCTCCGTACCCTGCTGCTGCCGCTGCTCCCCTGTGGTAATTTCATATCTACCCATTCACTTGTGTGGCGTGGAGAACGGACCCAAGATGGCGGCGCCCGGGCGATTGTTTTTGTTTCCTCTCCTCCTCCCCCTCCCCCACCTCTCCCCTCCTTTCCCACCGCCACAAGCACGGCAGCCCGTCGCGCGACGCCGTGCGAGCGCGCGCCGCCCCAGATTGACGGCCGCGCCGCCCACTCACAGCACGGCGAGCGCCGCTCGGCCCCGCCCCTCTTCCGACCCACCCCGAGCGGGGCGGAGCGCGCTCCCTCCTCCCCTACCTGCTCGCGTGTGCGCGCGCATGGGTGAGGCGGCACGCGAGTGGGCTGCGCGCGCGCACCCCGCCTCAGGGCGTGGTCCTCGCGCCGCGCTCGCGGGGCGCCTTCTCTCGGCGTTATCTCAGAGCCTCGCAGGCCACGTGGAGGTGTTGTATCCCTCTCTGCGGAGCGAGGGCTGGCGGCAGCCAGCTTCGGTCGTCCTTTTAGCTCCGTAGTAGCGGCCGGCCGGCCGGTGCGAGGGACTGTTTTGTTTTTTTTAATAAGGAGCTCTGTAAGCGGGTGTGTGGCGTCACGGAGAGCCGAAGGTGTGTCTCGCAGCGTGCCTCGCGCTTTCAGATGCTCTCACGCATCAGTGGGGCGGTCGCAGGTTGTAGCGCCTCCCTCAGCGGGTCGTTGCAAACGTCCATCCTTGTTGCTTTCCCAGCAGAGCACGTGCCCGGCCGCTGTGCTTCCCGCCCCCAGCAGGGCGGCTCGCGGAGCCCCCCGTGGAGCCCCACAGTGCTCTGCTTCCAATCGCTGCTCGTCCTTTGCGCCTTGCAGCGTTTGTTTGCAGGCACGCAGCCCCGAGCAGCTGCCGCCATTTCACACGCGGTGCTCCGGGATGTGGCATGAGGCAGCACTCGAGGGCTCGGTCCGAGCAGGTAAACCCCTTCAGTGAGTTACAGCCTTCAGGAGAGCTGTTCTGTTTCATGAGTTTGGTGGGAGCCCCTCCTTTTTTTTTTTTTTTTTTTTTTTTTTAGTCAGTTCTGGCCTTTAACTTCTGTATTTCAGAAGCAAGAAGCACCAGGTTCTCAAAAACTGCTTCATTAACCATGGATGTGCATTGGGTGGTTTCGGATTCCTTTGTGCTGCTTGGTGGCACGGCCCAAGTTTCCTTGGTGGGAACTTGTTTTTAGGTGGGACTAATGTGAAGCACCTCATACACAGCTTCCAATTATGTGGGTTTGCAACCAAGTTAGGGCTGAGTAATTGCCTCAGGTTGTGCTACTGGAGGTTCAGAGGAGATATTAGGAACAATTCCTCCTTCAAAGAGCAGTCAGGCAGTGGCACAGCTGCCCAGGGAGTGGGGGGTCACCAACCCTGGGGGTGTCCCAGAGCCGTGGGGATGTGGCATTGAGGGATGTGGGCATGGTGTGGTGGGCGGAGTTGGACTTGGAGCTCTTAGAAGTCTTTTTCAACCTCCTTGATTCTTTGAGTATCACTGCCAAGTTGTGTGAGCTACTCTAATCCACACACCAAAGAAGCCTTTCAGCTGTTAGACCCACTGATCTACCCCTAGCCCTTGTATTCAGAGGTGAAGATATGTAGATACTTTAGACTATTCATATTGAGGTGTCTGCCAGAGTTCTTGATTAGAATTCATGCATCCTTGTTTCTTTGCCATATTCAAACACCAACACGAAGTTCATCCTCCAATGACGTTTTTGATTTGAAACACCCCAAAGTAAAACAAGATCTATGGGATTGTGCACATCTGGAAGCATCAGGACATGTGGCAACACTTTTTATGCCATTTGTTATCCAAGCATTTCAGGATGATTTACAAGCATTAATTAATGTATTACAACACTCCTACTTAATCTGTAGTTTTTAATATTCTTCAATAGCAGAATATTTAAACGTGACCTGTTCTGCAGGTTGTGTTTTCACTGTGCTCAGCTTCTTCAGAGTGCTTGTCGTGTTGCCACATGAGCAGGAAATTACAGCTAAAAATATTGCTATTGTGTGTGTGTGTTTATATATATATATATATATATATAAAATAGCACAAATATGTCACCTGTGTAACATTGGCATGAATTTCATAGTAAGGAAGGAGGTGTCTGGAGATTTCTCAAGTTGCTCATTATTCTTAAGCATGGGTGGGCTTTTTGCCTGCAGCATCAGTTCAGCAGAGTAAAGCCTTCTGGCCATCCAGTAAATATTACAAAAGCAGCGATCCTCCTTAAAGGGCTGGTCTTGGCAATCATGTGTTAATCAGGATCAGAGGAATCACAAATGAAGTGTATATTCCTTTATTTTTCTCCAGTTTTGAAGCCTAATGTGACCATGGCAAGTGATATGTATGGATTAGGAATACTGCTGATGTCTGGGATCCCCAAGCAGCCCACTCAGTCTTTGTACCAGTCCAGCAGTATCATAGATATTGGTGTATTTTCGACTTTAAGTAAGGCTTACATCATTTGCAGAACTACTTAATGCAGCATAGGAAAAGAAACAATTAAGGAAAAGCACAAATATGCTTATTTTCAATATGTGAACAATAACAACCAGTTTTATTACATGGATGCAACACCTTTATCTGGGCTCAGTTGTATCTTTAGCAACACAATATGAATAGAACTGCATCAGAGATTTGCTCCTGTTTAATTTTGCTTTAAGAAGGAATTAAGTAGCTAGGTGCAAATATTGTGTGGGCCCTAGCAGAAATTGCTTAGTGTTTTGGTGAGGTACTGGATGCAAAATGCACTAAGGGCTTTGTGCTTTCTCTGGGTTCTTGCTTGTATTGTTAGTAAAAGGCTGAGTTTTATCCCAAGTAGACATGAAATGCCAACACAGTTGCTGTCTCTTTTTAAATGTCTTTTTGCGTGCCTTGCTTATGTGGATTTTGGGAGCATTTCCTTTTTCTACCTTTTCACTTTTTACTTCTATTTTCCTTCTGCCTTAAACTCCGGATCTTTTTTCCCTCTTCTAAGATCAGTCTGTCTACTCATTTTTAATGAATCATTTACTGTGACACATGAGCACTGAAGATACAGTATCAGGGACATAGGCATCTACAGAGAGCCTGTAAGCAGCAGCAGCAGCAGCAAGATTAAATGTGATCTTAGTTTCGTTCCTTTGTTCATGTGGAATGGTGCTTGGTTTAGAGGCAGCACAAATGTGACTTTCCTTTTAGGGAGTAATGGGAAGTAAAAAAACAGCATTGTCTCATTTTTCTTTTCAGAGCACTGCTATGATTAGAGGATTTCATCTGTGCCTTTGCTGTTTCCACACTGGATCAATTCTGTTTACACAGAAGCAGCATTATAGGTAAGAATCTATTGTGCAAGACTCATTCATAGTCTGTATGCAAACATCTTTAAAATGTGGAGTAAGAAACATGGGCTTTATAATATCAGCAATAACAATAATAGGTACAACCTTTGTCATTACCTCATTAATCTCCCCTCAGGTTCTAAGTAAACGCAGAAGGAAAAGAGAAACGAGTTTCAGACACTGACCTTATGTAACCAAAACAAAAAGTGACCAAAGCAGCAGGAAATCAGTGTTTGCAGGGATCTCCTCCTTACTAGCCAGCTTAGTTTTCCATGCTGTGGGAGAAGATGCAGATACTGGAGGACTGCCTGATTTAAATAAATAAATTGGTAAATAGCTACCTCAAAGTTACTCTTAACTTCATGAGTTTACAGAATTTACATAAAAATCTATTTTAAAAGAGTTTTAATACAACCTTTCAGTTCTAGTGGACTGATCAATGAAATCACTGTGAATTATTTTTGCAGTTCCAAAACTACTGAGATATTTTGCAGTTACCTTGATAAAGCAGCTTTGTAGCACAAGAAAATGTAGAGTTAACAAGTTAAGATGCATCAAATCTAAAGCTTTCCTCTGGTTTGCTTTTGAGTAGTGTCACTGTGTGTCTGTCCATCAAAATTTTCTCTTGCTATGCTTACAATCAAAGTTAAAAACCTGACATGTAACTGTTGAACCCAGCTGATATCCACAAGGGTAACATAAAATACATCTTGAAATCATAGCCCCGTTTTGGATATTCAGGTATTTTGGTATTTAGCCAAAGTATGCTCATTTTGTTCATGTGAGCAGTACTAATAACTATAAATGAATAGGATTTGGCCTGTTTCTTGTTACGTAAAACTATTTATATGGTGAGGTTGTGTGTGTGACTAATTCCTGTTCTAACGGAATCGGATGCAGCCTGTGGAGCTACACGTAGATGAATGTTTCCCAGCTTCTGGTTTAAAAACAAACACAGATAGAAAATTTTATGCAAATTAACACTTAAATGCAATCTCCAACGAATAGTTTTCTTTAAAGGCTACATTTATACCAATGATTATTTGTCTTTTTAGGCCTGGTATCCAGGCTTTGGTTTCCTTAGAATACTTCTGTAGAGGTTCAGAAATACCTCCTGTATTTTCTTGGAAGACCAGGTGATTCCTTTCTAGGGTTTGCACTGTCTTGTCAGATAAGATCATCTGAACAGAGCTGCTGGTTGCTTTCACTGTATTGTCTGTTAGTCAGTTTGTTGTATCATTGGTTTTTATTACTGCAGCGTTTATCTTGATGATTGAACACTCATTTCTTAGCAATTTATTCAAATTGCCATTAAGAGTCCAAGATGAACTCTTAAAACCCAATCTGTATTATGGGAACAAGGTTCCTTGGTCTGTGTAGAACCTTTCCTTCTCAGAATATGGTACCGTAATGTGGATGCCTTTGGGTAAAAACAAGTCTCTATTCATCATAGAAACCAAAAGATTTACTATGTTGTAATATTTTCACTGTTATTTTGGATGAATTCTTAAAGTGGGTTTCTTTTGCTGCTGTGTCCTAACAGTGGTTTTCGATTCTTAAGAATATATTTCTCATACCTGCCTATAAAGTGTTTATAGATATAGATATGTATTAATAATTACTTATTTTAGACTGATAGCTTGTAATTAATTGGAAATTTTAAGCAAAGCCTATAAGGCCTAGAAGTGACCTTGTTATTGAGAAGGAAGGCTGCCAACTGCAGGCAGTTTTGAGGAGGATCAAATGATGGCAGGACAGGTTAGGGTGGGAAGAACACAGTAAGGAAGTAAGAAGGGTGCTTCCTCAGAGAGTGACTTTGTGAGAGTCTGCTAAGGGTATTTATTGTGTTCTCATTAGTCATAGCAGAGTTTGATGCAAACGGCTTGGGAATCAGTTTGCTCCTTGCTGTTGGAATATACCTCAGAACGTATGTTTTTTTCTATCTACTGCAGCAGTTTGTAACTCTCCTCGGTTAGGCCCCTGTGTGAGGCCATGGGAAGGCCATTTATGTGCTTTAACTATTCCTGTGTTCTGGAATGGCATTTGTGGATTATTAGCTGTGTTAAACTAGAGCAGATCTTCAGTTACATTCATGCTGTACTTCCACAAACACTTTAAGCCAGCATAAGTCAGAAGATGCTACCCTGCTCTGCACACGTGTTCTTGCAGCTGCACACTGAACTGATTGGGGAACTGATTTGGTTCCAAACTAGCCCAGCAAACAAACCAAACCAGAACATTAGCTTTAAGCTAGTTCTGAACTCAGTTCGTTCCTAGCCTCACAAATATTTACGTTGGCTTGCAGGTCCTCACCTTTGTGGTGCTGAGACCAGAGCAAGTGTGCAAAGAAAACCAGGAGCCACTTTTTTGATGCAGGGGCTGGTTAAATTGAGGCTCAAGTTGTGGCTCCTTGCTAAATGAGCCAGGCATTCTAAAGGAGGCCTAACAGACGTCTTTTTACTTCCCGACTCCCAGGTCTGGCACTTCTTGGATAAGCCCTTGTCTAATTCTGTCTACATTACCTGCCCTTCTGTAACCATTTTTCTCTCAAGAGAAACCGGCTTTGAGTCTTATTCTGTGATCCAAACTGTCTAACCAAAACACATTTCCACACCCACGGAAATATTTTTCCACTCTTTTGAACTCTCACAGCTGATACTTCCTATATTGGATGATTACATTTCCTATTTGTGCTACATAAGAATAGCAAAAACTTACATGACTTAGCTGAACGATGCTTTGGTATTACAAACTGATCGTTTAATTAGCTCATCTCTTTTATTCCAAATGGTCCTTGGCCTGCAGTATTATTTATGCATTTCATAAGTGTTTTTATCTTTGTATTCTAAAGAATTACTTATTCAAAGTTTCATTCATCCCAAATTATGTAGCAGAAAACACATCCAGGTCTCACTCATCCCATTGCTGGACATGAGGCACGAGGATAGAATTATGGGTCGTGGTTAGCTGCATCGGCTGCTTTATTTAGTCTTACAAGTCTTACACAGTACTTATGAATACTTCTGTCATGCTTGGAATTTCTGAAACAATTATAGCTCAATAAAAGTTAAATTCAAATGCAAATACTAGCTATGTTATTTTTTTTACCATCTTGCCACTATAAGCTTGCCAAATTTAGTGCATTATGTGCAAGAGTTATTCATATAAGTCCCAATCTGTATTTGCCTGCTTGGCACTTTTATCTAATCATTGCGAGCCACAGCTGCTGCTTTTCTCTGACCCCAGATACTCTAAGCAGAGGCTGGAATGAGGCAGTGATGCTGCATGGCGGTTTGGTGTAGGTATAAAAGTTGGTCCTTTGCTTGGTGGAGCTCCTCTGGAAAGCCTTTTCTCCCTGGCTGCATTCTCTGTGGTGGTTCTATTGGGTGACCCAACAATCACTAGTAGGCTGCTTTTTTTGCACGGGCAGCAGCGCTGTTAAAGGCAGTGTTTGGACATGGGTAGGGGAGGAGCTGCACTGCACAGCTGATGGCTGGGTTTGTTTCACAGCTAACCTGTACATCTAGTCAGAAATCAGTACATTATTCTGAGTTGCACTGAGCACTTTGTGTCTGGAACTGCAATAAAGGCTTGCAGAATCATGAATGCCTTCAGCTGATGTTGAGGAATCAACTTCTACAGTCTGTAGAGCAGAACTCAGGAATGTAGCTTGCCATTGGAGCTTCAGAAGATGTGGAAAACATTAAGGACTAATTATAGAGGTCGACTGCAGATTATGTTAAAACTGTCACTTTCCTCCTCTTCTTAGAAGTAACTGGGGCACAGCGTTGTAAAAATAGTCTTACAAAGTTCCTTAGTGGAATGGGTGTTAGTAAGCTCCTAACATATGCTTTGGGTTACTGCTGTTTGCATGGCAGCTGCTGATTTATTTCTAATTCCACTTTATCTTTCAACATCCCACCCACCTTTGGAGTTTTCTTAAGTTATTTCATTATGATGTAGCAGAAGATGAAAAATAATGGGAAGGTTTTACCTTGGAAGTATTTGAAAGAAGGGAATGAAGTATTGTATGAATTGTATTAATTTCCAATTCATTCTGATTGTTCTGGAGTTTTTCTAGAGCTCAGTAGCTGCTTTCAATTATAAAAGCAATGAAAAGAGATCTTTGCCTGTCTCAGGTTTATAAGTCTCAGCTTTATGTTCCATTAGAAACAAACACACTGACTGAAAAGGTTTGCTAAAATTCTTTGGAGTGCAGCTGACAAAGGGGAGCAGCGGACGTTGAAATTGTATGGATTAGAATTAGAACCTCGTATTTCTTTGCCCTTTTCTGTTTTTTGGCTCTTCTTCATACTATTAGCATCAACATCATTCAATCCTCGAAGTATAACTGCCATCTTTAAGTAAGAGGATGGTAAAACCAGTAACCAATCCAGCTGAGGAGCCGGATCACAGTGCTGAACTCTTTGATCCGATCAATTAGAAGACCAAAACTCATTGCTCTCCTATTAAGATGCACAGTGAGGTACTTCACACTGACCCTGTTAAATTAGCACACCTGAAAGGTCAGCGATTTGCAGCGGGGAGGACCGTGTACCACTGCTGCTGATATGGGGAGCAGAACCTGTTAGGCTGGAGCTTCCAGCAGAGATGCTGTGAGCCTCCTCCATGGTAGTCCTCGTTAGCCAGAGAGGGAAAAAACAAATGCCTTTTGTTGAATTAACTCGTGCTGCTTCATTTGCTAGATGTGAAAAGGTCGAGGAAGAGATTCGTTTTCCAAGGGATACTGAGTCGAGTGAAGATTGTTAGGGGATGGATGACTTCCTGTTTTAACATCGTATGTGAAAGTGCACGTTGTGAACATTCACTTCTGCAGTATAAGCAAAGGGCGTGTGGGAGTTCAGAGGAGCCAGAGAAGCACGAATTACTTCAGGGAAGGCAGGAAAGTTTAATTGAAAATCGATACTGAAATTCTGATCGTTCCTATTTCCATTCAAAGGAAATTTCTTTAAAAAAAGAAAGAAAATCAAACCAACACCCAAGAGATCAGTCCAGCTTACATTCAGCCAGTTTACATTCTTTTCTAGTATAACAATTTTCAAAAGTGTGGAAATTCAACCAGCTCCAGCTTAGGACGTCTTTAAAGCATAAGGAGTGATTAGTAAGTTAGAAGTAAAGGTGTTCTTTTGGTTTTTAACTCATATGCAGTAGTGTGAGGCAGGACCTGCAGGCTTAAGTTGGTGGATGTTGTAGTTTTTAACTATCAGAAGCTGTGGTTTAGTAAGAAGTTGCTACAGCCTTTGTGTTCCACTGAATGAATGCTTCTAGCAGCCTGCTTCGTGGTTAGTTTCTTAGCAGTATTCAAGCAGTACCTGGAAGCAATACATGAAATGAAATACTGATTCTGTTTTTTGTTACTTAGGGGTATTGCTGAGATCTAACAAGTGCTGTTAAGTACACAGAAGTTACTCTTTCTCTCTGCTGTGTTATCTATGGCTATGGGGTCCCGTACTTCTTTTTGGTGTTTTTTTCCCCAGTATGTTTCTATGTCACTCACTTGCCTGCCTCTTGTAGTGGTGTGTCACTGCTCACTGCTGACCTGCTTTGCTGTAAGGTCTTTTATTACGGCTTTCTCAGAGGCGGCATTTCATCTCGGTAGATGCTTATGAATTAATATCTCATAATGATCTGGAGTTTGCTCCTTTACAGTCAGAATTTTTAAGCAGGAGACTTGGCAATAGATGTTCTGTAGCTGTTCTTGACGTTTAATTAATGCTGTGTTATGAATGCATTTTTTTTCTTAGCTTATACTATTCTGAAACATTGCTTGATATATAGAATGAGAGAAGTGTGCACACTCTCTAAGTGATGCATATTGTTGTGTCTGTGAACTCTGTACATTTGTAATGTTCAATTTGCCAAAGTTAATATGTTGAAAAGTAACAAGTTACTTCAGTTAGTTAAATGTCTCTTCCTTGAGGAAAATTACCATAATGGTTACTTTTACTAAAATGCAATTACTGTCATTGTAACAATCAATCACGTTTCCCTGTAGAAAGAACTTTCCCCAGTTCTGAATGCATTAAAGTGTAAGATTGCTCTGCTCGGTGCTAAAATGAGCTGCAGAGGCAGTGTGCTTTTGGGGAGGATCAGGTGGAAGTTCCAGCCCTGTGGATGTCTTCAAGACATTCAGAAATGGAATTTCAGCTTTAAGATGAAATGGAGCGCGGTGACTGTAAGACATCAGAAACTCTGAACAGATTTAAAAAGAATTGACAAATGTGACCCCTCATCCTTTCCTCATAGGAGAGAACTGCGATTGTTCAGCTTGGAGAAGAGAAGGCTCCGGGGAGACCTCATTGAGGCCTTCCAGTACTTGAAGGGAGTGTATAAACAGGAGGGGGAACGGCTGTTTACCAGGGTGGATGGTGATAGGACAAGGGGGAATGGTTTTAAACTGAGACAGGGGAGGTTTAGGCTGGATCTTAGGAGGAAGTTTTTCACCCAGAGGGTGGTGAGGCACTGGAACAGGTTGCCCAAGGAGGCTGTGGATGCCCCATCCCTGCAGGCATTCAAGGCCAGGCTGGATGTGGCTCTGGGCAGCCTGGTCTGCTGGTTGGCGACCCTGCACGTAGCAGGGGGTTGAGACTGGATGAGCATTGTGGTCCTTTTCAACCCAGGCCATTCTGTGATTCTATGATTCTATGAAATAAATGAGAAAGATTTTGAAGCTCCTAGATGGAAATCACTGAATACGGAGTAGTTGTGTTGGCAAATCAAGTGTTGGCACTTTGAAACCAACTTTTGTATTTTAATTTTTTAGGTATTTTTTCCTTATATCTTTGTATAAGCCATTACATACAACGTTTGCTATTGCAGTATAAAAGAGTTTGTGTTATAAAGTGAGGAATATGGCATAGAAATGGGCACTGTTGGTGGCTGTCTGGTCAGTCTGCAAAGCAGATATGTACCTAAATTCTCATTGAATCTAAATAGTTATGGTGTTTAGCTTGAGATGTCCTATGTGGAACATCACTTTGTTTTGTCCCCAGACTGTATTGATTACTGCCTTGTGTAAAATACACACACCTTGAGGAACAATTAACAATCTCTATTGTGATTAAATTTGACCTAAGCTAGAATTGCAGGTGATTTGTTCTAAGGTGGTAGACCTAAAAGGATTTTTATCATCTTATTATCTTTTTAATGTCTTTATATAGATGCAAAAATACCATAATTGAAAAACAACTGCTAAAATATGCACTGCGAATGTTTGCACACTTTGAGATTCATGTTAATACGTGACACTGCTGTGGTGGATGTGTGTGTTGTGATGAACGTATCCATTTCGTGCATCCCTATATTTTGTTGTTTTTGTGTTAAGTTTATTTTGCACAAAAAGTGACACAGATTTCAGTAAGTGTGTACTCCTGTTGATAATATGCATATCTAGGTCATTTATTGCTTAAAATACGAATGCTATTTTCATTTGGCTGTTTGCAATTAGGTAAATAATTACTGCCAGAATATTTCCAATGTTTATTTCAGCACGAGCTTTTCAAGCTCTGTTCAGTCCAAGAGCTGATAACAGTATCTGATTTAACCTGCAGTATTTTCTTGTAAGTTCAGTAGTGCTTTGAAACTTCTTTATAAACATCTGTATTTCAGTTTTGGTTGTTAATTTTCTTGATTTGAAACCAACGTTCTGCCTGATATTGTAGGGGCCTTAGGTGGGTTTCAGAGAGATCCCTTGGCCAAACCTACCTGGTACTGGAGCTCTTAATGTCTCGGTATTATGGATGATAGAGTAATATGAAGTCCTGTAAAACCCGATTAAAAGTCCAACTTGACTGATCTGAGGTAAATCTGTTCTCAGATGTTCTCCATACTGCTTGTAAGATTAACCCAAAAGGTGCAGAAGTGAAAACTGAGGAGGAATTTGGAGAGGTTTGTGTAGAATGGGAGAGAATCACAGATTGACACGGGATGGCTGAGGTTGGGAAAGGGCCTGGGGGGTTCTCATTACATGGAGATGAGGCTGGAGCAGGCATCTGCAGCCAGGATGTTCAGGAAATAACAGAAAGAAGAGTTCAAGTTTTATTTAAACAACAATGAGAAGAGACTGTATGTATTTACTGTCCGTGTAGAATAGCTGTGATGGTTTATTTCAGTAATATGCACATACATTGAACGTGTGCAAACTGGGTGATCTGATTCCTGCCTATAGCCACATTAATAAAACCGCAGCAATGCATGTCAGTCTTAAATCAGAGGCTGAAAGTGAAGTACTTCTCAAGGCTGACTGAGGAAGCTGTTCTCCCTTTGGTGTCAATTGGTAAAGCAAGTTACAAAAGGTGGATAGCAGGCATTAGAAATTCTGTGCCTGCCCAGAAAGATTTTTTCAGTAGATCACATCTACTCGTAGGATCACAAGGTTGGAAAGGACCTACAAGATCATCCAGTCCAACTGTCCTCCCATCACCATTGCTGCCACCAGCACTAAACCAGATCTCGCAGCTCCTCATCCAGGAGCCTCTTGAACACTGCCAGGGACGGCAACTCCACCACCTCCCTGGGCAGCCATTGCAGTGCCTGCTCTTGTCTATATGCTCTTGTTTGTCAAATTATTCCCTGCTATGAATATCTTTTTTCCTGCAATTCCATTAATCTTTTCTGGATTAGTATATAGCATTCTGGAGTAATTAGCTATTAATAACTTCTGACTACTTGTCCTATTGGTATCACTTTTTAATTGTTTCGATCTTGCAATATATTCCCAGAATAGGCAATTATTTCAGTGATATAATCATAGAAATAATTGTATTGTACTTATGTTAGAAAAATGGAGATCTAATACGAATGATGTTCTAATTAGGATTCAGAAGGCTGGTTGGCACACAGCTGATTTTGTTGGCTCCCAGCCTAATCTCGTTACATTGTTTTTAACTATGAAGAGAGTGGGTTTGAAGATCTCCAGCCCCGCAAATGAGATGAGGGAGTTGTAAAGAGCTTAAAGAATGAGAAAAGTGTAACTCCTTCAAAACAAATTATGCAATAAATGTGATATTTAAAATTTGTGCCCTTTAACATGAAGTGAACGTTTGAAAAATACAATTCAAATATTCAGTGTGGTTAAATGGGAAGTGGCAGTTCTTATTGTACTGGTTGTAGTGCTACTCTAATTGTAAACTAACTTGAGTTTAAGTAGTGTGTGGGCGTAAAACAATATGGTACAGTTTTCATTTTAGAGCTGCAATAGTATTTTAAGTACTAAAGAATCAGTAAATATTTACAAATAGATGTCATGTTCACAGTAAGTCTGTAGCTCTTCTGTGTGAGGCTGTTTATAGCATTAGCTTCCATGTGTTCCAAGACATGTCTTTCAAACTCTGCTGGTGTGGTTAACTGCTGACACAGGTGGGTTTTTTAATGGTAAGAAACAACTTACATAAAAGCTTTTCCTTCCGTGCCCATCTGACCATCCCTACGTTATGCAGATCTATAATGCAGTTGCATTATATGGCTAAATGCGATTGCTGTGTACATCTGATAAAACTACACACAAGTGTGTAAAATTCCATCAATTCTAACATAAATATCGTATCAGAGGTTCTTGCAAAGTGAACCTCTTGTGCTGCGTTCACTCATTTTGCATCTTTGATGCAGACAAAGAAAATAATTTGCCTTTCATTGAAAGAATCAGCAAATGCAATTGACTGCCTTGGTGGTGGCTGCCTAACTGTCTTGCTGTGAGCTCTTTGGCCTTGTACTGTCGGGTTTCTGTTTCCCGAGTTATTGGGCATCCCCAGATGTTGGTATAACATCACATTCTGTCATAATTTTTTCATTTTCTTAAGGTGACTCCACCTCTAAAACCCATTCATCTGAGTTCCTTTAGGTCTTCTGATGCAGTTTTCATTTAATGCTGATTCTTTGATTCTATACAGTGCTATTGCCAATTCATTGAACTGTTTACATCTGACTTGTAACCAAACAGAATCACCTTATCATAATCTCTAAATTTGCGTATTTCTGTATAGCATTTCCCTCTGTCTGTGTTTTCTGGAATAATAACCATTTCTTGGTATGTTTATCTGCAGCAGAGTGCATAGATCTTTGCCCTTGGATGGGGATGCATCTTTCAAGGAATTCCCTGTAGAAATGGATCAAATACGCCATAGTACGATACCACGAGGTGTGAACATCTAGATGGAGAAAAACTAGGTCAACTGAAATGGTTATTGAGACAATTAATGAAGGCCTGTTCAGGGGCATTCTGATTTCATACCCAATCACTTCCGACCAGGTAACATTGGAAAGCAAGCCTGGCAGGGTAAAAATAGTTCAACTTGAGTGTTGCAGTGCTATGACTACTGTAATGTCCTCTCAAACTAAACTGAATTGATGGAGCTCCTAAAATCTGGAGTTCACTTTTAAACATTAGAAGAAACCTGAGTGCTCTTCATTGCTCAGTGCAGCTTAGTGCAAGTGATTTTTCAGGTCACTCTTGCAAATTTGACAACCAGGAACCATTCTGTGTTGAACAAACTGCCCTTTACCTAGGCAGGGTCTCACACTGTTGTTCTTGTTATCTGAGAAGACTGCGCTGAGCATGGTATCTGTTCGTGCTGTTATCAGTGACATGTACAGGATGTACATAGCCTTTTCTCTATCAAAATACAGATCTTATTCTCTGCCTGCCTTTTTACCTTTTCCTTCTGTCACTCCTACAGTTTATTTTAAACTTCAATTTATACCAAGCTTCTGCTTTCTCTATCAATATCACATCATTATTCTTATCTGATTCTCCTGATAATTTGTTTGCACTGGAATTCTTGGCAGTGAACTAAGAATTTCATTGTCTACCTACTCTCTTTTCTCTTGGAGAGTATAATAGAGTGGGTGGGTGAAGCCTCATGGTAATATTTTTATATTTGAAATGTAGCCACACTTTGTATGCTCCTACACATTGTGCTACTTATAGATAATGAAACAAGTCTCATCCTGTGGTCTACTGCTTTTCTATTTCCTACTATTTTGTGCTAATTCTACTCATTTAATCTCAGACACTCCAATTAATGCTGCTTCTTCCCCGTGCTCTGTGGTATTATTCAGGAAAGAACTATTAGGGACTATTATCAATAACTGGGAAAGCATAGCAATAAGCCTTACTTCCAAGAAATGAGAAAGCAGCTCATGAAATTAATAGGGCAGTGCCACAGATGTGATCATCTCACAGGACCCGATGGAATTAAGATGCATCCTTCAGAAACACCACGACTCCCAGTTCTGTGCCCAACATGTTCTGATATCTGGTGACACAGCTCAGCTTTTTTTCTCCTTTCCTACCATTCTGGAGGGTTCTGGGGACCCCGGAGTTCCTGCAGTGTTTCCTACAATGAAGGCAGGAGTATAACTGTAACCTGTTAAAAGTAGGTGGTATTTGGAGGAAAAGAAAATGCAGAGCATCTGCTGAACGAGTACCATTAAATATTATAATGTTATTTTTTATGTAGTGCATCTTTACAAGCAATCTGAAGTAAATAACGACAGCATACAAAGGAAGGAAATAGAATGCAGTTTATAAATAGATTATCACTAGCAGAATGGATGATTTTTATTCTGTTTCTTTTAGATGAAAAAACTCATATTTTTATTTATTTGAGAGGTGCACAGTGTAGCATAAAAAGAACTCTTCTCATGGCAGGTCTTTCATGTACACGTCCATCATCTTCTGCATAGAAGATCATCTCTGTGGTGAAATTCCTGTTTTGAAGTAAGTTTACCATGTATTTTTCTTGCAGATATTCTTTTAGCTTCTTTTTCTGGTTGCTTAAATTTTAAAGTAAACTTGGAGTGCTCTGATAGTATTTAAGGATTCAATGTTACTTGAGTTTAACAGGAACGGCAGCAAGAAACCCAGATATTTTGCTAATCCTTCTCGGCACCTGATAGAAGAGCTCACGTTACGTGTTCCAAATAAATCCTGAAAAGCTGAGCTTCAGAACTCTGACTTCCATGGTGCTTCATTGCGAGGATTCAGTTATGTATTCAGAGACATTCGTTACAATCCAAACAAAACACAGATAATCATTTCTTACGTTTGACTTAGTTATTTTCAGTTGTGTTTTCTGCATAAAAGGGATTAATAGAATTCAACTCAAGGAAAACTGCAGTTCTGAAACATGCAGATCTTAGTTTTTATGCAGAAATAGTTTGGATTCTCTTTGCCAGATCTTAACATTTGCAGTCTTTTAGATGCATTAAAACTTTTTTTTGAGGGCTGGGCTAGAGGAGATTTGGATATTTATTTAAGTTAATTCATTTGAATTCCTTTTCTTATTTAATTACAAATGAATAAAATTTTTAAGCATTCTGTGACTAATTTTAATGTTTAACTGACTATATATACCATCTTTTAGGCTTGTTAAGGCCTTAATATTGTTTTCTGTAACTATGGAAATAAATTCCTTTATTTGTGTCAGAATATGGTGGTGAGATGAGTTCAGTGTAGTTGTTTGAAATTTGATGGCCTCCTCTAAAGAATGTCAAATAGATGCAACAGTGGCTATTTTTTGCTTTAAATATGAGGGTATTGCTTAATACAGAAACAGTATGCTCTTCCTAGATGTGGAGTAATGACATGGCTGGTAGTTCAGTCTACCAAACCCTTGCATTCTTAAACCACTTTACCCTTAATTCCACCACCTTACCATGCTCCTGCTCTCTCCTAGTTCCACGGTACACTTGCTCACATTGCTGACCAAATCTTTTTCTACCACATCCAAAGTCTTATCAGTTATAGATGATGTGTTGAGTATCAGCTACTCTGTTGAGTAGTTGGAGTGGTTTCCTGGTAGGAAGCATCTTCAAAATGGAGAAAAAAAAACATATGAAGTGATGAGTGTGTTTCTACCTTGAACTGTAGAGCTGGCATAATAACACCATCCACCTCAGCTCAGTTTCTGCCTCCTCTCTGAGCGTGTTCCTAAGATAGATGTGTTAGCAGGTTTATTTTAGAACACCCGCCTCTAAAACATATAATCAGACAGTCCTGGTTTTTAAGACTGTAGGTCTGATTTGGGTTGACTTGTCAAGAGCCAGTCAGAGCATTTCTGCAGCATTAGTAATCCAGCTAATGGAACAGAAAGCATATGAAGGTGTTCAGTATTTGAAACCTTCTGAGAGTGTTGGCCAGTACCAATATCCAGTACCAGCTAACTGTTTTCCAGAGGAGTATTTTTGGTGACTGGTTTCTCAAAGGAAGATGGCAATCCTTTCTGACTTCACTATGTTTATTTGTTCTTAATGAACTGTTCTGGCAACAAAATGTCATTAACAACCTAAAAATGGGGAGTTAATTACAGGGTGTGAAAATATACCCTTGTCAAATATACCATTGTCTTGACTATTTATGTAGAAAGCAGCTTTACACCAGCATGGGTTTTGATACTTGTTCTCATCCACCTTTTTGTGCTTGCTGGTGTGTTTTTGAAAGCCAAAATCTGTTACTTTATTTCATCCTACAGAAATAAAGTAACTTAAATATTCTCCCTGCATACCAACAAATCTCCATATTATTATTAGACTGTAGGCAAGGCCATTGTCAAAAAGTCTGGAGGAATTAATTAAAACCAAATCAGATGCATTCAACAGGTGCTCAGGGTATCAAGGTGATGACTGAAAAGAAATACCTGTCTTACAGTGAATTCCTTACAGTAAGGAGTTCGGATGGGTAAATTGTAAGTCAAGCTCTTCTTCATTTTGTTTTATTTCTGCTGTGTCCAGATGCATCATTCTAGCTGCAACTGGGACTTCTTATGAGATACTTCCATACTTCATCCCTCCATTTATGCCAGAAGCTAAGAAGAGCTGCTGACAAAACTGCATGTGTAGTAATTTCTTAATCCAGGTCTCTTAAAACGACTGAGTTAAATTTAAGTGAACTATTAATATGCAGTGTGCTGTTCGGTAGGATGAGTCTGTTTGATACAGGTGGATCAGGAGCGTTTGCCAGCGTGGTTCTGTAAGTGTTCAGAGAGGATCACTGCAGTACAAGCCTTTGCTGGGAAAAGATGGTTATGAGGATTCCTCTAGCCAGAAACAGTGATCTTTTAACCCAGTCAGCTGCATCCAAAATGTATCTTCTTATAGGCTGTGGGGATTTGTGCAATTGGTCTTAATTAAGATGCCGGTTCTGCTCCTTGCATGCTTTCATGGTGAATTGGCAGTGTTGTGGGCTGTGTGCTGGCCACGTCCAATGGCAGAAAGTCATTCTGCCTCGACACCTCCCACCCGCAGGTTCCATGATAAAGGACTGTACTGTCTGCTTTATGGTACAGAAATGAATAAGGACAGAGAATCTGCCATGATACTCTGCTACTCTACAGCACCAAGTTGAGCTACCCAGATCAATGTTAAAGCCTTCTCCAGAAACGAAAGCAGCATAGCTGCATTGGGATGATTTTGTTCTTTGTGAATCAACTTGTATTACGCTGAAGCAGCTGTAGTACACTGAAGACCTGCCCTGATACCTGTGCATGGCAGTGTTCTTTGCCACATAAGAATGCAGCCTCATTCAGTGTTTGTGTATCTGAGTTGCACTGCATTGTGCAGTGCAGATGGAGCTACAGAAGGACAGACGCTTTGTCTTTGCTGTCACTGGTCAGTACTGTGTGACAGAAGCCTGTGTGTAACACAGCACCCCATACTCAGTGTGTGATAAGCAGAGTTATCCTCTCCACATTATTCTGCACTTTCCCTTCCGTGTCAAACAGTGTGCTAAGCACTGGAACGATGCAGAATTTTGGATATTTATAACCTGTTTATCAAATAAATTAACTTGCAGTTTGCAGTTTCCCTTGTTTCCCCGCTGCTCTCTACAGAGATGTTGGTATCACTGGACTCAGGAGGCAGTAAATCCATTTGTTCTGCTGTTTCCTGGGGCACAGCTGTTTCAGCTTGCTGTGGTTTTTTGCCTGTCTGAGATCTTCTTAGGCACAATGGCTGATTTACTGCCCCATATGCTCTCTTAGGTATTTCTCCACAGTGTGTATCTACCCAGAGAGACAACCTTATACTGCTGAGGGTTTACCTGTGTTTTCTCTAATTACAGACACGGGCAGCATCATTTTCGTGCAGTCTCACTGTGATTGATAGATAGAAGCTGTCTTTTTGTAACTCTTAGTTGCTCTGCTCCTCTGTGGTGGAGGTAAGGGTTTTCATTCTGCTCTGCTTGCGTGCTCTGAGAGGACCAGAGATGAAAATTGTGGGGCAGCCAGAAGGATATTTTTATTTTCACTGTCATATAATAGGAAATCTAGTTGGTAGCTGTGTAGTAATCACCAGCTTCCAATCACAATGTCCTAATGCTGATGGGGGGCCAAGGGGAAAGTTTTACGGGAAGACTGACTCCTTCCAACTTGAAGTTTAGAGCTTTGTACAGGGCAGGAGGAAATACGTTCTGCTCCAAATTGGTGATGATTTTTTGTTTTATTTTAACCCGTGGTCTAAAATTTGTATGTGAGAAATCCTTGGGCTGATACATCACGTGTAAGTGATAAAGTACTGTTATTCCCTTCTAAGTGCTCATTTCTCCCTGTATTTATGAATAAGAGAAAACATCTAACAGTAGCTGGGAATTGTTTTTCACTGTAGCTGTGATTTTTAACTGTGACAAACCGAACAGTGGTCTGTGTAAAGCAGCACTCTGATCTTACAGAGCTCAGGCAGTAACTTTAGAACGTGCAGTGAGACATAGTGATCGAAATTGAGGAACAACTGCTCAGTGAGGAGAGATGGAATTGTATAGGTTTTTCTGCTTTGAAAGGAGAGCACTAAGTGGGGAGTTCTGAAGGGGGCATGTGAATTCATGAGTAGCGTGGGAAACGTACACAGCATAATTTTATACTGCTTTTCACAAGACAAGAAATAGTGTATGAATATGAAGCACTCTCAAATAATACAGAATTAAATGTTGGGATTTTCTGCTGTAGGAGACTGTAGAGGTCAAAAGCACAAAGAGATGTTTAACTCATTCTCAGTGGCTACTGAGGAGAAACAGAGGACAAAACACGTACAAAGCAACAGTTCAAGGTACAAACTCCTGTTCAGGAAGATCCCGACTGCAGGACAGAGTGCTGATGCGGGCCTTGATGGTGCTCAGATAACACGTCATTCAGAACCAAGGGGCCAGTGTTCATATACAAACCATGTTGTCCTTCAGAGATGTAATCATGTTGTGGTTAATCTTTGTTTGCGTCACAGCTGCAGCTGCACTGCAGAATTCGTCTCCTTGGTTGTTTCCTTTACAGTTAGGCATTGCCCTGCGATGGGCCTCCTCACAGCAGCTCACACATCCCATGCTCACGTTCTCTGTGGCACGGCACTTCCCTGGGCTTTCTGTGGCACCAGCCACGGAGATCCCCTCTTGATTGAACTGGCCAACAGGTTGAATAGTTTGCTATAGCTGTAGTGAAATCTACACTTAAACTGTGCTGCTACAGCCCTGTTTCCAAAAATAACAGAGATAACAGGTGTAAGTAGATAGAGGACATATAGCCAAACACTGGACAGTCATGCTTTGTTTTTTCAGTAAGTAGAAGTGTTTTCATGCCTGTAATCAATGTCAGTACTGGAACACTAGTGTTACTATGAATGATTTGTACAGCACTTTTCATCCCAAGAGTTTTTCCTGCTGTGCAAACTGAGTCACGGCCACGCTGCTGAAATGCAGCCATCTTTGGTGCTGAGAACAGCACTCGTAAAAGTGCACAGGAGTTGAGGACTAAGGTTTGGCAGCAGTGGAATTATTGGGGTGCTTTCTGGATAAGTGTATTAATGCTCAAGTCTGCTATTGCTTAGTCAGTGAGGACTTCGTGATGCATAAATTCTTTAGAACCCTGGATTTCTAATTAAAGGATATTATGCCTAAGAATCAGATGATGCTTGCCAATTTTTTTTAATTGTGCAAAATGTAGAGTTTTTATATTATTTTTAGTCGTTCCTCTGTTGCTGGGATTTGTGTTTTTCGCTGATTAATCTCTTGTGATGTGTTTGTCACAGCAGTCTTGTAGGTTAGGGGTGGTGGCTGAACTCGTGGTTAGCTGTGTTGGTATACAGCCCACAAAACCTATCACATGTATTTCACAAGACCACTCAATTTTTCTGATATTTAAAAACGATGAAAGCATGGTGCCTCAAGAAATCCTATAAATCAGATTAAAAAGCCTGAGTTTTTGATGTGTCCTTAGGCTCAAGCTACAGCTTTTGCTGCGAAGCCTAACTAATTGAGTAGGCTGCTGGTTCGGTTTCTTTAGTAGAGTTATGTGCAGTAATTACCCTGACTACAAACGTCCTTTCTTTGCTTCTAGCAAGAAATTATGTTGCATTATTCTAAAACATGAAGGAAGTTCCTCATCCTATAGTAGGAATAGTGGTCTGCTGTCTTTCTCATGAGGTCTCAAAATGGGAAGTTGCATTTGTTCATGGAGAACAGATTCCAAGAGCTGCCCCAAGAGCACTGCTAGCAGCAGAACTGTAGCACATTCTGCTGTTTGCCACCAAGCATTTTTTGGCTGCTGCATCTACCCAGATACTCTGTTCCACCGATAGAGTTTTGAACTAACAGGTGGGAGGCATTTAAGTCCTACTGGCTGTCTGGTTTTTTCACTCATAGACAATTTAGCCTAAGAACTGTTACGTCTGTGTGTGGTGCATACTTGTTAGCTTGTGGTTTGTGTACAAGCAGTACTTTACTAAGTAGGGTGAGATACTACTTCAGTCCTCTAGGCACTCTAGTGATTTTACAACATGCAAAGCCATTCCTATTAAATAATTTATCAGAATGTGTCGAATTTCAAATAATTTAACTAAAAATCAGAGAAGTTCTCTCAGGGTCTCACAGCACACCATGCTGTTCTGTGCCTTTTCCACCGCACTGTTGGCACAGGGCATGGCAGTGAAGACAAACAGAGCTACGTGGTGAGCGTGGCTCGGGACACTTACCTGCCTATCCATTACCAAGGTTGGTGTGTTTGTTTGAGCAGTTTACATTGGGGAAAAAGCTTGCTTTGAAAATACAAACCCTCGTTTCACATCAAGTTCTCTCAAAATCCATGACTTCAGGGTTTGCATGTTTAAGGGGAAAAGTGCTTTTTGTTGTGACATCTCTTACAATGTGTTGGACGAGTAGCATTACTTGCCTTTGGATTTCTGAAATGTGTAAAGTCTGGAAATGTTAATATAATAATAATAATAATACTTCTAGTTGTGACCGTGTAGCTCTGAATATTTTGGGAGGTGTCCAATGAAAAACAGGGCAAACTTCTGTCGTATGGTCCCTGTTCTGTAATCGAGAGTGTCTGTAAGCTGTTGGTAGCATGGGAAACACAAATCTATGTTGGGAAACAAACCAGAAGAGTGATGGGTTGTTGCAAGCAAAGCTCTCCAAGACCCTGCTGGTCTGTCACTTCTGCATTGCTCACACAAAACTCCAGACACAATACCAGCAGTTTCCTTTGTGTAGTACAAAAATACCATTGCCCTTCAGGCCAAGAAGGCCCTGTGCTCTGAACTATCCAGAATCACCAGCTGACTTTTCCTGGGGGCAGCACAGGTTGAAGTGGGCTTTAAGCTGGAATTAGAAGAACATGGGGCTTTGGTTTGCAAGGTAGGGAAAATGTGTGAAGGCATTGATGTGAGTAGTTGAGGAGTGGAATCTGCTGCCAATGGAGTACAGAAATCTCGCGTAGGAGGAGGAATATGGGATAATTAAAATGTAGGTGTTGTTCCCTTGCATTCTTGAGTACTCATATAAATGTGAGAGACTGGCTGGAAAACTTTGCTGTCATTCCAAAGTTGAGCTTTCTATTTATTTCTTTTTGGGGTGGCCGGTACTTTCTGGGGTTGTCAGTAGAACTTGAGAGAGGTAATATGACAATCAAACCAATACCTTGCTGGGCTGTGCTGCTCAGGTCCCCAGCTTGAAAGGAGTTGCTGAGGGCGTAGACCCACGTGCTGTGCCTCCCTGGGGCCTGGATGGAGAAGAAAGGAAGGGAGGGTAGAGAGGCCATGTGCTGTGATCTCTGAGTGTGAGGGTGATAAACACTTGGTGTAGCTGGCATAGAGCATGCCTGAGTGAGTTCTGCAGCAGGAGATAGATGTGATTAATCATTTCCAATCTCCACACCTGTGAGCTAAACCAAGCCCAGCTGAAGGTACAATTCACAGGGTACTTACAGGTAAAATACTTAGCCTTTTTTGTTGTAAGACATAGTACTTCAGTGGAAAACTTTGCCTAATGGTATTTTTAAGACATGTCTGTGTGCATATATGAGGGAGACTGGGGAACTCCGAACACAGCTATTGCTTTGCATTTCTTTTTTCAAATCCTCTTGTGTTCTCACTGCAATGAATTCCAGATGAGGTTGTAGGTAGGTAGATGATAACGTCAGCTGTCTGAAACAGGTCCTGAATGGATCCTTTTATTTGCTTGCTGTGATACAGTTTCACTTCAAAAGCAGTGTGGCCATTTTTAAAGAACAGTGTTTCCCTTTAGACAGCTAACCAATCATCCTCGCATAGCTGGGGCCAAAATAGTCCTAATATTCTCTTTACTGCTACTACAGTATCTCTTAAAATGAAGGATGAGATCATAGCAGCATTTTGGTTATTGGTTCAGTTTCCTATTTCTTTCTCGAGCTTTTTTAAGCTCATACTGTCCTTACAGAGTGACCTCCTGGTTTACCATGTGTAATCATGTGACCGCTTGTTTACTGGGCTCTGCTGTGTCCTCGTTTGAGTCATTTTGATAACCTAAGACAGCATTTTTAGCTTCATGTTATATCAGGGCATTCAGCTGTGATTTGCCCACATGCTCAGGAGGAATCCAGTCCTGAAAGAACTTCAGAATTGGGCTTTATATTTGGTCATTAACTAATGAACTGATGCCAGTAAAGTTCTTTTTCCTTGCTGTGCTCTAAGCGTGCTGTGTTTCAGTTAAGGGAGCTTTCAGCAGAGTTATACTGGCAGTCCCAGAGAGGAGCTGGTGGAAGAAGTTTCTGCACAATGACTGATGCCTCCTGGTATTAAATACTGTGCTTAGTAGTGTGTTCATTGCCTGATAGTATTTTATTTTGTACTATAAATCACCTTGTTCAGTATTTATCATCCCACATCATTATAACGTGCTTCTTTGCATGTAAAGAGCTTTGGGGAGTACAAGGTGCGTTTTGCTGCGTTCACTGCTATGAGAGTTCCAGCTGATTTTTCGTGTTCTTGAGCTGCAGATGCCTGAGTGTCATGAGATCTTTCATTAAAAAATATAGCATGCTGTTCCTATGCCAGATATTCTTCTGGAAAGCTATTTTTGCTCCCACCCCCCAATAGTAACAAGAAAATGCTGCACTACAAGTTATTTTTAAGTGGATGGAAATTATTTCAAGCCACTGATGTACAAAATCTTAGTAAGAAGAGAACTACTACTTTTTTATTGCTTGTTTTCTCACCTTTGTTTGTTCTTAATGTTTAGAAAAGCGTCACGTGAGTGCAAATTATTGTTCAAGGCAGTTTGTAAGCATGGTGCATCCTCACGTGTCAAAATAGGATGTACACAAAGATGACTTTTGTTCTCCTCTTGGATGCTGTGATTAAACAAAGCAACAGACCGCATCCTTGGCTCTTACAAGGTGTGCTGTGTTACAGCAGTCCAGGGCTCAGAAATATGCATCATCAATCCAACAGAGTCATATTTTCATTTCATTAGCAGAAGGAAATGAGGATGGTCGAACTCAATGAAAGCAATGAAGATTTCTCTGTTCACTTGATAAGTTTGAGAGGTACGTGAAATGTTACATCAAAAGAAGTTTTATAGGTGATGGAAGGTCCGAATGTGTAGGATGTGTCACTGAAAGCTCCATGGGGCTGAATTCAGCTGCATTGTAACACCACCTTTCCTAACACACAGTTGCAGCAGTTGTGGTGCGTATGGTAGATGAGAACTTAATTCCAGTGTTAGAACTATTTGTTGTTTTGCTTTTATAACACCATAAATAGGTATAAACAATTAACACGAGGCCATTTGCTGAAATGTAATTAAATCCTCCGTGTGCTTCCACTGTTATCGTCAGCTCATGACTTTAAGGATGCAGGATTTGTACCGTGTGTGTCAGTGGTAGCTGAGAATTCCATGGATAACATCTTGCATGTAGTTACACTGTGTATTTCACTTCTTACAGCGATGATCTTCAAAGAGGTTTTTGCTGGATGCTGTTATGCTCTTCAGTTCAACAGCAGATACTCCTAAAGACATTTAAAAATGGTTAACTGCCTTTAGTAATGTTTTCCTGTGAGTTTGAATTCATTTTATAGGTACTTTTTATCTGTAATTGCCTTCATTCCCTGTTCTACGGGCAGAATTAATTACTTCTGTAATAACCAGTGAGATGCTGTTTGGAATTACTCTACATGTGAAGTACAGGAAAGAATCTGTCCTAAGCTCTGCGCTCAGAAGTTAACTTCTAAAATAGCAGACTGTTTATGCGATGGATAACATTTTTTCTTACCAAACTGTATCTAATCAGATCCTTACAAAGCAATGCCATGCATTCAATGCATGTCCCATAATTCTCTTTGGAGACAGTGCACAGCTGCTGCAGTTAGTATTAGCTGCTTCTTATGGCTTGGTATTTTCTTTCAATAAAAATCACAGATGGCGGGCTGTCTTTCACACCGTGATTGTAAATATGAGCCTGGGTCAGGTGAAGAGGTGATGTAAGTACATGTAATTCTACTTTAAGTATAGAAATCCCACATTGAGTTCAATTACTGTCTGTTTGTTCTGTAGTCCCTGAATGTCCAGACTTGATCCAATGACAGTAGTGACATGAAACACAAATTGTTGCTGTCCTTTATCTATCTATCAGAAAGAATAACATAGCTCTGAAGGGTTTAGCTTCTTGTGAGTTCATCTCTGTGTATGTGTAGCTGTTACCACTTGATCTTTGTCCTTTTAAGTCACAAGTAGGTAAAAACCACCTTGTTCCTCCAGTTTGCTTCTGCAGATATCTTGTTTCCCTTCTACTCCCACCAACACATCCATTTTGGGTGGAGGGGAGACTTGTGCAAACAATTTACAGAGCTTATGTCCTGTTTTGTAAGAGTTTTCTTGTTGCTAATTTTAGGGTGAAAGTGCAGTGATGTGAAACACCACCATAGATATCTCGGATTCTAGTTCCGTTTCTCTGTTGAAAAAGTAATTAGAGTACATCTGTTCTGAAGAGAAGGGTAGGATGAGGACTTGAGTCCCACTTGAGTTAACTGGTGTTGGAAGCAAGGCTAGCCACGTCTTTGTGCTTTTGTAGCAGGGGCTGCTCGCAGAGTGTGTTAGCTTGAGCACAGCCCTCTGAGTGCAGGTGTGTTGTTTTAGAGGCCCGTGCTTAAGCTGTGACCATCATTTGGCCACTGTTAGCTTGAAGGGCATGTTGTAAGCAGTGGACATGACCCAGTACAAGACTAAGATCTTGTAGAAGTCTGCTGCAGAACTAACAGGCATTTAAGAGTTTCCATCAGCTTGTACCATGTGTTGCTGTCTAATACCAGCTCAATCTACATCCAAGTTAAGCAGGAGGATATAGAAACAGAATCTCATGGTGACTCAGAGTCAGAGGAATATAGAATAGAGACTGACACCAGCAGAGCCTATTATGGACTATGATTATTATTAGAATTAGCACTGGTGAATACGAACTTTCTTTGTCTCTGGACAGTCTCCCTACTGACCTTTAAAATTATTTCTGCAGTATTGGTGAATTTGCAAGCCATAAACATCTCCTGAGAACATTTAATCCAGCTGTCAGTATAGGACTGTACCTTGCACGTGTTTCCTAGGCTGTTTTTGGGCCATTTGAAGTATGGTGTGTGCTGAAGTTTCCATCGTTTCCTTTAAGTAGCTTTCTTGGTTCAAAATACCCTGCTTTCAGCAGATTCAGTAAGTCTAACTTGAGATTAGTTTCTGATTTTGTTTTGTATTTCTCCCTTCCTACTGCTCTGTGAGTGAACGCACTGTGCCCATAAAGGCAATGGCAGAACTCCTATGGAGATAAATACAGCATTTTCAGCACTAATATTTTTCCTACTTAAACATATGTAGGCAGTCCTTATTTCCCCCCTGTTTATTTGTAATGCGTTAACCTGTGCTATATGTATGTTAGAGTTTTGTTCTCTCTGTTGACTTACCATTTTTATTATTCTTCCATCATCCTTCTGTCGTGGATTTGAGTCATTCTGCCCAGGAAGGAGTTCAGCTGGAGTCTCAGTGTACGGAGGTGCACACCACCTTGGCTCCTTACCTGTACTGCCAAACTCGGATGCGAACTCAGAGCTATTCACTGCCACCTTGTTCAGTGTTCTGTAGTTCTTTTTCACGTTTGCCACTGCAAACACATTTCAGATCATTGTCTCTGCATTTGACTTTTAGCACGTTTCTAAGCTGAAGTTTTTTCATACTA
Organism: Pavo muticus; assembly: GCA_016647715.1. Classification (NCBI taxonomy): domain Eukaryota; kingdom Metazoa; phylum Chordata; class Aves; order Galliformes; family Phasianidae; genus Pavo; species Pavo muticus. Next base: position 5,668,716 of record JACDJE010000036.1, on the reverse strand, counting down.
TTCTGTCACTCTGCCATCTCTCTTGATTACTTCAAAGAAAAAGTTATCATTCTGTCTTAAAACTTCAACAACTTCTGGGGGATTTTTTAATTTTTGGTTTTCATTTTCATCTTGGTTCCTTTTTATTCCACATCTTACAATAAATAAGAGCTAAAAATCTGAACTGTTGCCAGTCTTGGTGGGGTAGTTTAGAAGTAACGCTCCATTGCATGTGATTTTAATGGCTGCATTTTGGCCTGCTGTTACTAACGCTGTTTGTTTTCGTTCCATGTCTGTGTGTACCCCTGGACTTGGAATCATACAATCACAGAATGGCCTGGGTTGAAAAGGACCACAGTGCTCATCTAGTTTCAACCCCCTGCTATGTGCAGGGACTTAAGAAGGATGTGTGGACTATGAGCTTAGAATTGAGTGGATGGCCAGGAAATACTGATAGGATGGGCTTTCTCTAATGCTGTATAGAGATTGGAGGCCTTCAACAGCATGGTGTTGGAAGGCACTTCCATGGCATTCATTTCTATTCAGGGGAATAAAAGGGTGGTGCATTCTAGCTATAAAGCTAGCAAAGATGATATGTCTGTGAGATTCTCTCTTATAATTTTTGGCATATTTGATAGTCTGATGTCAAGTAAAGGTGATACTGAAAAGGTTTCCAAATCTACTCACTGCATACAGACAAATGTCTAGAAGAATGAGAAGATACAAGTGCCCATTTATCAGATGGCTTTTTTTCCCTGGTAGTGCCTCAGATTGGGAAGGAGTCACCTGCTTCCATCTTTTAGCTTGATGAGCTCAGTGCCAGTGTTGTGTACTTTGGATGAGAAGAGCTGTGCACTTCTGACATATTGTCAGCACGGTGGTCCATAACATCTAACAATCTCACCTCGTGTTCTGGTTACACAGAATCTAAATGAGAAAGGAGGTGTAGCTGTTTCGATGAACATGTGAGAATGCTCAGCAATACAGCTCAAAGTTACAGAAATACAGTTCGTGAAGCATCTCAGAATTCACACCTCTCTGTAAAGCTGCCAGACAAAACAAAGTTCTGGTTCTTCTCTTGTTCCCATTTCCTGGTAAGATTTTGACAGCAATCATCTATAAATTGAAAGGGCTTCAAAGGGAATAACAAGCATGACTTGAGAGTGGGCTGAGTGGGCTCATCTATACTGCTAAATATGAGGAAGTTAGGCTGCTTTTCCCGTCCCCAAATCCAAATGGTGCAAAGATGGTTGTTGTCTCCCTCTGAACAAGGCTGGTCACAGCCATCCCACAGTCTGGGTCTCCTTTGAACAGCACATGGTAGCACTGTACCCCAAAGCTACAGTCACTGTTCTGAGGAGGGAACTGAACCCTGACCCCATTCTGAAAGCGTGCCATCGCTGCTGCAGTGCACCAGAATGGTCCTTTAATTACAGGCCACTGAAACTACATTTTCTGTATGTGGTATGAAGACATTCAGAGGAGACTGAGGACACGTTTCCAGGACTGTGCGGGCAGATTGCTTGAGTGCAGTGAGCCAGGCTGAGGTATCATTTTGTTTGCTGATCCTTGCAACTGTTTCTGAAGAAAGCCAGGGCTTGGGTTTGTCCTGGGGAGATCTGGCTGGATTGTTTCAAAAGCAGATCTGCAGAGGAATTAAGAAATGTGGACAAACAAGGTGCAGTGCTTGGCCTTATAGTCTTTAATAAGAATGTGCAGGCATAACTGTAAAACCAGGCATTAGCTCATCACTGTGTATTTAAAGAGACAGAAAACTCCTTGTTCCAACCGCTGACCTTTCCTTAGTCTGTCTGAGATCCTGAGGTCAGCTTTTGAAGACCTTGGCTGAACTTCTGGTAAAAATCATCCTTGTTTCTGAGGGTCACCTTGGAACCAATAGAATCTTTATTTAAGAATCGGCTGATACAGCATTCAGTTTTATTGAATATAATCTCTGGCATCTCTAGCATAGATGTGTGAGGGCTTTGCCAATGCCTCTCATATTCTGGAAAATGATTTAGGGCAGAAGGGAGCGAGAGGAAGATACAGTAGTACCCTATCTGCTCCGAGGGGGCTGTTGGTAGTATTACCTGAGGAGTTCAACACCAACATTTGAACATTCACTTCACAGTTCAAAGAGGAATAACCAGAATTGTTTGGTCAGTTCTGTGCCCTGGGATATTTGGCTATTGAGTGTTCACTGTACAGCTGCATGAAGTATCATCTACCACTGTTTTTTGGGGGCTTGTTATTTTTCCAGTGCTATGATGTTGTTCTGTCATTTTTAACCGAAGTTACTAATGTTGTCATTTCTAAATCTTCTACAAATACATTTAATTTTGAAGCAGATCTCTTTTTTGGGGGCAAAGAAACACAGGACTTGTTTTTGCACTTTTTGTGCCACACAAAGAATGTCCATGCTTTGAATTGTGGTAAGCTACCTGAACGCCTCTGCATAAGGTAATTTGTCCAGAAATATGTTTCTTACTTAGGGTTCCTAGCACTGAGCTTTCCTTTTCTCCTTCCCCAAGCCCTATACATCTCTAAATAAGGTTGTTTATGAGCAAAAAAGTTTGGCACATTCAGTATGGGTGGGGTGCAATTTAGATATCTGTCTTGGGAAACGGGAGTTTACATAAATCTTACTTAGCTAAAATGTTGGTTCAGATCCAACTATGTACAGTAGAACTGTGTTTTAAAGTCCTAAGCTGTATGCCTAAACTTGTCATGTCTCGTGGAAATTGTATAATTCTGTTCCCCTTCTTCATGTTCTTGCATATTCTCTGCAAAAATTCCACCGTGCCTATAAACAGAAAACCTCTGACAAGTGTGATCTCTTAAACTTCCACTCAGCTAATGGATGTACACTGCGGGGTGATTTTCCTCCCAGCACTGTGGAGAACGCCTTTGATCAACTTCTGACCAAGTCCGTCGAGTCTGTGTGATGTGATGTGAACAGGGCTTTTTGTGGCTGCTTCTGCCCGCCTCCATGTCTGCTCCAAACCTTCTTAGCTTCGAGGTTTTTGTGCTTGGTGTCCTCTGGCTGAGAGCTGTCCCAGAAGAGATCTCAAGATGGCTAGCAGTTATTATTCCCATTGCCAGTGAAGCCGGTTCCCATCACTGCGCATAACTGCTGATTTAGTTTGGTGCCTGCGCAGGAACTCGGGGCTTCATGCTTGTGATGCTGTTTTCTAACCCTGTAATTATGGTCGTTAGTTGCCTTGCACATCTTTGATACCTGTTTGCTTGTTGGTCACTTTGAGTGGCAGGCAACACTAAATTTGTCTGTTAAAAATCGTTATCTCCAGAGGGAATGCAAGACCATTAAAAATAAATATCGAGTGCCTGATACTACTTAATTACTTGTAAATTCACTCTTTCAGACTGTACACAAAGTATACCCTGCCAGGTCATTAGCCTGAAGGTTCTGAATATAATTTTATTAGCTTCTTTGAAGCAGACTATTACCTATTTAAAAATCCTTCAAAATGTAATTATTTTAATTATTTTTAATCCTACAGGATACTTTACTAATTATTGCTGATAGTATAGATTAATTTTATTATATGCAGTGAATTCTGTCTGACTAGATTTGGGGTTTTAATTAAAAGTTCTAATGGATTTATTATTAATAGCTTTAGGCTCTATTTACTGGAATGCCAGTATGATCTTCTGTGGGAGACAGTCAGAACAATAATTCAGTTCCTCTCAGCTAACTGTTGAAGGGGTGATGTACAGCTTTCCTCCAGAGCTGTGATTTCTTCTGGCTTCTCCCACATTTATACATTGCCACGTGGAAGGTGGATTTGATCATCAAGATTCATACATAATTAGTCTACAGTGAACAGTTCTCCTGTCCCCTGTGTTACAAACGGTGCTGATGTGACCTTGCAGGCAGTTGTATCTATGTCTGTGGTGTTTCTCCTGTGAACCAGAGGTGACCAGGCTGATGGGCAAGTTCTCACCAGTGCGGATTTTGGAAAAGTGGAAAAAGTTTAAAAAATCTGAATGGAGAAGTGGGTGATGAATCTGGGAACAAGAGGAACAGAGGTGAGGACCTTGAGGATGCAGATCTGAAGGTGCTCAAGGAGCCTTTGGGCTTAGAGGAGAAGAGACAGGGAAGCAGGAATTCACGTGCAATGGTGAGGTCTGGAGTGCAGCAGGATGAGAAGGCAGTGCAGTCAGCTGCTGTACTGAAGCAACTCATGGTGCCCAAAGCCAAGCCTGAGCACCGTGTTTATTTTCCGGACGGGAACAGCAGGTGAAGTTTTAGTGTGGCTTGGAGTGTGGGAGCACTTAACCCAGGGCTGCAGTGCACACAAGGCATTAGGACATTAGGGCTTTGGCTTATTTGAGGCCTTACATTGCTGTGCTGTATTTCCATATAAGAAGACTAAGAAGGTGACTTCGTTAAGTACTTTTCTGCTTGTATAACTGTGTCTGTTCTAAGGATTGTAATCAAGTGGGTAAAAGGCTTGAAATAGTGAAGAGCCAGAGGCCTGCAGGTGGGGATGTGATATGAAGGGCAGAAGATAACAGCCGTAAGGTTTTCTGGTAAATGGTTACAGGCCACTGCATAGCCTTGTTTTAGACACAGGTTGAGCTCTGTAGTGCTGCTGTGAAAAATGAGTGTTACTGAAATATTGTTTGTGCCAAAGATGGGAATAGTTTGGCAGCCAACAGCTGTCTGGTTATAGTCAAAATGTCCACTACTAAGGCCTTTGGATTATCCAACAACCAGAGATATTCCAATTCTTTCCATTCTTTCACCTCTTACGAGCGCTCCCATGAAGAAAAAAGCTTTGAAAGACATGCTGGGAATTCGGACATTTTGCAGTGTTGCACAACAGTGGTGATGGAAAAAAGAGAAAGCAACCAACAGCCCGGGCCTTTACCTTATTAAGATATATTTTGAACACTCCTGATAGTTTTGTAATCTAAAGGAGTACGAAAGAGATTAAGACATCCAAATCATATTGAATGTTCATAGGAAAGAGACATAGCCTCTCCCATCGTCAACTTTGGAATCTTGCAGCAAGAGTTAGGCTTGACATCTAAATGTGACACCATTTTAACCTCTCTCTTACATCACTGTTTAACTGCAGTTGCAAGGTTTTCTTACAGCGTTGTTTCTGAGATGAAGCCCAGAGCTCTGAGCACCAAGAAATGTGAATTCTGGAAAGCAGAAAGTTCCTCCATGAGGTATTTCTGAATAGAATCATTCTGTGGTGAAAGTATATTTGTCGTTCTTTGTTCTGACGTTTAACGTTCCAATTTAACAGCAACTTTGCTTTTGTAAACCAATTTAAGAATTGCATATTCTGCCTGTCATCTGTATTGCAGTGTATTGAGCTCCTTCCTTGATTTCTCTAGACAAATGCAAAGTGACATCTTAAAGGAAGAGCAGCTATTACTGGCACTCAGGACTTAATGCCTTGACCTGGTGTGCCCTCCATGACCTTGGCAGCGTAAGGCAGATTAGTAGTTCAGAGTATCTTTCTGTTCATGTTTATTTAATTGGAGGTATAGATGTTGTGTTCGCACACCTTACAACCTGTGAAGTTAAAATTAAACAATTTGCCATCGTGTCTTGCAGTGAGAAACTGAAAATCACACCTGTGTGTCTGTACCAGACAATGTTTGGTTTGATGAGGAGATTTTAGTAAGACAGAGAAGGGTGAGACTTCTGAAGAGGCTGAGCAAAGGTCGGGAGCTGAGCTTTATACCTTTTAAAACAACTTCATCCTGAGTGTCAAAGGGATAATTAGAAAAGAAGGTAGTGCTGATAGAACTTCAAAACCTCAGTACAAATATTTTTGAAACTATGAACTCAATGCTGCTGTACTGCAGCGTTCTGATTGGAACAGCCTCCCCTTTCCAGTAATAAGTACAGCAAATTTCTTTTAAAGCCAGTGGGAGAAGTGAATTTATAGTTCTTCTCTGCCAACTGTTGAAAAAACTGCCAGCTAATCTGTTTCTCTGCTTTTTGTGTCAGAGTTGAAATCTATCTTGACTTGAGATGAATTCTTTGTGTAAGAGCATGGTGACTGCTGGCGTTGTCCTGTGTAAAAAAGCCTTCTTAGCCAAAAACTTCTGAAACCATTTTTTGTAATCCCACGATTTGTAGTGGAGTCTGAGTGTTGACAGGGGTGGAACTGGACAGTTCTTAAACTCCAACTGGACCATAGGTTCAAACTGCCAGGCACAACAAGTGCTGGTGTTGCTGATGTCAGTTGCTGATGTCAGTAGCAAAGGGGAATTTTCATGTAATGGAATTTTACCCTATCACAGTGCTCACAACAGCTGCTATTGTGAGCGGAGGTGCTGTGCTGTTGCCCATGGTGTATGTGCTGTATGTACTGCCTGTCTGTGTGGACTGCAGCAGAATGTGAATTCAAACAGCAGAACCCCTTTCCTGGTGTGATTGTCACTGCTTAGCAGAGGACTTCATCCTTTCATCCATGGTCCTTCTCTTGGACTTGATGTGTTTCTGCATGTCCTGGCACACATCATTGAATTTTCTTTTATTCTCACATTTTTATCATCGCTTTTTCCAAAAATCTTGCTTTCTGATACTGATCAATGCATCTTGTCTGTTAAGCTGCTTTCTTTTTGCCCTTCTTGCTGCACAGTGTGAATTTGGAACAAATTCTGGGTGCTGTAGATGCTTGACAGATTCAGAAAATACGTATTTGCTCTTCCCAGCTCCTGCCAGGTTTCCTTTATAAGAAAAAGCTCTGTGTGTTGGCATATTAAAGAGATAAAGGTATTTTTCACAACACCTACTGTGGTGTTTAGGAATAATCGTTTAAAATACGTAATATATTAAAGACAAGAACGGTTAGAAGCCGTGGCTTCATCTTTCATTCCTGTGAATAGAACTGTTCAGGAGTATTACAAGGAAGGGGAAAACACTGTAAGATAATGAATAACTGCATAGCATAATACTCCCTTGACCTCCATAAATCCATTGAATTTTTTCATGCGTGTTCTACACATCTGAACACAATCAGTGTGAAAGGGCAGCTGGAGCAGCTCCAGCCCTTGCAACCAATTGCCCCTCTGAGACCACTCCCCTGTGTTGCTCTTGGCACAGGCTTATCCTAATGGGCATAATTTTAATCAGAAAGTTTTGCAAGGTTAATTTTGAGAGTCTATTATTGGCTAATATCCTGCTCCTAACAAATGTTCTTCTACATATGTAAAAATTGAAGTGAAAGTATTCCAGTTAAACCAGTGGGCTCTTTGTCAAAGGATCTGTTCAAGCTTACGTTTTAAATGGAGTTTAAAAGAACTGGTGGTGAGGTCAATAGCAGGATTACTGTTCTGGTCTTTGCAATAGAAGTTAAAAACACGAAGTAATCTACACAGTGTGTCTCTGGGCCTGATGTGTTTTATTTTTGAGGCTGTTGCTTGGGCATGTCAACATTCCTGCATGCACATCTGAGAGAGATGTCACAGGGTTGAGCACGTATTTACAGATGCTTGCATGAAGTGCTCTCTGTAGGTGACTTAATGTGGAGTAACTGCTGAAAGCACATTTGGAATCCGAGCTGCAGTGGGTGGCCCAGGAGCTGGCATATGACTTTGGTTTGCTCCGTATCTTCACAATAGAAGATCAGTCTGATTCCAGTTTGTGTGAAACCCTTTGGGCAAAGCTCATGAGGAACGATACCCTGTTCTGCAGGGCACCTACTGACTGCTCTGATTTCTTCAAACCTGACACCATCAGTCCTCTTTTCACTTAGTACTGAAATAAATATACACAGTGTCGGGACTTACTCTACGGAGGGTGTTCTAATTGCTAACGTACATGTCTGTCTGTGTGATAAATGTGATTGTCTTATCAGACAAATTATGCCCAATTTGACTAATTTCACTAACTAAGCTTTATGTTAAGAAATATTTTTATGATTGCTTGCAGCATCCAACACAACTGTGTGTGGAAAGGAGCATTATTAAAACTGCAAGTGTTTGGACACGGTGGTGCTGGATATTTATGAAAACCATTTGTGCCCACAAATACATCTGAACCAAACCCTCTTTCAAACCTGAGCTCTTTTTCCTTTTTGTTTCATATTATGGTCAGCAGGTCTTCCTTTTAGCCTTGGCTATGGCAGATTGTGCAGATTCTTCCTTCTGACAGTGGAGGAATTTAACCTTTCCCAACCTTTGCTGGGCAGTGTTTTCACATCACGTACCCATCCCATCACGTCCCTATCATTAATAATGCACATTTATTACTCAGCTGACAATTTTTCATAGCAGTCAAATTCTGAGTAGTAGTAGACAATTTCAAGGCAGCAATTCCTGTTCTTAAAAGCCTCAATCATATCTGGTGTTATTAAGGATAATAATTACCTCTGCAGTTTCAGAATAGTACCACTACCTCAGAAATTTAAGGTATGTTTTTCTGCTTTATTTCTGATTTTATTTTCAGCTGTTTGGATTCAAGATGCAAATGTGAAAGTGGGGATTCGAGCTGTTCTGACCCAATAGTAATTATCCCAGATAATAAGAACCAGTAATTTAAAGATAGCTATTTAGTATTTGGGGAAATTAATGAAATCTCCTCGTTGGAAATTCATCATTGCAATCTGCAGTGGCCTTCATACAGATCAACACATGGCTATGTAAATTGTTAAAGGGTATATGCAGACACATTCATGTTTCTCTTGACCGTACGACCATATGTTCATACAAGAGGCATTTCCTTCAACTTTTTAATTGAGCTGCCTTCTGGCTGCAAAGGCAGCTTCTTGCATTGAAGCTGATGCAGTGCAGTCATACTGTGTATGGGTACAAACAGAAGGAATAAATGTTCCTGCTCATCTCAATGGAGAGGTGGCTTTGCAGTTGGATTACGGTGATTTAAATGTCAGCAGAGTTATTTTACTTCTGATCGTTTTTAGTAGAAGCATCCAGCTAATGTGCTTATCCAGCATGGTTGGATATTCCATTCATCTGAAGGGGCATTCCAGAGGAATAAGGCTGCAAGTTTTAAATTGGGGATGGTTTCATCAACTAAGCAGCAGGTTAGATTTCCTAGACTAACATCTAGACTCTCTGGAACCACAGGTTCAAATGCTGGCAGACAGTCCTGCCAAGCGTCTCACTTGACATTCATTTGGTCCCCAGTGTGTTGCTCCATGACATCTCTGCTGAAATCTCATGCACACAGTGGGGAATAAGCTGTGTTTTGTCCCCTGCCGGTGGGGTACAGAATCCTAGTTACTTTGTAAGGTCTGCTGCTCACGTTCATGCTTTGATCCTGCTCCTCTTTTTTTTCATAGACTGCAGAAGGGATGTTTCACAAACAACTTACGTACTGATTTTAAGCTCCTTTACCTCATATTTTTGAAGGAAAATGTGAAGAGCTGTGGAGAAATGCAAAGATGGCTTTCCCGCATAGTGAAGTGAAAACAGGCATTATTTACTGAGTAGCAAGGTGTAAATGTACGTGTGCTTCTATATCATTGCTCTTTAATTGAATGGTTCAGTTCTTTCAGTATTTGATTGACATCTAGTAAGAATTTGACTATACTTAACAGTTCTGTGTTTGAATGAAGAACAGACAGATTTCACATAAATATTTTAATGTATCAGATATGTTAATTTCAATGAGCATTTTGACAGGCTAAAACAAGAAAATATTTTAACCCCACTCCATCGCTGATACTGTTACTGCTAAATGTAGTAGCAGGAACAACCATGTAATAGCACTTCAAGTCATCAGGCATCAGTCACTTGAAAATAATAAAGACTGAAATACAGCCATCTTCAAGACTGGGTACAGTTATTGTAAAGCATGGTGGGTAACAGTGAGTGGAAAAAAGCCCCTTGCACCTCTTAGTATTTCCACAGAGGAGGGAGAATTCTTATTATTAGCTGTTGTTTTGATTGATCCCACAGTAGGTCCCTAATCCTACCAATTAGTATGGTGCTTTGTACGTGTACTTGAGAGAGATGAAGAACTGAGCAGACATCGCTGAGTGTAATGATGAGAGAACACCAAGGCTGGGTAACTTCATGACAGGCTTTGCATGGTCTGAAATAACCAGTGAGTAAAGGATGTAAAGAAAATAAAAGCAGTGACAGCAGCTTTTCAGAGCTGCATCTTTTTAAGGACTGTAGTTATTGTCCAGATGCTAGTTTTGCCTTAAAATGCTGTTCCAAGATGTTTGCCTGTTCTCCAGCAGATTTGGGAACCGTGCTACCAGCTTGCTTTTCTGCTTTCTGTCTGCATATCTGATGGGAAATGACAGGAATTAGTTAGGTTGTCATTTAATTTGGAGGAAGAAGTTGTCAGAAAGGCTGATGTGAGGTGAGGTCGTGACTCACCTGCGGCGTGCAGCCTGGCAAAGTGCGTCCTTCGTAGGGGCTGATGTGGGAGGGAAATGAGCAGCGTATTCAGCGGTGAAATGCATACAGGGAGATAGAACTACAGAAAGCAAAGTTTCTGGTAAAATAGGCAAGAGAACAGAAATGAATTTGGGATCAAAGAATTACTTCATTATTGTAAGAGGTGTTTAGCAGCACGGTGTCAGTCATTACCAGCCTGTGTGCTATTTAATTATGTTCTGAATTAATCTGTGATACCCAACTGTGCATGTATGAGTGATGCTCATACAGGATACAAGTCGTTGTGTGTCTTCTTACACTCTGAGACGTTCATTAATGTAGATACATTTTTTTTTGAGAGTGTCACGCTTGGGGAAGAAGTCATTTTTAAGAAAAAGCAATCTTACCTTTCTATTAATACAGCAATAATTCAGGCTTTTAGATTATTGCTCCTGCACTTCACTGAAATGAAAATTAAACAAACTTCATCCTAACTAGAATCAGTTGCCACAAAAGTAAAAACCTAAGGAGAAGAAAAAGCTATTAAGAGATTTAAGCACACAAGGAAGAAGACCTTTTAGAGGAGATTAAGGAATGTGACAGGCATTAGTATTTCAAGGTGCTGTGATCTGCTCGTGGATTGATGTGCCTCACAATGAGACAAGGCACATTAAAAGCTGAAATCATTCAAGCTGGTGTGAAACTGAATATGAGCAATTACCAAATAGTTAGGCATTAAATAAAATGGATGATTTTGTGAACTTGCAGTATAGAAGACTTCTTTGTGCGATCAAAAGCTCACTCTTTGAACCTGTCCCTTGAAACACAAGCTTTGAGACAATGCTTATTGTGGAAACTGAGGTGTTTCAAAGGAGCGGTTCCTATTTTAGTGTTGCCGTCTGGCACTTTGTGTGGTGAGAAAGCATTACTCACTGAGAAAGAACACTGATGTGTTTAACTTCAGCTTTCTGTAAGCCTTGGCCGTTGGGAAGTCACAGCCAGTAGCATTTGCAGGTCAGGAGTGATAGTGGAAGAGACTGCCAGGTAGCCTCTGTCATGCATGTGTAGTAGCGAAGACTTATATGCAGACTCCATTAGGAGGCTTTTTCTGCATTAAAGAGCCTTATTCCTTCTGAGTATTAAAGCAGAATCCTCTTAGGTCCTGTTTGAACAATTTGTCTGGACAGTAAATCGGGCATAGCAGTTTTACGAAGGGTTTTAGCCTAAAGCATGTATAACTGTGATTAAACAGCAAACACAGCTTTCCACTGGTGTGGCTGTGGCCTTAATTGGGAGCCAGTACCGGGGCAGCCACTGAAATGGGATGGTAAGCGTCCAGTGGAGAAGAAAGATGATAATTAAGGAAGCATTTGTGAATAGTTGTAAATGAAGTACTGAGTAGGTGACAATGAGTGGAACAGTTTTGTCTTAGCTTTGTTCCTGTGTTTTTTTCTGTCACAGTCAGAGGAAAAGCAGATCCTTACATGTTGTATGGTTTTTCTTGCCAGTGGGTTGATTTGCTTTCACTGAACTCAGGCAAAGTTTTGATACTTGCCTAAGTAGAAGCAGGCCCAAATCCTATAAACTCATTAAAAAGATACAAACATGGGAGTGTTCTGAAATGTTAAAAAAAGAAAGTTCGTAGCCTCAAACAGGCATAAATGGAGATGGTTGCACAGAAGACACCACCTGAGAACACTGATGCTTGCAGTAGAGACATTTTTTATGGGCTACATGGCAACTGGTATGTTCCTGGTCTTGTTTGATCTAAACTATTATCTTGTACGTTAAAATTAACAGCTAATCATAAGTTCGTTATAACTTAATGAGCTAATAAAATAGAAAAAAAATTGATGGATGCTGTGCTAAATTCAGACTCACAGAATGGTTATTTCTACTAGTATTATTAGCCAGTTCTTAATCTAATGTTTATTGTTTTCCTGAAAATTAGATCTCCGTGGCCGAAAGGTGCATACTAAATAAATATTAGTTTAGTTCTCATCTTTAGCATTGTTTTAATGCTCCAGGTACCAGTTTGATCTGATTTCAGTACTGAGGCTGAATCAGATTTCTCAAGTTGGCCACATCACTCGGCACTGACCTTCTGTGTCAAAGTCTTGCTTGGTCTTCTGCATTCATTCTTAAATCCATTCACAGGTTACAAGGTTTCTTATTTTGTCTCTATTCAGGTGATGTTATACAGTGCATTAGAATCATAGAATCCTAGAATGGTCTGGGTTGAAAAGGACCACAGTGATCATCTGGTTTCAACCCCCTGCTATGTGCAGGGTCGTTCACACTCCACATACATACCTTGAAAAATGAAGTCCTCCTGCATTTCAAGTCTTCTGCCTTTGTGATCTTAGAAATTGAGTTGTGTGATAGTGTCACATATTGACGTGGTGCTTTGTGAGCTAGACTAGATACAGCATCTGTCACCACACATGAGAGCAAAATGATGGAGAGAGCTGGAATAGCGTTTAACTACAATAACCATTGATTCTGATTTCACAAATAGGTCTTTTCTTTTTGGCTTACCCAAAGAGAAAAAAGCCTCGTGTTTCTCATTGAACACTGTTACATCTTGCTTGCTCGCGGGGACATTTGGTTAGGTGAACTTAGTAGGGTCGGATATATATTTTTGTATTATGGTTATTTCAGCCTGGTGGATTCCCTCAGGAGACAAAACAGAAGCAGCATAAGCTCTTAGTGACATTTTGGAGTTCACTGTATGTCTTATTAATGAGAATCATGCCCTGAAACTATGCTCATTTTGTGGCAAAATCTCAAAATATCAGAGTGGGTCTCAGGACACGCACGTGGCTTCAATCTGCACATATTTAGCAGAGCTGGATAATCACAGTGCATTTTAGAAGGAACAAGAAATTCGGGGTTACTCAGAGCCCAAGCAGATGATCAGTTTTCCTAGAATGTATTTATTGAGTAACCAGAGTAGAACATATGAAGCGTTTGGCTGGAAGGGCTCTTTGACATTTCTGAGTGCAACCGATCCATTGATCACAGCCCATTTGGCACATGCTATTAAAATACATGTACTGCTAATAAATAGAGTTAATAAATAAAATACAGCTCACAGTCATTTCAGACTGCTCTCAGGAAAAACTGCTTTGGAACATCTTAGATCTTAGAATCACAGAATGGCCTGGGTTGAAAAGGACCGCAATGCTCATCTGGTACCATCCCCCTGCTGTGTGCAGGGTCGCCAACCACCAGACCAGGCTGCCCAGAGCCACATCCAGCCTGGCCTTGAATGCCTGCAGGGATGGGGCATCCACAGCCTCCTTGGGCAACCTGTTCCAGTGCGTCACCACCCTCTGGGAGAAAAAGTGCATTTATTCTGATGTAGTTCTTTATTTATGGATTCATTTCAGAACTTAAAAGGGAGTGTTATTTGTGATCCAAACCATCATTTCTTTGGCATTTTAAATAGAACTCTTGAAAACAGGAAGCAAAGAACCATGTGTGAATTCTGTCTCTGTGCTTTGATCTGCCACGAAGTCAGGAGGAAAGCAGTTACGGATATTATGGAAGTTGACTGAATCTGTGTGAGAAATCTGAAAGAAGAAGTCCTTTATTCTGTAATACAGTCTATTAACGCTGGAGCTATTCAGAAAATATTTGCATTCCAAGAATTTAGTGCAGCTCTTCTACCTTTAGGATTACATACTAATTTATTAAAGTAGTTGATAGAATTCCCAGTGGCCTTTGGCTGGATCATATAATTCAGGTGGGCTTTAACAACCTGACCCCAAGGTTCTTGATGAGAGAGAAACCTTTTGAGCCACTGATATAGTAGTCTGAATAATAAATACATGTAATTTACCAATAGAAAATAAATGTTTATCTTTAAAACGACATTATTGCCTTAAGAGTCAAATGGAAGACTGTCTTCTTTCCTGTAATGCCATATCCTGTAATTGATTGTATTCCACAACACGTGGCCGTATCTCGCTGAGAATGAAATACTGCTTCATAAATACCTTGCAGAGCTCTTCCTGCAGTGTGTTCTCACCTAGAGAGGGTCTGCATTGAAACCAGAGGCCTTCACGTGGAGCTGTCACCTTTCTGTTGACAGTGACACATTGGGATCTTTCTGTGAGCACATTTCTGTACTGATAACATATGATTGATAGTGTATAACTGATACTATCAGGTACTGCTAGTTAGAGCAGCATGCTTTGGAGGGTCACATAAATGGGAGAGGGAGGAAGCAGGAAGGAGGAGCCACGCGCAGCCTCACAACCTCTGCTGCTGCGAGCAGAGAAACCAGATCTGATCTTCAATTGCTTCTGTGCTCAGGGAAGTGTTCGTGTGTTCTCATAAACAAACCAGGCTGCATCAAAGAAGGAGCTGCCTCCATCAGCAGCTTTCACTCAGATCAGAAAAAAAAGAAGCGAAGGCTCATAAATCTTAGCTTAGCTATTACAACTAAAAGGAGAAGAGTGGCTTTCATGTGTGCTTATCTGATTGAGGATATTTAGCCTTTGTGATGTTTGCTGTGGAAGTGTATCTATCTGAAAGAGCTGTGAGGAGGGTCTCTTTTCCCCAGTGTGGCCAACTTCTGGTGCTCTTGAGCTGTCTTGGGGTATCATCCATCCTGGCTGTTCGTAGAACCAACAGTTTCTGTGCTCTTAATAGTTTCTGTGCTCTTCAGGCCTTCCTGAAGGATCTCCTGCAGGATCTCCACCTGCTGAGAAGCGCAGCACACGCTCTTGCTGTCCATAATCTGGGGAGGAGGGGACAGAGCCATGAGCAGCAGCCAGGGCTCTTGTTACAAAAGGGTGCCATTGAGCACACACTGACCTGTCTGGCTGAGGAGTGTGGGACTGCCCAGCTAATCTGTTTAGCCAGGGAAAGTACAATGTTCCAGAGCTTCCCTTTGGTTGTTTGCTCTGCCAGCTGTGCTTATGGCTTTCTACACAACTGGTGCTTTGGGAGTGCCAAAATAGCCTTCCTCTCACAAACTATTGGAGTGTATTTATGATGGAAGTACACTTTTGCTTTTGAAAGCAAACACGCTTTCCATGTAATTTATTTCATTTTCATTAGAGGTACTTACTGAATTAATTTCCAGTGCTAGCTTATCAGCTAGTTTGGATTAATACAGGCTTGTTTGTGGTCGTGGATCCAGCTCTCTGTATCCGGTGCGGAGCCTTGTCAGTGCAAGCCCTTGGTTTCAGAATTCATTCTTGTCACCAGGAAGAGGTGGGAGCTTCTGGTGTCCCTCCATTTGCAAAGCTCTATGCTGAACTCGCTGCCCCTGCAGAGCTGCTAGCTATGGATCCAGTGGAGAATCCAAGTGACTGATGACATGGTGCCATGCAGATGATGAAAATCAGCTCACCGTCAGCAGCTCCGATCTGGAGTCCATGGGGCAGGAGCTGGAGGATCATCTTTATGCTGTGTGACTGTATGTCCTCAGCACCTCGTGGAGGAGGAGGAGAGGGCTGGACAGGAATGCCTGTGGAAGGCTGATGGCAGGATATAGAGAGCTATGGAAGAAAGACTATTATATGAAAGGCTCCAGATTATAGATTTAAAAACTATATAAAATCCTTATTTATAGGTTTTGGTTTTAGTCCTCAAACTCTGTAACTCCACAGACAACAAGATAGCTGAGATTGCTCCGGGAAGATGCTTCTAATGTTCAGATCTTTATACGTAGCAGATGGCTCTACAAATATACGTGTAATTTTGTGTAGAGATTATTTGTAGGAGTTAACAATTACTAAATGTATCATCAATTCACACTTGTTGCAGCCATGTTCATTAACGTGAGTGTGGTAGATGAAGGCTGGCATGGGAACATCTGTATTTACTGTAGTTCCATCTCTGATTTTTTGCTTTTAGATGTATTTTTATTGCCTTCAATTCCTCCAAAATCCGGGTGGGAACACAGCATGCTTTAGACTTTGCAGAAAAGATCAATGAAGAGCTGAAAGTTAAAACTCATTTTATGCAACTTAAATGCTCACCTATGCTTTGTAACAGATCGCACCGCTTCCATTCTCCTGACTAAGCAATGTTAAGCATTGTTCATCTTTCAAGTCAGACTATTGGTGTACTTAAAGTTAAGTGCTCTGCTTCAGTGAGGCATACAGGCTGGATGGGCCCTCACCACGTGCACAGAAGTTTGCCTTTTGTCCTGGTCCCTCCGAGTCTGTGTACAGCACTGAATGGCAGAAAATCCAACTGCAGTGAAGCTGTGTGTAAGGGCTGCAGAATAATGATGTTTCCTGCTTATAAGTAGATGTGAAATGTGTCAGTCTAGCTGTTGGTAGAACATAAAAGAGAAAAGCTTGAGACTGGTCATTTTTGACTGTATGCAGCATGGATATTTTATAACAGAATTATACTATGCAGAGTATTTAAATACAAAAGCTACACTGTTGTGAGGACAAAGTTGGCTTGATGCTTAAATATTTCTCTATCATTTAAAATGATGGTGGTTCTTTTCTGCCATACGTGATATTTTATGAGACAGAATTGTCCCCCCAGAACCAAAGAAAAGAAATGTTTTATGTATAAAGGATGTTCATTACAATGATTATGTGAAGGAAGCACTAACGCAGTGAGAGAGCCTGGAGGCGCTGGGTTAGGAGAGGAGTGGCAGAATGGTGATTTCAACATTGCTTAGCTGGAGCAAAAAATACACGAGTGGGAAACAAACAATTCGTGTTACCTAAAAATGTTACACTTCTCTTAGCCCATCTCTCGCTTGTATCTGCACTGGAGAATCTTCTGCCTTTTGAAAGAGCTTTATTTGATACAGCTGT
Organism: Pavo muticus; assembly: GCA_016647715.1. Lineage (NCBI taxonomy): Eukaryota > Metazoa > Chordata > Aves > Galliformes > Phasianidae > Pavo > Pavo muticus. The sequence goes on along the minus strand of JACDJE010000036.1, from coordinate 5,651,599 downwards.
GACGTGTCAGCAATCTGACACATCGCTAACCAGAAGCTCAGCGTGACTAAGTTAAAGGTTTGAGTCGTTTCATTTCTATATAATCAGTGAAGCAGATATTTAAACACAGCAGCCAAAATGTGTGCTAATAGTTGAAAGCCTATTGTTGAAAGGAGGCTGAAAATTGCTTTTGAAAACAGTATTTGTATTCTGTGGAGGTGAGGCGTTAGTTTTTTTCCCTTTGGGAAAGGTGTCATTTTCTTCTGTGCTTGTTTTTGTTTTTCATTCTTGCCCAGCGCTGTATCTCTAGTTCAATATTGTTATTAAAAGCTGGGTTCAAAAGTAAATTTTACTTTGGCAGTGTAACGTACCTCTAAAGAATAGAACACCGGTGTGTCCTGTGTCAGCAAGACCTTGGAGGAGCCTCCAGATCAATCCTCAAAACTCCCCAGTGCAGAAAATGTACAGGAAAGTAAAACAGACTCCTTGCCTTCAGTAGTTTTACTAGCTTCTCTTTTGAAAGCACAGATAGCATTAGATCAAAATCACCTTAATGAGATCTGCATATCTTTTCAAAGCATTTTACCTTCTAGAAGCTGATAAGAAGTATTCAAGAAGTACCGCATGGATCAAAGCTCCAAAAATAAATACGGGGTTTGGTTTGTTTTTAACTCAGTAGTAGGAGATCTAAGCTTTTGATTACCATAACAGAAACAAAACTGCGCTGAACTGTTACAGATCTCTAAAGTAACTGAAATGTTAAAAGGTGCTGGCTGAGGCACCTACTGCTTAGATGTGTAGCCCAGTCTGAGGTGTGGATGGATGGCTTTGGCAGGGCCGCTTGCTGTGATCCAGTCGTGTGCTTTGGCTTCTGGTACTGTCAGCGAGGAGAATTGGGTGCTGTCAGAAGTCACTCGGGAAGATAAGAGCCATCTCTAGAGATAAACAAGAGAAAAATCTCCTCTGGAACTTGGTGCCTATCTCAGCCACTGCTCCCTTGGGGTCATCAGCAGACTCCTAACTATAAGCAGTAAAGCAGTGGAAGTAGTTTATCTTTTAATGTAAGAGACTAGCAGTGCATTCACTGGTGAAGGGCTGTGTTCGGCTGTTTTGCCCTCCTTAGCCTGAAAGATCTCAGCTCCGCATCCCTGCAAATGCTGCGGGAGGAGCGGTGAGGGCTGAGTGTGCTGCTGAAGCCCACGTGCTGCCCAGCCAGGTGCCATGATCCCAAAACAGTGTACAGGAGAGAGCTTCATTTTGCAGCTGGGACAGACTGGGAATCCAATCTCAGATGGCTGTTATGAATATTGTGTTCTTTAAACTTATAAATACATTCTTTTCCAGATAAAAAACCTTGCTGTCATGTTCTCAGGATATTGGTGGAACTATCCCTTTGAGTACAGCCCAGATACATATTTGTAGATATTGTACCACTGAGTAACCTAAAAGAAGTGAAACAACTTAATCCAACTTTTCAGTTGAATTTTGTGAAGTTTATTCAGGCAAACTGCTAATTCTTCCAGCTTTATTGCCCCTTTCTCTATCATGCAGGGAATGTGAAATGTTATCCCTTTCCAAAACTTGCCTTGTGAAAATAACAGAGCAGAACAAGAGTGGCGATTTGAAGGAGGAATATGAGAGATGCAGGCACAATGCGTTGGGAAATGTCATGGCTGCAGTGAGGACAGGAAGTTTTAGTAGGTCATAAAGATAAATTAATGTTACTCAGCGCTGAGATGAATAGGATTTTTTTCCCCACATGTTAGAGGCCTTTGAATCAGATGCTAAAATAGCAACGAGTCAGGAAGAATCAGCAGGTTATTTGGTGTGATAGGGAAGGCAAAAAGAGGCAAGAAAATGTCAGGAGGAGCTGAGTTCCACAGTGTTTCAGTGGTAAGGATGAGAAATGAAATACTGCTTTGCTGAAGGAAGATGGACCTTTATTTCTGGTTTGAATAAGAAAAGCCATTCACAAAGGACAGCGTCCAAATATTGTTCCAGCTAATACTGCTTAGCAGTGGAGCCATGCTGACATTACAGCAAGACAGTAGTGACAGAAGGTAACTTTAAAGGTGGTCTCCAGGTAAAACTACTCCAGCAGTACAGTTGGGAGGCAGAGAAAAGCACCCCTGTAAACTGTGACATTTAATTGCTGACAACTGACCATACACTTTGTTGTATTCGCTTCTGTTCTTGGTTGCGCTGTAGAAATGGTCTGTGGTACCCTTAGATAAACTGGAGATGAGTGTGTTTACATCATTCATCTGTGGTGGAAAGTTTGTTTTTCTACTTGACATCACTGCTCTTCAGGTGCCAGTAATTGTAAACATCCCTTGTTTTCAATTCTTTGTCCCCTTAATCTCATTAGGAGAATATCAGACGTTAAATCTTTTAAGTAGCATTAGAGTGTGTTCATCCATAACATATGAGAATGCCAGTCAGTTCTTATCACCTACCTTTTGCAAAATGTTTGCTGTTTTGCAAGTTACTGTGCTGCAAAATGAGACTCGATTCCACGAAGGCTCTGCTGGCAAGGGTTGCTGTGAATTGAAAAACAATCAGTATTCAAAATGAGACTGACAGGATAAATTAGAGTGGGAACAGAGATGCACATGGGGGCGGGGGGAAGGAGCCATCTCACACTGTTAGATTATCAACCTTTATAATGAGCACTTCGGAACAAGTTTGAAGTCCTCTATGCAAGACCATCCGCATGCAGCTGGCATGCTGGGCGTACACGTTTCTGTTGCACGCAAGGTCGTAGGCTGGAGGCAGTGAGTACACAACAGAAAGCACTGCTTGTGCAGTTTCTGACTTTTCAGCATCTTAGGTTGTTAAGAGAGCTTTCATCTGAACCTATTCAGCCTAAACTGAACACAGCAGCTTGTTTTTCTTTAGGAAATAGCACGTTTCTTACTCTTGTCACTTTTTGCTTGTTGTAAAATAAAAGGTTTCTTGTATTGTCCTTCGTGCTTCTCTTCTTCCTTTTCTGTTAATTTCCTTTCCTCTCAAATCTGTTTACACATCCACCCTCGCTACCTCCCCTTACTCATTCTCTCATTAAAAAAGTAATCAATAACTTCTCAAATCTGAGACAGAAGTCCCATGCCTGCCGTCTTCCCAGTCGTAGCAGAGCTTTGCTTTGCAGTTCATATGTGGTTTCTTACCTGTGAAAGACTGTAGTGTATTTGAAGTAGATCTGAGAGCAAAACAAAGACGAGGCTTTTTGGCTCTACCCCACATGTAAGCTTATAGTTTTTGTCTCTGAAACTAGCTCCAGAGTCTGCTACATTGTGAGAAAACATCCCCAGGTGAAATAACAAGTCGGCGTGCTTCTCACAGAAGCTCAGTTGTGATGGTTCTGATGGCTCCGCTGTGTTGATGCTGAGGTTTGCATCAAGCCTGCTGTAGGTAAACATGGAGAAGTGTATTGGTGCTGGTTTTTAAACCAGATTGGTTATTTTAACAGGGACTGCCATTCTACAAATGCTGCAGTGGATCTTTGACCAAACAAGGCTTAAGTGTGAGAAGTTGATATGCTTACATCTGCAAGTGCCTTAATGCTGATTTTGTTGCACCCATAAATCCACGCTCTGTGTTTACGTAATTCTATTACGTGTATTTTCATATTTCAGAGTGCCTCAAAAATAATTTAATCTTGTGCCTGATATGGAAAAGTAGCTTCAAATGAGAGCTGGTGTGTTTAAAATCACAGACCTCGCTGCTCACAACACGGATCATTCAGGAGTTGCATTCCGTGGGCTGAAAAGCCACTGTTTTGTCTAGCAAAGCCACCTGGCTGCAGTTGATAGTAAAGTCTATTGTTAACCCTTTTTCTGTAATATAATTAAAACACTGCTGAATTATCTGTTTAGTGTGGCCTGGCTGCTCCCTGCAAGCACACACTTTGCGTCTAATAATCCCAGCCCTTAGGGGTGGCTGCCCATGGCACGGGCTGTGAAACCTTGTTTAAAGATTTTAAGATCTTAATCCCTTCCCTGATGAGACACCCATTGCTGAAAGCTGGGGGGAAAGGTCCATCTGTCTGGTAACATATGTGTTTACACTGTAAAGTCAGTAAATACAGCAGTGTGCTCGGGGTGCCAAGAATTTCCTTTAGTCTTAAATTGAGATGCATTGTTTTGTTGCTGTTGCTTGAGTTTACACACATCTGAGAGACCAGAACAAAACCTGCAGCTCAGAAATGATGCTGAAAGCGTAAGATGCACTCCCCTCTGGTCTGAAAGCACTGTCAGTGAGTGCAGCAAGGCACTGCTACACCTACCACTGTGCTGGGCTTCTGCTTTTTGCACCACGGCCAGCATTCCTTTCTCCATTTGCACAGTTGTAAGAAGATTTGCTTTTCACATTGTCTGCCTTTATGGAAGTTATTTACACACCCAGGTGTGTAAATGTGAGTCAGTGCAGGAGGAGGCTTTCAAAACTTCCTGCCTTAGGCCGTGTTGGGGTTGGTGCAGCCATCCCAAGGGCCTGCCTGCTAGCAGGAGAGACACAGGCAGTGCAGTATCAAATACCAGAAACTGAATTGCTGGGTACGTTTTGTGACCACAGTGTTAATCTGTTTCCGACACTGAAAATCATGCAACTTCTTGTTCCATTTCTGTTTCTGCTTAGAAAGCTAGTTGAAAAACCCCCTCTGTTATTGTTTACCATGTTTGTGTAACTAGTGCCTAGGGAGGCAAGTTAGGCAACGTGTGCTGCTCTACAAGGTTTTGTTTCTGTTTTGGATGCAGAGTCCCCTTGATAGGACAGCTGAGTTCTAAGAGACAAGTTAAGTATGAAGTCAGTAAAACAGGGAAGCTCCTGGCAGCACTGTGCTGCAGCCAGTCAGCTTGACAGGCAGCAGCTGGAATGGAACTTCAATAGGTAACATGCAAAGGACAGCCTTCAGCTTGGGATTGGAAGGGGATGACTGGGGATCTTTGTCATGTTCATGGGAAGTAATTCACACACAAGGAATAGCAGCAGAGGAATTGTAACACACTTATTTGGAAGTGTGAAAGGCAGATGAATTCTGGGTTGTAGGCTGCTCAAGAGTTGGAAGTCAGTCTTCTAAGTAGTGAGTAAGAGGTGGGTTTGTAGAGAAAGAGTGAAGCTGAGTGCCTGTGAGGAAAAAATGCTTGTGAAGAATGGTATAGATGTGTTTCTGCGCTCATGGGGATGAGGGAGGTAGTGAGCAAAGCCCCAGCTAGTAACAGCTGTGATGGCCACAGCTTACACAGAAATAGCTGCTCAACTTAGATACTGCTGAGGTGTGAAGGCAAACAACATCCATTAAAACTGCTGATCCTGTCTGTGATGGTTCAGAGAGCTACGTGGAGGGTTAATTGCTTATGCACGTTAAGCTGGATGCCTACCCATTCATGGGGAGGCTTAAGAGAGCAGCTGAATTAATTCTGAGATGAGCGAGGTATGAATGATAGATTTGTGAGTCGTTAATATACAGACTGCAGATCAATTCCTGTTTGCAGACAGATCAACCAGCCAAACACTGAAGAAAGGGAAGAGAAGGGCTCTACAGGCCCACTTAGCCCAACTGCCAGCAATTCTTACGAAACACGTTAATTTTCTCAAGGAATGTGTGTTACAACAATACAGTAATTACTGTGGGCTACAGAATAGGATAGTTGAAATTAGGTGAGAAATAATAGCAAGTGGTCTGATTCATGAGAGGGCAGGCAAGTGTGTGAAGATTGGGTTGGAGATAAAACTGATCACATTTGCTGATATGTATTTCCTGGGTCAAACAAGGTATTCGGGGATGCTTGTCCTATGGAAGTTGATATGATGCTTATTCTGTGGATGTGAGTGTAAATCTGGTCTCTGTCAAAAGCACTGCAGATTTGTTCTGTCTGAATTTCATTTGTGCTCTCATTTTCATCCTTAGTTCTTGAAGGAGATTGTGATCACTTGGAAAATTATTGCAGAAACTTAGAAAATTGTCTGCTTATTGTTTCTCTGGAATTTCCTATTAAAGCAGCTTATATTCCTTCAGAACTTACTTCATCTGGAAACGTCCTATATTACACAAGACTGTGGATATCATCCAGTACTCCGAGATGGCTTTTGTTGCCCAAAAGATAGTGTGGGGAGCAAAGCTTGTAAGCTGTCCAAAAAACACCAGCAGAGGGAAGCTAGAAGAGCAGAGCTAGGAAAGATGTAGGTTTGGAGAAGGTTGGGAAGGGGGCTTGAGAGCCGAGATCATACAGTTAGATTAGAAGAATTCAAAGAGCTCAAACTTGCTCACATCTGCAGAATCACTGCCTGGGTGTTTGGGTGTGCTTGCAGCACGCTGGGTTCCCTGTCATTGTCACCCAGCTGTGTTCTGTCAAAAAGCTGGATGAAGAGAAGTCTATCCATTACTAGAAAGCAGAGGAAGGAAAAGCAGTGAGTGCCTGTAACATTGGAAAAACAAGTAAAAAACCTCCATGCAATTCTAAGACATATTTTGTTCCTATCTCTAGTAAGAATTTCTTACGTTCCCGTTCTTTCTTGGAATCTTGAAACACATTGGTGTCATCAGAAGCACTGGGAATGCCTAAGAAATTCCTGTTTGCAGAAATGTGATTGTTTTTCAGCATGTCTGTGTTCCTGTGTCAAAGCACGAAGTGCTGCACGCAGCGTGCGGGAGAGAGGAGCAAGCAAGTGGATAGAATAGATTCCTCTTTGCAAGAAGGAATGTAATTCAGATTCAAACAAGGAGCTGGTTTTCTTACAAAGTGAGCTTATGCAGTGAGCAGAGAAGGGCAACTGCAGATGGTTTTGTAGGATTCCAAGTTCTCCATAACATGCATGGCGTTCTGTCATGGGTGAAAGGAAAGAAAACAAATCCACCAGAGAACTACTGCTTATCTTTAGAGGAAGGGAGATGAGAACATCTGAACCAGTGGGTAGCAAAGAATGTCAGTTATGTTCTAATCTAGATTGGTGAATAAAAAGATAATCATCAGTAAATTAGAAGAGGTGTTGAAAGCTCAGTTAATTATAGGAAATGAGGAAATTAGAGTGCTGAGTCTGACTGATTCACTTGTTAAATTAAAAAAACAATGTTTTTTTTCCTGATCTGTACTCTTGGTTCAGGTATATCGAGATATCAGAGGAAGGGTTTGTTGTTTTTTTTAATACCTCCTCCAAAGTTGGGGTTTGGTGCTGGGCTGGCACCAGCTGGAGCTGCGTTTGGCTGGGGAGTGCCGCTGGGCTCTGCCAGCACCTCCTGAGCCTGCACCGGCACTGCGGTGGCCATGCGGGTCTGTGCTGCTCTGCCTCCTCCTGGGTCTGCTTCCCTGGCTGCTGGACACACCAACTATGCCGTCTGTTAAACTAGGATCTTTGTTCCCAGTGAGTTTGAGAAGGGGGAAGAAAACAGCAGCTCGTGATTCCCCATATCTGATTTTAAATCATGATTCAATTCGCTGTACTGGCAGTGTGTGAGAAGGAGTAGTTTACCCAGGTTTTGTGCAATAAGGGCACCATTTATTTTTGTATTTATAGGAATAGTCTTTTTTTAGACTTCTGTACTCCTTCTCTGAGTACTTAGCTAGCAATCATGTACATTTAAATGGTTCATATCATTTATTTCAGATCTCAAAGAGGTATCTAGAGTTAAAATTCCCCATAAAGTTTCTCGTTTTCACAATTATTATTGGAAGTGAAAACACATGAAGGTAAATTGGCGATTTGTCCTACTTGCTTATGGGGCAGCTTTGAGTAAAATCCCATTTATCTTGGAGCCCCTGCTGCAATTCGGCAGTTGGTTATGAAACCACACTGGGCAGCTTACAGACAGCGGAATATTGACGGATGGAAAAGGAATTGGGTGAAACAGAAATGCAGCCTGCACTGGGACTGGACAATCAGCTGTGAAGGTTCCCAGGAACTCAGAAAGTGACTTTCTTATTTTTTAGGGGACCCATGCGTATGTCTACCATTTCCTGAATGCGCAGAGAGGTTCTTTAAATGGCAACAGTAAGAATTACGATGCGTAAATAAATAAGTCCAGATGTGACCGACATTACACAGATTTGAATGGGCAGCATTTCAAGACCTATGTGCAAGCTTATTAGAAGAATACTGTCCACTGAAAACTGTCTCCTTTGCTCTGCTGTCCTTTAATCCAGCTACTTTCTTCCTTGGCATGTACTCTTCTGGAAAGAGAAGACTCGGAAGCAGAGTAATTTTCCACCATTCTGTGGGGTAAATTTCAACGCAGTTTGGCACTGTAAATTCTGCACAATCTAGTACCTTCTGGTAAGCAGTTTCCAGGCCCAAATCTACTTTAGCCAAAGTAACGTTTGCCCAAGGAGATATCTCCATTGGATCAGTGAAGAAAAAATACGCATCTCCAACTTGACTTGTCAGGTGAGATGTGTGCCCCCCTCTGCAGCTCACATCCTTCATTGCTATGTTGTTTGTCTGAGGGCCAAGCTGCAGTCAGCCCAGGGCAAGGTGGATGATGAAACGTGCAACACACAATTTTCCTGACGTTTTGCCCTCTGCAAAAAGTTTTTTGCTTTGGTGCAGGTAGATGGGGTTAAGCAAGATCAGGCCTGTCAGCAGCACTGCCCTTCTGCAAAGGGAGAGCTGGGAGCAGGCCGTGCTGCTGGGAGGGGCTGCAGGGCTCAGCACCGTCCTGCTGGGCTGGGCCTTTAAGCTGCAGCCAACAAAAAAGTGCTTGGAATTAGGACATGGTGATGACTTCAGTGGATAAAAATCTACCAGAATTAGCCTGGAGGTCCTCATTATGCAAAGGATAGGGAACAGTAAAAATCAAATCAGCAGAGATAAACTACACAGATCATTTCTGCTGATCAATAACAGCCTTGTGCAAATAACCCCACTGCATAGCAGCCCATCTTTCTCAGAGTCAGCAGGGAGTGCAGATTAGATAAACTGCAGGTCAGTGAGACTTTTACAGCAGCGTAATGCATGGAAAATGCCCACCACTCCATCATGGGATCACACTGTAATGAACATTCGCTTTGTGCATGCAGGCTACAGGAGTTTATTATGACAGTCAAGTGTAACCAACCATCATAAAAACAAATGATATTATCTGATGTCGTATTTCCTAATGTGACTTTTGCTGTGTCTAAGAGAGGGCAAACTCCAAGCTGCAGACTGAATCGTGGATTCCTGCACACTGGAAGCAATGGAAGCTTTGGGATGCTGGGTCAATGCCAAGCTCCTGTGTCAGTGTCACTCCTTCTTGCAGGATTAATCAAATAACATTGTGCTATAGAAAACGAATGCAATAAGCTGATTAGAGATGATAACAAATTGTTCTCCCTGATACCAAGGCATCAGAACGTGTTTCACAGTGAAACTGTCATCATGCAGAAATATTGATGCAATTCCGGTCCATGGCATTTTCTTCTCAGGTCACACTCTTCTGGTGCATGTTGTTCTCTGCTTGGTACCTCCAGGCTCGTGCTGCAAAGGGTCTGCAAAGGCAACTCCATTAGCTTCACACTGCCTCGGTGTCCGAGCATTGCTGTGATCTCCGATTGCTTGTTCTTTCATTGGAGGCAACACTAATGCATAGAAAATAAGCAAACGCGTTGCTGCTTTATTTTGCTTTTGTCTAGGAATTATGGAACCAAGATGCTTTATTTGGCGTACCGTTATTACTGTACATTTTAGCTAAGGTTAATAAAATGGAAATTTAATAGATGCATTAAATGTCTGGGATGGTGGATAATGTCATAGTGAGCTGGAGCACTGACCTCGCTGCACTTAAAGGCTGTGAGTCAGACTGCCGACGCCGCAGTGCAGCGAGAGGGGGAATGCAGTTGTGCACGTGTGCGTGCCTGTAATTGGGGAGGGTTTTGCTCTTTGGAATCTTGGGGCCCTCTGGTGCACTACAAGTTATTTCAGCCATTGCTTCGGTGCATTCCCTGGGAAACTCAAGAGAAAAAAAAATAGGTATCTGTAGTTTATTTAATTTTTTTCCCTTGGAGTTTTATTCATTAGTGCTTGGAATATCAATTGTTTCTAGCTGTTCACTTACAGTAATCGATACAAGTATAGCAGGGCTGAGGAAGGCAGCATCCTTGCAATAATGAACCCCATCCTTTCTCTCTCCTGCTGCACAGCACACAGATGAGGCTGCACAGAGCCTTCCAACTCTTGGGCTGGGTCCGACACCACAAACTGGTGCTGATTTGAAAGGGTCCTGCAGGAGATGGGTGTGCATCTCTGCCATTCAGTTGCCGCACTGCTTTTGTTTCCTAGCTAACTCTTTATTTTGGATCCTGGTTCATTACGTAAAGTGAACGTGGTAAGTCAGTGACAGAAAGAGAATGCCCCGAAGCTTCAAGTTGAATCAAATGTGACTGTTTTCCTTTTCTCTCCTGAGGAATTTCAGGTTAAAAATGGGAGTTAAACGTTGGCAGATGCCTTTATTCAAAAAGCTCTGTGCAAGGACACCCAAGTGGCAGTTCTGACTGGGACACTCCCTGCTTCTTGAGGAAACATTCCTCCTTCAGCTGCCGAGTGGGCTCTCATCACTGAGGAGCACTGCTTGCTGGGCTCGGGGCTTGAGTGTACCTTGTGCATCAGCAGGAGCTGCTCAGAGAAGGTGGTCCATTCATGTGTGTGTAAGCATAATGAAATTTAAAGCAATGGGAACCAATGCGAAGCACTGCTGGTACTGCAGGATGCATTTAAAATTCTTATATGAAACTGAAGCACCCACTGAGCTCTCTGGTTGGGAAAAATGTGGATTTTCTGGCTCTCTCTGGGGGAAAATAAAAAGGCAAATAAGAGCATCTTTGGCTCGTGGCTTTTCTCCTTGTCAGCTTGAGGGTTTTTTGAAATGGAAAACCAGTACAAAACAATAGCAAAAATGAGACATGCTGGAGTAAAACTGCAGTCTGGTTTTGGAGGTGCATAGATTCAGGTCAGAGGGTATGTCAGCTGAAAAAGACTCTGAGTAGTCCCTCAATGTATGTATTTGTTGCCTGCCTGACGTATTGAGTAGTCACCTCGGTAACGTGTGGAACTGCAGCTTGAGATTTGGTGCTACGCTTTTATTCTCAGATATAGTAGGTATGTAAGAGGAAAAGGCTTCAACTGGTCGCTTGTTTCTGGCTCTGTTACGTGAGTTTCCCAAGAAAAGCATCAAACATAACAAACTACTGTTTTTATAACATGGTTATCAGTAATAGGTGAAAATATATCTTGTGATTGAAGTGTTAAGTGCTGAATTGATGATTTTTGTTAGCATTCACAGCTGTTGCATATATTGGTATATGTGCAAGCCATCAATATACAGCAAGTGAAATGAATACGTATTGCTTGTTTATATCTTGAAGAAATATAAAATGAGAAAAAATGCTGGAACTTGTACACAGCATTGTTAAAAATATTAATTTCCTCCTTTTTTATTGGGAACTGCCAATAAATACAGACATTCTGAAACATCTGCTTTTAAGAAGTCATCTGCTTACAGATACCTGTTTTCTCCCGTTCCAGCTGGCTAAGCAGAATTAGAAACCTTTCTGAGAAGTGGGAGCAGTGTTGTGGACTGAATTCTGAAAGGCATTTAGGCACTCAGTATTCTGGATGAATTTCCTAAGGCCATCAAGCAGCTTGGATATCCCTCTTCCCAGAGCAGCTGGCTGGGCGTTTCTGGAACTCCTGGATGTGTTTGTGTGTCTATCAGCAGCAACCTGAGTGTTCTTAACATTAATGTTTGTTGCTCCCTGTTTTTTCCAGGCTGAGATTTTATTGGAACTGGGAAACACTGGTTCTGCTGTTAGCAATGAACTTCGTTTCTGGAGCTCCCACCAGTCATCGTCTGCGCCCTTCAGGTTGTCAGAATTATGATGGCAAGAAGGGGAAAGTTTCGTTGTAAGGTTAAGCACAAAGGAAAAAAGACCTTTTTGTTCATGTTGACTTTTGTACAGGCAGATAGTTCCGTGACAGACCAAATATAAGAGAGGAACAGGCTTTATGTAACTACCCTTAGAATGCTTTTCAGTAGATATTCTGTGCTACTAATAACGTGGAGAAAGTAATATAAATAAAGTAGGAAATTATTTTTATTTTGAAATTGATTAGAAGATACGTGCAGGTGAAATTTAGAACTAGAATGAAACTTAAACATGCATGCTTAAAAACAAAACAGGATATATCTAATCTTTAGTCTCCTGTAATGAAGGGACGAGATAAGGCTAAGATAGCAGAGTCATATCCACACTGGAGAAGAATTTGGGTTATGAGATTTCTAGAGTGTTACTGATTTCTAACACTCACCTGAGGAGACCTGAATGAGATGCAGTGAGCTGCTGGTTTCTTAATTCTCAATGAGGCCTCCTGGCACTCAGGCCATTGAGCTAACCATTCTTGATACCATCCATTTAATTCATTTGGAAGCTGATCCAAACCTCTTGCCTTTCCTGGCCGTTGTGGATTCTGGGTAAATCCTGGAGAAGGAACATGGTTATTTCACAGTGACCACAAAGTAGCAAAGAAGGGAAAACCAGAAGTCCTGGCTTAGATAGTAAAAAATGCGATTGACCTGTCCATGGAGCCAGTAGTCCTCAGTGAGCTTCCAGTGCTGCCAGCTTTTCTCTCTCTGTGAGAGAGGCAAACAGGAGGGATAGGACAGTGAAAATTTTGCAACTAATGGAGCAGTGTTAATATGGTTAACAGAATTCCCCTGAGGCACATGAAAAAGCAGCTTAGTTTTACAAAGGAAGTGGATCAAAACCAAGCAGTGTTTACAGTGAGTAAAACAGCAGAGTGTGGAGCTATATAATTACTGGGTTTGGGTAACATAAAAGGATATACACTGTGCAAAATCTGCAGTACCATCAGGATTTACCAGTGTGAGAGGAAGACAGTTTCAGCGTATTCCTTTCTTAATTAAACAGGTAATCTCATGACCTCTGACTTATCTGGGATACTTGTGAGTTCCTCTCACTTGTCTTTTTGTAGGGTTTCTGTAAGCCCTCCGCCTTACAAAACAAAGGTTTTGGCTCAGATTAAGCTCTAAGACAGAAGATAAACAGTAAAATGATATTTTATCACATTGCTCTAACTGGAATAACTCATGTTCCAGTTAAGTGCAGGCAAATGGTTTTAGGTTCAGGTAATTTGTATGATGGCAAATTATTCTGCTGTAAGATGCATCTTCCAGTTTTCAATTGTTTTATATGCAGTGAATTTCAAGTCCATGTACATAAACGTATCTTTTTCACACCAAATACTCTTTATTTTTGCCCTTGTGAATCCTTCTTTCATATAACTGTAACATTGCTCTTCTTGGAAACGCGTTGTGCAAGTGGCATGTGTAGAAGTGATAAGAGGAAACACTCATTCTGCACATTTCCTTGTTGTAATTTATGAAGCAATTTGTAGTTTCTAGTGTAAAAGCTCAGCTATTTCTCACTGCTTTGGCCATACCCTTCAGCTGGATATCCACACTGCAGGGCGGCAAAGCGAATGTTGTGAAGGTAGAGTGCATCTTCCGTGCAGAGGACACAAGAATGTAAGACGTTTTATTTCTTCATTCTCTGTCCTTTAAAAAATAAAAATGCAATATAGCCAAACAGTGTTAATTTGTTACTAAGGTGGTATCGTGTTAAAATCTGTGCCTGTCCATGGGGCCAGTAGTCCTTAGTGAGTTTCCAGTGAGCTTCCGTCCCCACGGCTCTGGGACAGCCCCAGGGATGGTGACCCCCACTCTGCAGCTGTGCCAGTGCTTGGACTCTATTTTGGAGGAGAAATTGTTCCTAACATCCACCCTGAACCTCCCCTGGTGTAACTTGAGGCCGTTCTCTCTCATTCCAAATGGGAGTTAAGGCCCTGTGTACGTGTTCAACAGCCTGCTGAATTTCACTTGTCAGCCTTAACTGTACACAGTGCTTTTGATTCTTCATGTGATTAAAATAAACTCTTAATAACTTTTTCAGGTAGCTGTTTATTAACAAATACTTGTGCAAAGGAAAGGAAGCAGTAACAGTTGCTTAACCCTGGGGTGAGGTTCTGACCAGGGAATAGTTCTAAATTTACCACACAGTGCTTTTTCTGTATTTCAGTTAATATGAGCATAAAAGCTGTTTCCAAATGTCTTTTTGCTCCAACTAAAGTTAGCCTGATGTATCCAGAACTGGCAAATCAAAACAGATTGAAAAATACTTTTGACCTAAAGTCTGTTTTCTTTTCTCACAAATCTAATAGTGATTTTTTTCTTGTCGAATCTCTTGCTCTCCCTTCTTTTGCTTTAAAATCCTGCATAGAATTTAAGCTTCCTAAGCACCCCATGGGGATATAATCAAAGAGAAAAGAAGCTTGGGAGGGAGCCAAGAGTGTTTCCCATACCGCTGTGTCACAGCCCCAGTGCTGCCAGCAGGGAATTCAGCTGGCAGCGGAGACCTTCGTTCAGCTTTTACCTCTTAGGGCACTTCCACCAATAACGATACACAAGAAAAGATGTGATGCAGGATAGGTAAAAAGAAGTGCCTTTCTGGCAAAGATAATGAAGAGGAAAATCTCATCTTTTTTCCTTCTTTTTTTTCCTCTCCCTATACTTAAGCAGTATCTCTGCCACTGGAGACAGAAGTGATTCCTCACTCTTCCGCTGTGCTAACAGCTGTTGCAAGTATTCTCTGTGTTCAAGTACTCAAGGCAGTAAGATTGCAGTGGAAGTTTTGCTCTTTCTCCCAGGAAGAACAACACTGTGATGCTATCTCTGCTGTTTGTGGTACCACAAAGGGCAATTCATAGGGCTGCATTATTATCACCTAACCTTTGGATGTGGGGTGCAAAATAGGTGTGAAAATCCAGTTACTTAGCACTTACATTCAGTTTACATCTGTGGTAGGTGAACAAGTAATTCAGAAAGCGTTAGTATTTGCCAGATTCACCTTTTCTGCTCAGAAGTTGTTCCTGAATAGGTTGTGGTTTGAATTGATTGTTCAAGGTTTTCTTGTTGGATTTTCTATTCTTACTCTGCAGTTTGTGCAGAGCTTTCCTGTTCTCCGTGTTCTTCCATTCTCCAAGTCTTTGTAATACCTTTATACACCTTTACTATATAACTATGTACACATACGTGCATATATATACATAATATAAATATATACTTCTTCAGAATGGTTTAATTTCCATGCTAATACCATGACCTCATTTCATTCCATGTCTCACATGGATGCAACACCCAACAAGAAGCTAATCCCTGTTAACTGCCATTGGGACCCGCTCTCAGCTGTGATCTTTGTTTTCAGCATTGCTTGATGTCTTTGGATTCAGATTCAAGAAGGAATATCAACATAGGCTTTTTTTGTTCTGTTGTGCCCCATCTGTGTTAAAATTAGAGTAGTTCATGCTGTAATAGCTGGGCTGAACATTTGTCTGCCTTATGACTAGTTTTCAAATAACTCAACAAAAAGTGAATGTTATTCCCTCCAGGCACTGCCACAAAGCACAGGTGACTGTTTCACTCTGTACTGATGTGTATTTCAACAGAACGAGGTGTGTTCTTCTTCAAGGGCAAGGAGCTGCTCCTGAGTTGTTAGATACTTTTCTTTACGTTTCTTAAAATAAATCAGATTCATTTTCTTTTCCCTTCTGTTCTTCATGAAGAAAGTTTCAGAGTAAGTAATTTGTAGCACACAGGATAGGAAATACACGAAGAGATTCTTGTACGTTGCTGTATCATTTACTTTGAACTGTTAAGTATATCTATAGACAGTGAGGAGGTGTATTTAATGTGTGTATTTCAGAGATCTCAGCGATATTTGCTGATTAGAGAAAAGAGGAGAAAATCTGATGATCATTGAGGTGAGTTTGTATAGAGATCATTTCAAGGCAGGAACAACAACTAATGGCACTGCTCATGCAGCTCCGAGTGCACGAGCAGCTCAGCAGTGATCTGTGTGGAGCTGACTGACTTCTGTTCCTCACCGTTCTTATGTTTTAATAGTTGGTAGAGGTGAATTAACCTACTATGATAAGCCACTTCTTAGCGTGCGTTTCTCTTTCAAAACGTGGATGTAGCTTCAATTAATACTAATTGGATTTATGGAAGGAAAGATCCTTCAGTGCTTTCATGCTAGGCTGGTGTAGTGCTGCTGTAAGGGGGATGCATTGATAAATACGATCCCTAAATACAATTCCTTAAGATACAGTCCCACAGTTACCAGGTTTGTGTTATTTCTCTTTGCTTATTGAACACATAGCAAAAATAATAGTTTGTAAACCAATCTTCTGTTCTGTATGGCGCCTGCTCTAGCTGAGCCTTATAACTGTGTAAGAAACCATATTAAACAACACAAAAATGAAGGAATAAGGCTTTAGTAGGATGTACAGTGTCAGCAAGTGTGGGTACACAAAGCACCTTAACCGTCCTGGAGGAGGGTACAAAGAGAGTAACATGGAAAGCTCTATCGTTAAGTAACCACCTGTGGTGGTTCCCTATTCACTGAGCTGTGAGGAGAAACTGGTCAGTGGCAGACTGCAAAGCTGCTGCCTGTGTTGGATAGGAGCTGAAGCTGCAAGAGAAAAATGAATGCTTACGTTAGAGTTTCTGGTAGCTTGCTAGCAACGTGTGCATACTCTTTCAATATTGCACACAGAAGTGTGTATCTGTTGCTGTTGGTATGGGACATGGCTTAGTAGTGGATATGGTAGCATAGACTTGACCATCTTAAGGGGCTTTGCCAACCTAAACGATTCTATGTTACTGTAACATGGCAATTCTCATGGTTGTGATCTTTAAGGAACGGGTCAGTGTGTGGATGTCACATCACTCAGATGGGTTTGTAATGCTTCAGGAGGCTACATTTTCATCGGTCCATTTGGCTCTTGGCTCTAATTTGTGGTACCATTTCTGGGATAACAGCTAAGAGTAGGTCTATGCCAATATCTGCACAGGCTGTGTGGTATGTGAACGTGTCCCCATGGTTTTGCAATAAAATTCAATCACTCTGTACGTGCATCAGCTTTCCAAGTTGTACCACTCTTGTTTAGGTTCTACCACCTTCTGAATTACAGAAAGTAAAAAGATAAATATGTTATAAAAATGGAAGTATTTATAGCTCTTATCTGCTTCCCAGTCATATGTTAATTATTGTGCAGGGTGGTAATGCATCTTCTTCTTACAGCAAGTTACATATGCTGTATGCATCCGTAGGTGTTCTTGTTTTGTATTCAGGGATCTGTCTATTAGCGAATTTGACATGAAGTGCTGTAGCTGTGTTTGCTTACGAAAGCTGAGCCAAACCTGGCAAATGGGGTAAGGGATAGCTGCAAAATTCATTTTCCTGGTGAGGACAGCTGAGCAGGGTTATGCTGAGCAGGTACTCTTCATGTACCAAGAGCTGTGTGTGACTGTGCTCTCCTGAGTCATGGAGCGGCTCTGTGTGACTGTGTGCTCTGGAGTGAGGAGAACAGTTCTTCTTCAGTAGCCAGCTGCAGCGACCAGTGGCACCCACACATTTCCTCAACACTGCCTGATAGGAATATGTGTACATCTCATAGAGCCACATCTGATTCCAGTGCAAACTGTTTAATGTGTTGGTTGCACATTTGTGGAAGGCCGTGGCTGTCACAACCATTCTGACATCCCCACCACACATCACAGCAGAGCTGCTGATGTTCCGCTTCTTCTGCTCTGTATCGTTCTGTACTTACAGATCCTTAAACAGTTTTTTTCTGGTGATGCAAATGCCTCTTGTAGGTTCTTACATTCCAGTCTTCTGGGAACATTCCCTCAGCACCTAACTTTTTAGTTTGTGCTTTCCATTCGTGTTTCTTTCCTAGACCAAGTATGAGATTACGTGTGTGTATGTGGGAGCTGGGCACTGCGCAGTGCTTAAAGCCCTATTGCAGCACTTTGCTGGACATGTGGTGGCATGAGAAGAACACCTGGGTGTCAAAATCAGATCTCTTTCCTGGGAAATGTTCTGTTCTGCCTGCAGAGGCCGGGAGCTGGAGCGCTGGGGCTGCCTGCAGCACGGCCTTACGGTGCGACAGCTGCAGTGTGACACCCGGTGCCAGCAGTGCTGGAGGATGGAGATCCTGTGCACCCGTGGGTGCGCTTCTGGAGCAGCAAAAATGTATCAGTGCATAATGGGAAACACCTGCGTGCACAGTGCTGGTTTCTTTCTAATGCACAGAAAATGGCTTTCTGACTGCAATGGAAGGATCTAAGCTGTTCCTGAGCTCTCCATGTATTGGCTCAGTGACAGTGTTTGCTCACGTGTGGATGCAAGAAGCTGGCTGTTCTGCAAGCAGTGTTTGTTCTAAGGGCGGTGAGAACCCCGGGGGTCAAAGTTTAACCAGCTGAGTGCTGACACAGCAGGAAGGAAGGCTGGAAGCATTACAGCTTCGCTGTCACTACTGTGTGATTTAGGAAAATGGAAAGTTGGGAAACATGCATACTAAGGACAGCCTGTCTGTCATCAGCTGCATTGAAATAAATTGAAAATGCATTAATGGGTAGATGGCTTCAAAGATGTTTACATATATATTTTATTAATCAAGAGGATTTTTAATTTTTTTCCATCAGGCTATGAATAGTCTCTGTTGACACAGAAGTAATGGCAAATTTAATAACATAATAAATCGTCTGAATTTAACTCTAAAATTCAAACAGTAAGGAAAACGAGGTCGATGTGGAACCTAACAAAGGTAGGACATCTGATTTTGGACCAACTTTTTAAAAAACCCGTGAGATCCTATGAAGGCAGATGAGGTGGGTACCGACACAGATCTCAGGTAGCGGCACTGCAGTCCTCAGGTTACTCTGGCTTTACTGTGAATTAGCTGCAACCTGTATCTGCCCAGCAGGAGAGTTTTGCCTTCAAGATCACCCCACTTTTCCTCTGCCATGCATTTGTTGTAAAGCATTAGCAGGTCGTGTATGTTTTGCAGTTTAATCCTATCTACTTCATTTTCCACAGTGATGCTCTCACCGAACAACCCTAACGTGTTTCTAGCTGTTCTGGGGAAGCAGAACAGTGGGCAGGTTCTCAGCTATTTCAGATGGGCAGACTGGAGCTGCACAGATGTGATGAGGTCCCACCTGCCAGACCCAGTTCCACAATGCCTTCACAGTAACATGGATATTATCCCACCTGAAATCATTAAAAATCATAGAACAGGAGTTGTGCTGCTGCTGGCGGTGATCCTGTTAGCCTTGCCACTTTGCTGAGGGATGTGTGGTGTCCTACCAGTGATGGCTGGTTCTTTTCATTTCTGTTGGGCCACATGATGTTCCTTCAATGCATGTGAGTGGGGTAGAAATCCCTGGAAGCAGAAGGGGAGATTTTCTTTCTCCAGTGAGCAGAGCAGGGAAGGGATTCTGCCAGAGATTGTCAAAATAACAGCAGAAAGGTTGTCTGGTTGTTTTGGAAGTGGAGATACTGACCATTAAAGAAAGTCCCACTACCATAAAACTGATTAATTCTGCAAAATAAATAGTCAAAACTCTGCTGTTTTTCTTTTGAATTTTTGCAAAATAGCCTCTAATGACACTCACAAAATATTAGAGAGCTGCTTTCATGATGTGATTTAAGGAGCGTGATCACTGTGAGGAAGAAATACGTATCCCTGGTTAGTTGAGCAGCGGCCTGTTGCATTTTGCAGTGGTGGGATATTTGTTCTTTCCTAAGAAGTTCATATTTCAGAGCAAGGTCTGAACGGCCATCAGCCCCAGGCCTGGTGCCGTGGGGAGGACTGGCTCAGTGGGTGTCTGGGGGGTGTGCTCGGTCGCCATTTGGGTCTGTGCACTGATACGGGCACAGAACGCTTCTGATTCACTTGCAGCTTAAAGCAACTGAACTTTTAAGTTCAACTTACTACTTAGTGCTCTCCATACATTAGCCCTTATGAACACTCATTCTGAATAATTTTACAGTCCCTCTGGTGCCAGCATCTTTGTTTAACTAACACTCTATATTATTGCATTCAGAAATGTACTTGTGAAAGTGTTTTGTGTCGCTGTTGTAGCTCAAAGTGCCATTATTTAACACCTTTCTGTGGCTGACTTTTCTCTTTACAATTTGTGCGGCTTTGCCTTCTAGTTGCAAACATTCCAAGATTGTAAACAGCAGAGAGGTTAGAGCTAGCAGGAACAGCATGGGGGGCCCATGCGAAATACTGAGGGGTGGCAGTGTTGAGAATGGATGACCTTCATTTCTTTGTCAGTTTATGCTAAAATGATACCCCAAACTCGGGACTGTACTGTAGGAAGAAACCAGGTTGGAAATGGCCAGAAGAAAGTAACGTTCTGTCCTGTGATCAAGTGAAAATGCTCTCATGGGAAGTTTCTAGCAAGGACAGCGATGTGCTGAGCCTCACCCTGGCTTCCCTTTGATTTCTTATGAGAACGGAGCAATCTGGGGTATGGATATTTGAGGGCAGTGCTTTGCAAGTCTTGTGACTTTTCATTTATGCCGTAAACACTCCAGAATCACAATCTGCAGATTCATATCTTCGTGCTTTGAAAAATCCAGAGAAAATATCTACAATAACTGGGATGGGGTTTTAACACTGTGCTGCTTGTTATGAAATACGTTACTATTTTTTGGTGGTTATTTTCATCACAATTATTGCGGAAGCAAAAATAGCTGCATACTTCAATAATTTGGAATCCATAGATGCTTTTGGTTTTAGCATCGTGAATACAATATAAATGGAACTCATTTTCCTTTTTTAGGTAGATACAGCTGCAGTTGCTTTTAGATATTCAAAGGCGGTAACCTCTTACATGGCATTTAAGGAATATATCTAACAATACAAACTGCAGCCTTGTAGAGCAGCAGTGGATTTCAGATGTCAACTGACGGGTAAAAATGCCACACGTGAACCAGCTGTAAAGCTTGGAGCAAGAAACTGGTTCTTAAAGCACCGGCTATTAAAAGAAGCCCGTTTTCTCCCTGCAGTCTGACAGGAAACGCCAAGTGATTGCAGAGCAGAAACGTGTGCTGCAACAAATGCATTCCAGCCATTCCTGCACCCACCGTACCCTGCCCAGAGCCACGGGAGCAGTCGGGGAAGCTGACATCATGGCATCTTTGCAGCAAAAAGTAAACATGTGCACACGGAGCTGTGTCGGATGTGCGCTCCGTGCTGCTCTGCAAAGCCCACAGTGTTTATCCTCGCTTCGTGAGTTAGCCTCTGGTGCAGCCCTCGGGCCTCGAAGGGCTGCACGTACTGAGAAAATACATTCCTTGCTTCCTATGCAAACGTTTTGCTACTCTTGGCTAAGGCAAGGCAGGCAGAGGGGGCTAAAATGTACTCCAGGATAAGACGGTGTCTTTTGTGCGTTGGTCTCGGGGGAGGATGGGATCCTGCATGAGCCTTTCTGAGGGCAGCATGGAGGAGTCAGGCACAAGGATGGGCGCTGAGTGCCGTGGGCTGCCCGCCTGCTGTGCCGTGCCACCCTTCTTGCAGGCAGCACTCCGGCATTTCACACTCCTCTCAGTGGCTCTGCAGGGACAGGACAAGAAACAGCTCTGCTGCAGCTGCCTGGTGTGCTTTCTGGGCGTGCTTCCTGAGTTTGCACCTGGCTGAGATTTCAGCACATAGGTGCAAGTTAGCCATGTGCAGAGCAGGAATTCCTGATCACGGCTGCTTCCCTACATCTTCCTCTAATCTTGTTAAAAACATACACTTTCCAGATTGATGATTAGCAGGAATCTCAGAGAATGTCACAGTGCAGTGACTTTGACGTGATTTTAGGTGAATTAATTGAAAGGTGATGTGTGCTATACGCTAACCTTTACTCTGCAATTGGCTCAGTGTAGCTATTTGCTTTTTATCACTGGTGTGGGAAGGAGGTGCCCCATGCAGATTTCTTTCCTTCCTTTTGCATTTTTCCCTAACTTCTAGAGATCACTTGGAAGGTTTCAGTTTTACTCTGGCAAGATATATCTCTGCTTACGGATTAAATGGATTAGCTTAATGTGGAATTTAATCGTTTCTTAATTTTAATCTTTGTTTTTAAGCGTTCTTCCTTACTTTAAAGGATTACCCTCAGAAACTGACTTTGCCTTTATATTAGAGCCTTACTCCGGAATGTTGCTCCTTGTCTCAGCTGACCTGTACCTGAGCAGAGCGCTGCTTTGCTGGGTGGCTGCTCCTGTTGTCATCTGTGAGGGAAGTTTAAACGTTTTCATATGTGGCATCATTCCCACAGCTGTCATTGCTGTCTGCAAGTTTATTCTCAGCACAGTGTGAAGCTTTCAGCCGTGCAGAAGGGCAACACTTTCACTTAAATTGCTAAGACATGAGTTTTATATTCAGTTTTCTCTTGAGTGTAATAGAACTTGTTACCAGGTCCTCTTCTCAAAAGTGAGGTTGGAGAATTCTGGGCCAGTCTTCCTCAGTCCTGGCTGAATATACTTCTTGGTAACTCTGGGAAGGTTTCTGGTTGTTGCATGTAGATAACCAACTTTCGAAGGGCAGTCATCTACAAACATAACTGTCTTTTCTTGAGACAGAAGGCCTGTGTTAAGACCCAGCTAATTCAGAGGGAGGAAGAAGAATTCTCCTTTGTCACTCCAGAGTACAGCATTTCCTTCTTGTGTATCCTTAGGTACTGATCACAGTCTGGTTACACTTAGCTCGTGTAAATAGCACGTGGTTCCATGTACATGAATGTATGTGCACGTGCACCTATGTGCTTGTGCATGTACGTGTACACCACATCAAGGGGAATAATTTCCCACTCGTGCTGATGCACAGCATTACAAAATGCATTTGAGATAATAACCTAATGTGGAGAATAGTACTGGAAACCGGGAATTATCTGAACAGATCATCTGGGGTATCAAAAGCTTGTGTTTTCCCATAGAAGAAAAGCCCCAGTGTGGTTTTTTTCTGGAAGAGAATTACTCATTTTGAGCAAAGAGCTGATTTTGCCTCTAAATGTGACATTGGGAGTACAAAGCAAGAAAGCTGTGCTCATACTGGGTGGCAGTTTTTAAAGTAGGTTATGGTTGTTGATATTCCAGAAAAAAAAAATAATGACAGCTATGAAAACAGCGCTTGAGAGAAATGAGGCTCAGATGCTAAAGCTTTCGTTTGCTGAAAGATGCTTGAGTTGGGCTGCTCTGAGCTCAGTGCATCAGCAATTAGCTGCTCATGGGGGTCAGCCTTGCCTGTGCGTGTGTAAAAAACACCAGTAGAATAGAATACCAATTCTTTCAGACCTACACTGTGGTAATGCAATCAGGCTATGGTGGGTTCAAACATACTGTAATTTCATTGAAGTTGTGTTTTCCCTTCAGGCTGTAGTTCTTCATTTTCAGAGCCCAGCTACCATGTAAAGGAGGCAGGGTGCTTCATCCTCAGTAGAGCTGATGCGGAATGCAGGTGCCCGAGTGATGCAGGTGCTTCAGTCTTGGTGCAGCAGCTGGAGGAGCGAGCAGAACAGGACCTATCGCTTGTGGACTCTGACCTGCATTTCTTATATCATTCCTACTTTGCATCTCGACAGAAATCCCTTCCCAGTTCCACGTTGCTCTCTGTGCCGAATCCCCGGTTAAATATTTGTTCCTGAATGGTCGCAGAGCTAACGAGTTTCCTGGATCCTTTCCATCTCATGTTTAGAGCTGACATCACCATCTTCTTCAGTGAGCAGCTCCTCTTCCGAGGCTGACCTCCGACACCACGCTGAGTGCTTCCCGCACTTCAGAGCGCTGCCTCGTGTTTCTGGAAGGAGTCACAGAGGCAGAAGACTTCTTTGATTTAAGACATCCCTTCATCATGTCATGTTTGTTTTCCTTTAGAATTTTAAGAAAAGCATCTGGGTGTGCTGGACAGACATTGCTATTTTATTTGTTTCTTCTTGAGTTTTCAGAGAAGTCTGGTGAAGGATGCATCCCTTCCATTCCGTATGTGGGGGATAAGAAACTAATTTGTTCTAGAGATTTGTTTTGATGGTAACTCCTATATCCTAATAAAAACAAAGTAAAGTTTCCCTTCTGTTACTTAGAATGATGCAATCTCTATTTATTGCTCAATTTCTTAAGGGAAATAAGTAACCGGTTCCTAAAAGGGAAGAAAGGATTAATGCTTTTGCTGGAATAAAGCATAAATTTCTTCCCTTTTAGTTTTTTTTTCCTTTTGTTTGCTAAATCCAACTTTCATTCTCGTTCAGGGATAATAAGGTCAGGCAGGAGTTGTATCTCTCACTGAGAAGTTTGCTAAGTGTTCGTTATGGAATTTGTGAGTTCTTCTGTGTTCACCTTTGGTGTTTATGTCATACAGCGATGCAGAAATTCATAACAGTCAATAAGAGGGAAAGAATCAATGGCCAGGCAGTCTGATCTGGTGGTTGTTACCTAGGTTGGGAGTTTGCTGAAATTACCTATTGAAGCTTTCAACAACTCAGCTTCATTATTTTAAAAGGGAGATAACAATATGGCATTGTCCAGGGAGGCTGTGGATGCCCCATCCCTGGAGGTGTTCAAGGCCGGGTTGGATGGGGCCCTGGGCAGCCTGGTCTAGTATAAATGTGGAGGTTGGTGGCCCTGCCTGCGGCGGGGGGGCTGGAGCTTCATGATCCTTGAGGTCCCTTCCAACCCGGGCCAGTCTGTGATTCTGTGAATAAATGCTGCTGAAATGTCACTGTTTTGCTGGTTGTGTTTTAGGGTCTGGAGGAGGCCATATGGAAGTTTACATGATAAAGAATACTTGGTAGAGTGGATTCAGTAGGAAACTGATAGTGAAACAGCTAATTTTAATTCCAGAGATTAGTTTAGGGATCATCCTGATGAAATAACTTAATGTTCGGGGTTGAATTCTCCAGATTGCTTGAACTCAGCAATAATTTACAGTGATTTAATCCATATATATTATCTGGAATAAGTAAAACCTTCCAAATGTTTTGTGTTAACAGGTCCTCGATGAAGAGATTTGACCAAGTAAGGAGTTCTGTCTGTCAGACAAAGACTTGCCAACATTTGTGCTGAAATAATCTGCTCTGTTTGGAGACTGCAGGAAAAATCCTTTCTGTACAGCTGGTGAGTTTTTGTTTTTACAGTCAAAACAGACATACTGAATAGGGAAGCCACTGATAATGCTTTTATTTAACCCATGCTCGAATCATTAGCTGTTAGATTCTCTTTGAGTTGATAGCAGTTTGTTTGCTATTTAAACATGCTGGTTGCAGGTCAGCTTTCCAAGGAAGAAGTAACATATTGCTAAAGCTTTGCTTAAGTACAAGGACGCACAAAACAGTGATTAAAAAATAAAACCAACCCTCCTTCTGCCCATTAAAACTTGGAGAAAATCTAGAAGGAGCATGTGGACACTTCTGTTGTCCGTGTCCTACGAATTCATGCCAGTTCAATGCACAGAGAATACAGAATGTAGGTCTTTGTGGCTGTTGGGCGCACTCATTCTTCACGAAGCGCTGGCTGCAAATCCAATTTCATAGATTAAGGCCTACAATGTAAGCATAATGGAGACACCTGTCGGTTTATGGAAGCCTAAAATAGCTGCCTGGATGGAATGTGTTTGTCAGTAACTTGGAGCATATGTAAGCTTTTTGATACAGTTTAGTTTATTTCCAGTACTTGTCTGTCACCTTAGCTTGTTGTGTGAGCTGCAGTACAAATAATAAAGTATGTGCTATTCATTTGCTGACTTATTAATATGCAGTGAGGGCTTGCCATTAGAAATTAATATACTCCTGCTCTTCAGAAAGAGGTCGAAAGGCAGCACTATTGCCATGCTGAGAAGCCAACAAGATGGCTCTTTTACTGCTAGTGAGCTGAGTGCTATGAGGGGGGAGGGAGAGAGATGACACTGAAGGTAGAAGGTTCAAAGAGGGAGCCCTGTTTTGGCAAGAGTCTTTGTGGTGTCAGGGTAAAGCTAGCTCTTCTTAGCAGAGTGTGCTATGGGATTTTCTTGTACCAGTGTAGATGGCTGCTTGTCTTTATTTTGTTCAGGAACTCAAACTTGCTCAAAAACCTTACTGTGACTGTGCTTGCCTACTAGATGCAATCTGACTTCAGGACATGGCTGTATGAGTGTGTGTTACAGTGAGTCCACCCTTGAGGATTAGTGTAATATTAATGGCAAATGCTGTGGTACAAGATATTGTGGAGCTTGAGGTGGGTGTAGTAAGTTGCCAGAAAGAATCTTCCAGACTGATGACGTGCCTGTGAATTGCCTGTTCCTATCTGTAGCAAGTGGGTGAACTAAGTATGGTGTTTAGTCCAGAGACTTCAGCAGCTGTGAATTGCTGCCTCTCAACACTTTGTGATGGGTCCTTCATGAACCAAACAACTGAGTGCTTCTGGTCCTGTTCAGGATATGGTCAAACTTGTTTTTCTGAAACAAATGGAGTTAGAACCAATGATAGCAGTAATTAAGGAAACTTCAGTTTGGCAGCTCTTGCTGGAGTCTGATGCTTACAGCAGGGCAGTGTTTTGAGCACCTCTGATTTCCACTCCAGCTGTCCTTAATGGCAGTGAGATTTCCATCTTTTCATTCAAAGGTTGAGGGAACTGGGATTGTTCAGCTTGGAGAAGAGAAGGCTCCGGGGAGACCTCATTGTGGCCTTCCACTACTTGAAGGGAGTGTATAAACAGGAGGGGGAACGGCTGTTTATGAGGGTGGATAGAGATAGTACAAGGGGGAATGGTTTTAAACTGAGACAGGGGAGGTTTAGGTTGGATATCAGGAGGAAGTTTTTCACCCAGAGGGTGGTGACGCACTGGAACAGGTTGCCCAAGGAGGCTGTGGATGCCCCATCCCTGGAGGCATTCAAGGCCAGGCTGGATGTGGCTCTGGGCAGCCTGGTCTGGTGGTTGGCGACCCTGCACATAGCAGGGGGTTGGAACTGGATGAGCATTGTGGCCCTTTTCAACCCAGGCCATTCTATGATTCTGTGATTCAATAGGGTTGAAATTGGTCCATGGTTCAGAATTACTGCTGAAGTGGGAAATCAGGCTAAGAAGAAGACTGCTACCTCGTGTATTTACATTAGCTTTGTTTTCTTAGGAAACCATGCTAAAAAGCCATCACTATGTTGATATAACCTTTGATGGTGTTTTGAGCGGGTTAGCTCATTCTTTTACTGCTGATTCATTCAATAGTGTGTATAACTGTGTTTAAGAGAACTACAGCAGGGTTTGCAGATAACATAAATTTACTAATTGTAACCTTGGAGATGGGAGTGAAGAAACAGGAAGGAAATCTGAGCTCTTGTAGGTCAGTCTTTTGGTTACATTGGCATTAAATCAAGAACAGGAGGAGAAAGATTGTGCAACAAAAAATCTGAGTCTTTTTTTACTGCATTGTCACTTTCTATTTATGGGAACCTGAAATGACCTGGCTTCCTGGACTGAACACAGTAGTGGCATATCCTTAATTACAGTCTTTTACTTTTTAAGCTGGTCTCCACTAGCCACGAGTGGCATTTTCTAACAGATGTCACAGACCAGGCTGCAGTCCCAAAGGCAGTGGAAGCTGTGACTGCATCCCACGACACATGAAGTGCCACATGATGTGCCAGAAATTACTGACGGTGCGAGGGATGGCCATGCAAGACGAAACACCGCTCAGCATGAGCTTCAGAAATGACAGGGAAAGAAAAGGAGAGAGCAAGAGAACTCACACACCTTTTTGGCAAGATTGAAAGAATATCTAAGTTGTTCCATGATGCCTCCTTTGTTAGGAGAAACAGCATTCGCAGATTTTGTTTGAATGAGCAAGTCTGCATCCAGTCTGCTTCTTCCTCAGTGTTTCATCTTGCATGGCCTTCAAAACTGGACTTCTCATCTTCAGCCTGGCTTTGCTCAAAAGCAGCATTGTTATATACAGTGCCTAATGGTTTCTTAAACAGATGTGATTTTTTTGGTCTGCATGAACAGCATGGGAGGCTCTCCTTGCCTCTTTGGCTCATTTGCACTTAGGAACCATGTGATCTCAACACTGTTATATGTTGCACTGCCCTAGCAATTACTTTTGCTGTGGCTGACATTGAGGGACTGCTATAAGAAGCTTTTTATCGTTCTTCTGAATATCTTCAAAGTGTCAACGTAAGTAATTTTCTTACACATCTTGACAAACTCCTCTGAGAAAGCAGAATTCAGGTGGTAGCAGCCTGTAAAGCAGTGCGTGCCATGGCATCAGCCATCTATTAGCTGGATTTTAAAAAAACATTGCCATCTCTCAGAAGGAAGATCTATTGGATTTCACATCCTTTCCCTCCTGTCTGCTGGGTGGCTGTAACCTGCTGGATGATGCAAATAAAGGCTTAAGATTCATAGGTGTATTTTTTCTGTGCATGCAAATAATGTACACGTAGGCATGGGATTATTTATTCATAGGTGTGAGGAAATCATCTAAATATTTCAAGCAAAATTAACATTTAAATATGCATGCAAAGCAATTACAGTACTTAGTCCTACTATAGGCATGTAGCTCCAAGTTTTTTCCCTGAACTGTGTGAAAAAAATCCATTTCTACAAATGGAGCACCTATATATACACAATATAATTGGATATAAAACTGAAAAAGTTAAATATCCATTTCCATGGAAAAATGGATTGGAAAACAAATAAACCCTGGTGGCTGAACGTTTGGCACTTTGTCATGAGCGCTGAAGGATCTGGAGTAACTGAGGAGGCTTACAAATTCTTTGTGATGTTCCTGATTATCCAAGGGGACTTCACAGACTGCAGCACTGGGCTTACTTGAATCTGGATCCCCGATGCCTGTCAGAACTATGGTCATATTTTGCAGTGCTCAGGGTAATGTACAAAACAGGGCTTACAAGATTTCTGGCTATTTTGCCTTTTACCAACCATCATCTGCTGCCCAGTTTGTAGTAGGCATCAGCAGAAGAAGTAGATTTTAAGAAGAGATTTGAGTAAAGCTTAGGCTTAACTTTTGAGGTGGTGTGTATTCAGTGTTCTGTTGTGATATCCAGGAGCGCTTTTTTATGCTTCCTTCTGTTTTGCAGTCTCAAGGAAAAATGACTTGAACAGTCAACCAGGTAGTGTTATTCACCCCAGTTAGGAACAGCCAGGAGACTCTGCTCAGGGAGTATTGACACAAAATGCCTGCTGCAAATAGAGGTCTGTCTGGCTCAAAGAAAGAAGGAAGAGCTGTCCTTCTGCTTGTCTATGCTAGCCAGCCACAAATACTACATTGCAGCCTTCTCATTGCTTTAAGCATCAGGGATAGATTCACTTCTTTTAAGTGAGTGTTTTCTGGATGCATGTGTTGAATGTTATCAATTTGTTTTTGAATAGGAGGTTCTCAGGATCTCCAGAGAGAGGTCTGGATCTTACAGGCTTTTGTCTGACAGGAAAAAAGAAAAGAAAGGAGAAAAGTTACTGGGGATTTTTGAGGGTGATGTCAGAGATAGAGAATGTCTTCATGCTGTAAGTTCTTCATAGTAGCTGATAGCAAATAGGAAAAATAGTAATAAATGAAATCAGAGTAAGGATTTAAAGTAAAAAGAGGTCAGATGGACCTTATGTTTGACCTTGTCTGATTATATTTTCTTCCTGAGTTCTTCCTTGCTATGTGCACGTATGAGGATAAGAAAGGGAAATTTGCAGGAGGCTGCCTACTTTTCCTTCTGGCTGGAGGCAAGCTTGGCCACAGAACAGAGAATGGGAAGTAGGTTGGTTAATGCTGATTGCAGTACTAGCTGGGGAGTTCTTCTGTTGGCTGGAGGCAGGAAGTTCCTCAGCCCACAGCTGCTGGATGACAGCAATGCTCCTTTGTTTCCAGCTGAGGAATTTGCTGGTTGTACCACAGGCAGAATTTCTCAGACGAAAGTTGCAGCTTTTGTGGGTGGAGAGGAATGTTTCAAAGGGCTAGATTGAGCCTTCTTCTGGCTTGTGACTCTGAATGGAAGGAGGGTACTTCAGGCTACTACTTTTATAATGGAGTCACTATATCTGTTGGCTTGTTGGGACCAGCCATCACGAAGCTAATTGGTACGCCTTTGACAGATTTTCTTGAGATCGTATTCATTTAATGTCTCTTTTTCTTTAACAATCTCACTGTACAAGGTAGACGATATTTGCTAATTGTTAGAAAGATTGTTGGTGTTATCTAAGCAACCTTAATGTTCATAATAGAAGAGAATTAAGGAACTCTCTTTGAAGCTGTGTTGATGCTAATGCTGTTGGATTAGCAATATCCTCCAAAGTATGGAAGATTTTCAGCCTGTTCTGATACTGCTTATGTTGTGGTGGTGTGGTCTCCTTTGTGCTTTCGAGATTGCTAGTGAGGCTGCCATGATGTTTTCAGGTAGTGACATCCATTTAGCCAATCCAGCTAATATTGACAGCGGTGGCATGTTTTATGAAGGGATCAGAGCATTGCTTAGTTATGTCAGCTGTCCATTATTTGAATGCCATGTTTTGAAAGCTCAAGATCTGCTAGACCATGAGCACTTGGCTATAAACTCCTACAGAAGCATCCAAGATCCTGCTTTTCCCATCAGCTTTTGCAAAGATAGATGTGGCGATTCACTCTGGGGACAGATCTGACTTTTTTTTATTAGCACTAGGTTGGGCTAATGCAATTTGTTTTTCATAGAGCAACCTGTAGGAGCTGCATAGAACATACAGCTGGTTCCAATAGCACAGCCAGCTGACTGCAGAGAGCTTCTTGTGGTAAGGATGCTGCGCCTGTGGCCTGCAGGTAGGGCTGCTTGTTGGCCTGTAGCATGACACAAGATGCTATTTGCTCCTCTGAAATCCTGAGTGATTTAGGGCTGGGTTCCTGCTTGCCTGCTCCTTTCTTGTTTTTTCAGGTTAGTTTATGCCGCCACAGGATTGATCCAATGGAAGCTCTTGAACAGAAGCCAATGTGAATGGTAGGAGCTAGTCTGGAATTCCTTCCTGCGTGCCAGAATCGGGAATTCCTGACATTCCTGCCACCTGAAAAGGCCCTGTGGGGACTTTTTGCAAGTAATCGGTTCAGAGTTGATTAATTATATTTAATTAGACTGTGGTGATGTAGTATGCCAGTTACTTGTGATCAAAGCATCCAACTTTAAGAAGGCTGATGGCACTGGATGGTTTTCATGCCTTGGGACTCTCAGTGTTGCTAATATCTTCTCGAGGATGTAACTATTCTTGATTGACTTTAGGAGGAGCCTCAGGAAAAATCCCAATAACCAGTCCACCACCACCCAGCTGGATGAATCCACAATGCAATGGTTGACTTTCTATGTACTCTTTAATTAAATTTGATTATTCTCATTATAAAACAAAACAAAATATTATTTAAAACATGTCTGTACTAAGGCAGTCAATTTTTAAAAAGATGCTGTTGAAGTCCAACCTCCCCAAATAATGGGGTGAGACCATGTGTCATTAACGAAGCCATGAGCACAGTGCTTCTTTCATCAGTGCGCCACTGCTGGGCAAGAAATGGTCTGATTGGGATTTTAAGAGCCAGATGTAAATGTGCTTAATGAGACACATGGGGGCTGGTCTGTGGCTGGGGATAAATGGCTTTTAGCAGTAGATGCAGATGAAAGTATTGCATTTCAGTCTACAAAAGTCAAAAGAGGAAAGACAGTGGTCCCAAATGGAGGAGGTGTCAGGACTGAGAAGGATATACAGCTGTAGCCTGTTTGTGTATTTTAATCCATTGTTTGAGGACTGGAAATGAAACAAAAAGAAATAAACTCTTTTAGAAGAAAGCTCTGCTGCTGACCAAGACAGGCTACAAAAAGAAATGCAAAATCTGTCAGTTTGTATTATATGGAATTTAAGTTTTTATATGTAGTACACTTAAAATACATGGACAAATTCTTCTGAGTGCGTGTTGTAGGAGAATGCTCAAAATCCCAGAAAGAAAATAAAATCAGGTGTCTCCTATTGTCACAAGTCTGGTGAGTACCCGAAACTTGCAGTTCCAATGCTGGTAACTTACATCTGGGAAACTTCCTGCCATTGGTTACTGTTCCAAGTGCTCAACTTGGTAGTTAGGTCAGCATTTGTTCTCCAAGTGTTGAAAAGCAGTATGTTCCTGAACTTTAGCATGATGGCATTTGTTATTGGCAAAAAAAAGGATGCAAAAAGTAATTACGAAATATTTTTACTGGCTTCAGCAACAGCTCTGTGAATCCAGTGGTTTAGATTAGCTCATCGTGTACCTCAGGGTTCAAATGTAAAACTCATATCCACCACAACAGTTTCATACATAAAAAAAGGTACTACCTTGCTGGCCTACGTGTTGAAAGCAGCAGAATTGCACTCTTAAAAGCTGCTAGCTTGATCTTTTTACAAGAATCAACAAATACGTTTTTTCCGCTTGAGTTTATTGGCACTAAAGCTGCTTAGGCTCAGAAAATGACCATCCCAAGAAAAGAAATGTGCTTTTCCAAGTTATTTTGTCTTTAAGCAGAACAGGAATCCTGAGAGATGCAGTTTTCTATTGTCTTGTCTAGTGGGCTGGGACCAGAAGGAAGACTTAAGTCTTCCCCTCTCCTCTCCTTTCCCCTCCTGTTGCCAGTAACCAGGTGCTTCCTGGCAGCTCTGGCACACACCTGAGCACTTGTAAGCCATCTTTTCTTTCTTTTTTAATTAAGCTTTGTTTTTCTTACGGAACTAATCAGCTCAACAGGCCAAAGAAGCGCCGTGTCCTCTTTGGTGTCTGTGACCTGCTAGTCAAAATGGCAAGGTTGGGTGTTAGGAGCAATTTCTTCTCCAAAGAGCAGTCAGGCAGTGGCACAGCTGTGCAGGGAGTGGGGGGCACCACTGCTGGAAGTGTCCCAGAGCCGTGGGGATGTGGCACCGAGGGACGTGGGCAGTGGGCATGGTGGGGTGGGTGAGGTTGGACTTGGGGATCTTGGCGATCTTTTCCACCCTTCATGATTCTGTGATTTTAACTGTGTTCTGTCGGCTTTATATTTAAGCACACCTTCTCACTGTGAGCGTTCATACGGTGTGTACTACTGGAAGGTGGCACTGCTGGATGCCAGGAAGATGCGGCTGCATACCGACACATTGTGAGGCTGCTGTACTGTGGTTTCATGCTTGCTTAAAGCCAGTGACACGGCTGCAATTGAATGTAGTTAACCGGGCTGCTTTCTTCAGAAGTGTTTCTGATTCAGTAGAGCCTTTTCAGCGTGCTGCAGTCTGGCACTGGGTCATACATTAGGCAGTCTGCATGAGCTGTGCATTACTTGATGCGTTTTCAAGAACAAATGTTAGACAAGGGCCTTCCTTTGCCTGTGAAGAACTGAAGACAAGGCAAAAATCTCTTTGCATCTACAGGCAGCATCTCCACTGCACCAGCGGCAGGTGAATGGTGAGAGAGCCAGCTTCATTCTCCTCGTAGCAAGGTTAATAGGAAGCTCCTAGCTAGGTGTGTGCCATTTCCTCTACATGGCAGCCGTGTGTCAGACAGAGAAGCCGCGAGGAGAGCCAACCGCAGCTTGTGATGGCTCTCGCCAGGCTCGCAGATGCCATGGGTCTCCTCCAGACATTTGTCACTGCAAACTGCAAACCTCTGCCAGGCCGGGGCTGCAGGGAGAGCTGGGAGCTCAGCCTGAGCCGTGCTTCATCCAGACTTACACTCTGAGCACTGCGAGCATCGCAGAAACGCAGTTCGCTGTTTGGTTTAGTACAGGAAAAACGCAATTCTGAAAGGCTTCTGACTGTTGTTTTTCTAACAAGTGAAACAGATGGATTGGAAATAGTATTTACTATTTATTTCCTCAGCATATCAATATGTGAGGAGCCAGTATAAATTACGGTTTGACTGCAAACAAACCAGCCCACACCAAAGCAATAAAGTAAACACTGTTGTATTTTGTTTCAAGTCAATATTCTGGGAATTTAAATGGCTGATGTTTCTGTTTCCAGTGGCTATCTCTGATTAGCTGAATTTTAGGCTCTATAATAGAAAAAAAATAATGGTTTAAAAGATTCCGTGGAAAATAGGTTTAGAAGCTATGCCACCAAATATCAGAAGCAGTAACTTCAGAAAGTATGCTCTTCAGCACTAGAAGCAACATTTCTGTCCATTTCTGTTCATTTTTTTTCACAAGAAGAATGAGAGTGAAACCATCAACAGCTCGATTATGTCCTTGAATTGCTTGAACTCCACATACCAAGAAATGGAAAGGCTGCGTATGTCATATTCCTAACAACTTAGCCTGTATGTTATTCATTTAGCGTGTAGTTGGACAGAGTAGTTGAGATGTTAGATGTCTTGACCAATCTGTCTGACCGGCCATGTACTTCAGCTGTAGTTTTCCAAACAGCCTATTGTGGAACAGATGAAACAAGGGAATGTAAAAACAGTGAATTGAATATGCTCCCCAAATTATTCACTTATTTCAACAAACAAGAATAACATTGATGTAATATATGGCTGGTTTCAATGCTAAAAGCATATCAAGAGCTGGAATGTACTTACGTGGCTAGACAGTAAATATCTTTGAGTCCTTATAATCCATTAAATTGTAAGAGTATGTCTGCTTGTCTAAATGGAAGGAGACGCATCTCTGCTCTGCACCACTGTCATTTATTCCTCCACTTCCTGATTCTTTGGCCTTTTTTTTTAGCATGTCTTCTTTCGTATCTGTGAAACTACTGCTACTCCTGCTGAAGTTTTCCGCTGCTCCTGAGAGCTGAGTTAAAGCAGTGTGCAAATTCTTGTGCAGCGTTTTCACTCTGAGCTGCCCCTTCCCAGTATCGGAGGATGACTTAATGCAGGTGATGGGATTGAATGATGTGGGGCTGAGCTACTCTGGCTGTGCATTGTATTGGAGCTGTTTGTTCCGCTTTCGATCACAGATTGCCTTGTTTACTTTCTTTGCTTTGTTGCCTAGGGTTGCATGTGAGCTCCACAAAAATGACTGGTTTGCAAAGTAACTTTGTATAAATACACTGAATGTTATTATATCCCAATCTGCAAAAGGTTTTATAACCAGCTAGACCCGGTTCCAGTATCTTGATCCTCTTGTTAGCCTCAGATAGCTGTTGCTTGAATCAAAATGTAAGAAAGAGGTCTTTTCCCTTTTCCTTCTGTCTTCCACAAACTCCATGAGTTGAAATTATTGCTCTGACATGTCGTAGAGTCATAGAATATCCCAGGTTGGAAGGGGATCGTAAGGATCATCAAGTCCAACTCCTGGCTCTACACAGGACCCAAAAATCACACTGTGAGATGCTTTCTGTCAGGTGATGCGTTACAAGATTGCTTGGGATTTAGAAACATATCAACTGGCTGAGGAAAGTCCCTGCCAGGCTTGTTCCTCAGGCTGCCCATGCAGCACAGAGGATGTGTGCCTTAGTGAGCTTCTGTTGCTTGGCATTGCTGGAGTGCTCTCGTGACCCTGTTTCAAGAAAGCTGTTTTGAATAATTGGAATAGCTTTACCTTAGCCTGATCTGAGAATCATAAATGAAATCAGGCCTTTAGCAAAATTCCAAAGAACGGACGCGGTTGTGGAAGCTGCTCACAACAGAGGTGACAGAAAATAAACACGTTTCCTCTACATCTCCAGACCTGTCAAATGCCAGAAGTCCTTCCTTACGGTCTGGTTCAATAGCTGTCTGTGATTATTTATCGTCCGATGGTAACTGACTCCTAGCACCTGTCCTGTGTTGTAGTTCCAAAAAAGAAGCTTAGGCAGGAGAGGCGTGCTGAATGCCATACCTTGCTTGTTGGTGTGAGATTTAATAGGAGCATGCCTGTGCTCCTAACGTATCCAATTCTTTATGAGAGTGGAGTTTGGATACGTCTTCTGTAGGGCTCCTAGCTGTCCTCACTGTTTTGGGGAAAATATGTACTGCACATAAATGTGAAGGCAAACATGTTAATGCTTTATATTACTGAAATTGTGAAAACTTGAACTAAGTGTGCTTTTTAGTGCTTGCTTTGAAGTCTGGAATAATTGAAAAATGCATGTATTCGAATTTGAATATTATGTGTCTAAACAGCTTTTAAAGTAGTTTCACAATGAATCTGTTTTAATGCTCCTCTGTCTAATTGAAACCCTAATACCTCAGACCTCAAGGCTGTGTAGCTGCTATTTTCAGAGGTGCTGAGTGCATACAGCTGCTGTTGACTTCCCTTCATTCTCTGGGTGTTCAACACTTCTCAAAATGAGCGCATACAGCATCTGCTGCTAGTGCTAGAGTGCTGGATTTCCAGCAAAAACAGCTGAACATTTTCTGTAACATTTCTATAGTACTCAGATGAGTTGTCCAGCACACGCTGTGCACTGCTGTGATAGTTTTGTTTGGGCACTAGCTTGAGGATACCCGCGTAACGAACTTACATGTTCGCTGTGTATGAGTAATGCGGTCAGCCTTGACTCATAGACCTCTCTTCTACACTGTAATAGATCTATGTAATGCATACCCCACGTGGCCTTCACAAGTCTTACCTTGTTTGGCATTGATAAGTTCAAAGTTTTGATGGAGCAAAATGGAGGTTTGTTTGGATCAGATGTAGAACTTAAAAGTGAACGGAGTCAGACACAGAAAAAAGTACAGTACTGGTAAGGTAGCTCCCAGATCTGCTAATGCAGTACGTGCTCTTCAGCTGAAACGTTCAAATAAGTCCTGAGTAGACCATTCTGTTGAACTCAGAAAGCTGAAGGTTTGGTGTTTTTGTGATTATTCCCTAACA
Source organism: Pavo muticus (assembly GCA_016647715.1). NCBI lineage: Eukaryota > Metazoa > Chordata > Aves > Galliformes > Phasianidae > Pavo > Pavo muticus. The sequence continues at coordinate 5,615,016 of JACDJE010000036.1, read as the reverse complement.
TCTACTTACAGCAGGTTTCCCTTCGCTGACACAGCAATTTTCATGTGTTTCGCTCAGGTCTGTCATTAGAACTTCCTCAACAGTGGGAATTGCTTTGTGCCAAAGGAGAAGGGACAATTGCTCCAAACCTTTCATTTTCACAGGCTGTTAGCAGTGCTGCAGATTAACAATTGCTGCAAGCTGATGTGATTTAGAATATATGCTACTTGCATTTGTAGCTGAGCAAAGCTCACTAAGATGTATGAAAACAGTCATGCGACTATGAGTGACAAGTACACTGAGATTGGAAAATGTTGGGTTGTTCCCAGTTGAGACAGCGCTGTAAATGTGCATCATTAGTCTCTAGTAAGACAGGGCGGGCTGAGCATCAAAGTTGCTACTTTCAGAACTGCTCAAGAGCGCTTTCAAGCAAGACAAGGTGCACAACTGTAAAGCTGTCTTCATTTATAGCCTTCAAAATACAAATATACAACTGTGAACTCAGACCAAGAAGTATTAGGCGTGGCAACTAACGTTTACAGCTGTGTAGTCTTCATGTTTTCCATGCATGAACTGTGATACTTCATTAAATACCCGTCAAGCAGCAGAATTTACTCTGATATTGCAGATTTAAATACCATAGACTTTTTGTTCTTTTGTTTAAACAGGCAAGTAGTCAAAATAACTGCTTTCATTGTTGGTCCACACCTCGAGGATATGGTGCGAAAGTTTTTGTTACTGAGTTAGTCAGGAGAATTTCCACTCATACAAATACAAAAGAGCAGGCAGAAATTTATTTAGAGGGTACAGCAGATTTCTGAGCAACAAATTAAAGGGACCATTGGTTCTTTTGTGACTGTGAGTGTTTTACTGGGTACGAACCATCTATTTTCTTTCCAAATATTGAAATGTTAAGAAAACAAATGCTTAGCAAACCAGGCCCTGAGTTTGTATTTTAAACAATTCTGTGGGAAACCGTGTCTTGCATTCACAGCATGCTCTGTTTGCACTGCAGTATTCATGTATCATGGGAATCTTAAGTAAGCACAACAGTACATGCAGAATATGTGCAGATATGTAGAAAATTACCAGAGAAAGGTGAAGCATTGCTCTACTAACTAAATAAAATACAACTTTTATGTGCTAATGGTTAGCTGCTCTGATTCGCTTTACCTCTAAAGGTAAGGTTGCTTGGGAAGGTGTACAAGACATTCATCCAGATGTTTCCTCTGCAGTGTGATCTTTCAGCTGCTCTTTTAGTGGCAAGTTATAGGACAGTTCATACAGGTGACAAAAGACTGCATGGGACACGATAAAAATATCCACATGTCTGCCTAGATACGCAACCTAACACAACTACAGGACACTAAATAGTGCAAGTGTTTGTTATGACTTCTTCCAGCTGCCAAACATGGACTGTGCTGCATGGGCTCTTTGCAGAGCTAGACCTGGTATGATGGCTCAACGTGGATGTGTGCTCCTATGGAGCACTGAGAGACTATTTAGGTTAAATACCTGCTTTGTTTAGAAATCTAACAGAGATATTGTAGGCCGTCAAAATAGGTGATGTTTATTATGCAAGAAGCACATTTTAAAACTCACAGTGTCTGATTTGTAATTTTCACACCATAGAGTCAGGCTAGTGAAGCAGTGATCGATCCATAGTGCACTTCTTTCATTAGCACTGTAGTTTCCCACCGGGTTGATAGGAAAAGTGCTGCAGCTGCCACTAGGCAGGACAGATGCATCCAGGCCATTGCATTCTTTGCCCTTCCCACTTAGTCCACCATTGCCTTCTCTCCTTCCATCTTAGCTTCCCAAGGTGCATCTTTTGAGGGGGCACATTGCTCCCAACAAAGAAACCCTTGCAATCTGATGCTGTAAAATCTTTCTTGATGTTCTAATACATGGTGGATTTATTCCACGTTGTCCTGAAGTCACAAGAGGAAAGCACTAGTGCAGCTGAAACCCAACTTGCAACACCTTGTTGGATGACTTTAGGCAAGTTGCTTTATCTGCCTGAGTCTCAGGTTCCTCATCTGCTAAAGAATAGAGCTTTGTAAAGGTACTGTAAGATGTGCTGATGAAAACCATTTTCATGCTGTCTTTTATGGCAGCAAACACTTCTCATGTGGGAAATCCTACACGGTTGTGTATGTATTCATCACAAAAACAGGAAAAAGAATCCAAAGAGCTATATGTTTTTTTAGTACTGATAGTAGTGCACATTGGTTAGGAAGCATTAGAGTCTGATTTGTTCCAAAATAAATGAAAATAAAAGGGATTACAGAGGAAGTTTGTGTTCAGAGACTACAACTCGTGGGGAATCTATATGTTGTCAACATTTTACTTGTAAGAAAACACTGAACCCATTAGGCTGCTGCTGCTTCAGAGCTGTGTGGACACTTAATTAAAATTTCAGGAGAAAAAGAGGATGATGAGAGTTTTATTACCATAGGCTCATATTTTTGAAAAGCATTATTACGTTTTTTCAACAGCAGAGGACTTGGAAGATGAAGCTATCTTCTCATGCACTGCTGGGATCCACCTGCAGGCTCCTGTGGGGTTTCACTGTTCCCAGAATGAGGTCCTGAACATCAGCTGCACAGATCCTAAGTGCGTGTGCATACTGAAGGGGCTGGGTTAGCACGACCGAAAGTGAGCATTAAAAAATGTCTAAATCTGTCAATTCTGCCACCAAAATACTTCCATTTGTTTCTTTTAGGTCTGTTGTTGCATGTGTTTCCTTTTATAAAAGCATTGTATTTCCGATTCTTGTGGTCAGTTGCATAGGTGGTCTCACCTTTTGCATGCTTACCTTGAAATATACATCAGTGCTGCAGATACCCCCTTACAACCTGTGTTGCTGTGTAAATTCGGGGTGCTTCGTGGTGCGTGCTGCTTGATTACTATCCACTCCTTTGACCCAGCAGTTATGCCAGAAAATTGACGTCCTTGTTTTGTTTTGTGTGCAGAAGTGTTGCCTGCTGGTTGCTTAGTTTGCTGTACTCTGCCTCGGTCCATGTGCAAGCAGAAGGGCCAGCGGTGCAGGGCTGTAGCCTGCAGGACCGAGGGGGGTCTGGCAGTGAGCTGGCAGGGCTGCACGCCCATGGTACTGTGGTGTGGGTTGAGCTGTCCTGGTGCAGTGCCATCCTGTGCAGGGCTCTGTGCAGCCATACCCCCATGTTTGGCACCTGGGACTTTTACCGTGAGCAGTGTTTAATATTTCGTACAACCTCATGTCTTGTCTGAGAACGGCAGGATTTCAGCCTTCGTGTAAAACAAAGCTTTCAGGCTTCTGAGCTACAGGAGAAAACTTGGAAACGCAGGGCCAGCTGTCAAAGTGCCAACCACTTGTCACTTGTAACTTCACTACCTTAAACACATTACAGAAAATAGCATTATTGAGACCTGTCTGGGTGGTGCTTTGTGTTCCCCTGCACCTCCCTGGTAAATGAGGTGTCCTTTTGTTTCCACACATGAAGTAATGTGTTACTCATCCCTGTTTGACCTTAGCAAGATGAAGTTAGTCAGAGCGGTGTGTGTGCAGTGCCTCATGACTGTGTTCCTTCCAGTTGGGTCAAACAAGACAAATTTTAGATCTTAAGCGCACGGCTAAATTTACCCAGTTCTGCATACTTGATTTGGCAAAACCATATGGACTTTTTGATACATTCCTCAGAGCTCTTCTGAATCCGTTTCAGAAGTCTCTATTCGCGAAGCGTACCCACTGTTCAGTAGGAGGTGTAGAAGAACGGCGCCTATTTTAGGCGGAAGATTTCCTGCGCGCCTCAGGCCAGCTAACACAAAACCATCACACAAAGCTGCCATGAGGGCTGGCCCTGTCCCCTGCCCAGGCTCCAGCAGCACACAGCTCTGCTCCCTCTGTCCTTCAGGCTGAGCCCTCCGGAGCAGGCCCTCGGGTCTGATCCCGGATCCCCCTCTGCGAGGAGGATGTGCGGCTGGAGGAGAGGAGGAGGAGTTGAGGCACTGGGGATGGTCTCAGGTCAGCTACTGAGCTACTTTAGCTATAGACATGCTTTGTTTTTTGCTGTTTGATGTAGGGCTGCTGCAGAAGATGGAAAATTCCCTTTAACCAGTTAGGCAGGATTTCCAGTGGAAAAACTGTATTTGCTAAACTCAAGCTGTGAAGCAGCTGATGGATCACTCCCCAGTGATATGCCTGAAAATCATCCTGTAGAATGCTTGATGTTTAATGCCTATTCTGTTTCCTGAGTAGCTTACCTTGAGGATGAAGGCTCTGTGCAGAAAGCAAGCTCAGCCAGCCTGCACCCGGGGCAGTGGACAGCTTGGTCAATAGTGCGGCTTCTTTCTCTGAATGCAGCCCATGATAAGCAATGCAGTAATAAGAGGCTTGGCAGAGAAAGAACAACTGTGAGCTGTTCAAAGCATGCATAAGAGTATATCAGTCTCTGTGATGTCCTTGTAATTCCTTAATATATACTTCTTCTTTCCTTTAAGGGACTTTTTGATCTGTAAGTAGTTTTTTTGCTTGTGTCAAGTGAGCGTAAGAAAATGCTTGTAGCTGAAAGGAGTGAGCTCAGCCTAGAAGGTACAAATAATGTATTCTTAAACAGAGGGCTGCTGGAGTTCAACATAAGGTTTGACATTAGTGCTTAGACCATCCAGAGCTAAGACAATGAAAAAATTAGCTGATGTTTGTATATGTATATACATATAGTCATCTTTTTTTCTCCTGTTCACCTAACCATGTGATGCTGCTGCACACTCTGTGGTTCCTTTGCCCAGTGGTGAGCTGATTCAGGGAGCTACATTGGCAGAAGCGTACTAGCTGTTTTTTTTGTAGCTGGTTCTCTGCTATCTCATTTTCTGAACTGAATCACTGCAAAGTGAGACAAACTCCAAAAGCAGAGGGGGAGAGGCAGAGTGTGAGCCAAACAGCGGAGAAGAGGAGCCAGCAGGACAACACCTTCCCATTGCAGCGAGCTATTAGAATGGCTTAACTGTAATCCAGAAAATAACTTGAAAAATTTTAGAGTTTATTAAAGACATTTTATGATTTTCTTTGTTGGTTCATTGCCCAAAGAATTATGAAAATCCAGCTGAACTCATGGGGGTTAAAGATATGCATGCATTGATGTTTTGGCACGTTGTATAAGCACACTGAAAGGCAGGATTTTATTCTTTTAAGTCAGAACTGTGGTCATTTTTTTCAGTTTAGTGCCTAAACTGAAAATGTAGACACAATTAACATGGAATTGAATGCAATATTGTGTTTCACATACAATATTTTGGTTTGAGCTTTTCAGTACTTTCCAAATTTCAGATCTCCTCTATTCAGCTGCAGAATTCAATCTGAACTCGCAAATACTTTGTTTACTCCAGAATCTTTTTTGTTTTTTGGAATAGAAACTACTCATTTTTTGCTGCCAGCTATAGCTTGTAATGCAGGCTCATGAAGCTAGGCCACTTCCCCTAGCATACGCTCTCAGTGAGTCAGGACTGCGGGTGGAACTTGAGTTTTGTCATTGCCAAGAATAAAAACACCCTGCTTTATCAAGGCAGAAAACGTAAGGGCATCACTTTTCATTACAAAAATGAAAAACTGCGGTTCAGCATTTTTGTATTCGTGTATTTCTGTAGCTTTTTCAAATTAAAAATATTCTGTGCACGCATCAGCTTAAAAGCACTTAAAACCCATCAAAACACAGCCTGGTGTCCCAGCATGTGGAGTGCTTTGGCCTCATCCAACAGAACACCAGGACGCAGCCATGTTAGTCATCAGCGTGGTTTCAAAAGTGAGTGCTTCTTGCATTGCAGGTTCGTACCCAAATACAGCTAAACTTGCAGAAGATCACAGAGAAGTCTGGTATCCGGTTGGCTGAACTGACAAATTTTCTGGAAATTCCCGTAGAATCTGAGCTAAAATTATTCCTTTTTGATGCTGAAATCACAGCTGTGACGAATATTCATCCTTATCTATGATTCATGCATTCTCTCAGAATGGGAAGTGTTAGAGTAGCACAATTTAGTAGCTTTTGTTTACTTCCTCCTCGTTCAGCATTTCTCATTTAACATCTTTTCTCCTGGGTGGGTTATCTGTATAACTTACCCATTATTACCTGTCTATAACTGATGCTTTACCGTTTGTTCAACCATTCACTGCTGTCTAGTTATAAAATATGAAGTTTCCTGGGTAATGTCACCTAGCAGGGGGGGAAATTCTCTGTATTAAAAGTTGCAGAATTCATTTAGAATCTTGTATCTTTTTTACATGCAGAGAGTTTCGCACTTCAAAACATTGCACAGTTGACCTGCAGAATGAGATCACCGTGGCTGTTAGCAGTTGCAGTGCTTCTTTACGCCTGGTGACGTCTGATTGCACATGCCCAGCTCCCAGAAGGTAAGAGTATTTGGAACTTCTGGTGGTACACTTACAAGGTCTGTCCCTGCTACTGCTGAAGTACAGCTTGGGACTGATTTGCCTGTTGTGCCCACTTCTCCCCCCCACCTGGAATAGGAGCACATTGTTCATGTACAGCCCTGTGCCCTGCAGATAGCTTAATTGGTTAACTTTTCAATTTATCACAATCAGTAACTCCCTGTTGGTGCACACTTGAAAGTCACGCTTCCTGTAATTCTTTTGCCTTTTGGTTCCTTGTAAAAGATTTCAACATGTTAGCAACCAAAGATTGTTTTTCTTCTAGTAATAGCTGCATCTTTGGTGCTACACCAGGAAGAAATCCTGGTGGTCTTTGATGCAATTGAATTCAAAGTAGCTGTGGGGATCTTGAAATGAGATCACCGTGGAACTGTCATCCTAAATAGTCGCTTCAGATGAATGCTTGCTCTCCCTTGGTATAAAGTAATGTGTATTTTAAAGCAAAGGTTTTTCTTTTCTGTCTACCCTTACGGTCATCAGAAAATTGTAAATGGAACCACCGTGTTAGGTTGAACAGCTGGGAGTGGTATTTAAAAACAGCGTGTTAGAGCTAATGAATTATCTAAGTGACAAAGTCATAATACAGATACTGAGAGGGCAAAGCAGCAACAGAGCTACTCGTGTTTGTAAGAACAGCTGAGTGCTAATGAAAACACCTAAGAAAAAAGCTGAGTTTTGCCTGCACATTGCTCTCATAAACATGACTTCTTTAATGTCTTGCCAAACCTACATTGTTAGGAGTCAGATGGTGCCACTTGGAAGAGACTTTTAAAATGATGTGCATTAGAGGGATTTCCTTGAATTAGAGCAAATTTTGTTCTTCTACTTACAGCAATGTAATTTTATTTAACTGAATACATTCCACAGTGGAGTACTATGTAGTTCATCTGTATTTAACTGAGCTATTAGCAAAAAGAACAAATCTGTAACTGGTTTTATATGGGATGTATCTTTTATGTGATGAGAGGAAAGGGAAATAAACTCTTTTCAAAAGGGAAATTTATAAATACCAATCCCTGTAGTGCAGTGTGGAAAAGCTCCGTTTGAATTGAAGGAAGCAGCTTTTTACTTTGTGCTGTGGTCCCTCAAGCCTGCACTTTGTAGTGTTCCCCTTGGTGAAGGGTTTTTAGGAGTGGTATCATCACCCCAAGCAGCAAGACTGGGAGTTCTGCCTGCCCGTTCTGCTTGTCATCTCCTACCAGAGGAGAATCTGGCTCCACACTCCTTTATTTTGATGTGGAATTTGAAGCTCCTTAGGAAACATATTATTCTACATTTGATTTTCCTTTTTTAAGTTCTGCAAACTGTGTTTTTACATGCATTTGCATGAAATTTTTAGTTGAATTTAGATTTTAAGGGGAAACTTTCAAGGCAACTTACTATTTTGTGAGTCAAAAATGAGTTTGAAACTAGCTGCAGTTGGAGTGGTTGAGATCACATGGTATTTTTTAAGTCAAAGATAGCTTCATTTATTCAAGAAATGTTTTGATGTGGTTTCTTGAGTGGGACAGCAGCTTGTTTTGAACTGCATAGAAGAGACCCAGTGTCAAAATGGCTGATGACAGAATTCCATTATTTCAGCCTCCAAACACTTTTCCAGCTGAAGTAAATATGTTGGTGTTGTGTTGGTGATGAATAAAACATCTTTGCAAGGGGTGTTCTGAACAGGGGGTTTTAATGCTCAGGAGTTTAATATCATCTTTGAGGTACAGACACAGTTTTGCCTGTTGGCTTTGGTTCGTCTTGGAGGGTTTTGTTCATTTTTATTTTTGCAAGCTTTTTTTTCTTCTGAAATACAACGACTGAAAAGTTCACCATAGTTTTTACTTTTTGATGCCTTTGTATTTGTGCTTCAATGAGATTTTAGAAGATTTCCAACGTACTCCTAACATGCTTTACTTCTGTCATATGAGTGCTGACCGTATGTTGAAACTCAAGCCTGAGGCGGCCTGCTTACTTCAGCACCCCAAGTCCTGAGCTAACGTGACCAGGTAACGAAGTGACATTAGAGCTGACTCGAAATCCACCAGAAAGTCCTGGACACGAAGCAGAATAACATGGATCCTTTGATTGTGTTCACATCACAGGATCTCTATGACTACCTATGGAATGAAATGTTTCTTCGCTTGTAAAAGCCATAGGGATTTCAGATGCCATAGTAAGGCTCATCACTTTCAGTTATCTTTTACCATTACGGTGAAATCTGCTGCAAGTAGCTAATTGTTCTGTGCATAACGAGCAGGTTGAATAACCCCAATAATCCCATATAAACAGTGCAGACTTGCAAGCCCTTTGCAAGCCCAGCGGTTCGAAGCCTGGGCTCTGGGCACTGTTAGCTCCTGATGCTGGCTAGGTCGGTCACAAAGTGATGAGCTAGGTGAGGCGGGTTTAGATTCTGCGCTTTTGTTTCTCACAATTCCAGGAAATGCTTTTTTTGTAAGTGAACAGATTTTGCATTTTGAACATTGAAGTGTTCACCAGTCGTTGATGCTGTTATGATTACTTTGCTTCAATCAGCCTTTAATACCTTTTTGACCAGCTCTTCTTTGAAGATACTGTCAGTGGTCTGTCAGCTGTAAGGTGGACTGGAGATGGCATTCACTTTGTCTGATCTTCAGCTAACAGTGTCTGAATGGCCAGAGGCAGGCCAGGCATGGGGGATTTAAGCCTTTTTACCAGTGGCAGTACTCATTTATGTATTTCTTTTCTCTTCCAGCCATCAGTTTTCATTAAGCTGATAGAAACTCATACTGTGAGATGTCTACCTGGCTCTCAGATTGGATTAAAATTGGTCAGAAAGTTATTGGACAAAGGAAAGATGGTCAGGATGATCACGTAACGCTTTTTCATTAGCAACTGAAGCCAAGATGCTGCATTATAAAGCTATGTCATGCATTTGTGGGAGGTGCTTCTGTCTCTTATGGAGCATTTGTCTAGTCTATGTTTGCAGTTAATGGCAGCCATATGAGCTATTAACATAGTAGATTGCAGTGATATTTTACATCATATGAAAACCAGTGGTGGAAAATGAAGAGAAATATCTTTCGGAAGTAACAAATTCTGAGAGGAATAGGAACAATGTCAAAACTATGAGGTCCCGGTGTTAGCAGGGCTACTAAATTTGGAAGACATTAGGTGGTTTTCATGCTATAATGCACAGAGCTTCCTAATAGTTATTTCTTGTGGATCTGCAAAATACAAAAGACTTTAGGTTAAAGGAGTAGTAATGAATCATTTATGAGATATTATCTGGAAAGATGGATTGGTTCCATCTGTTACAGTAATAAAAAATAATAATGCTTAGCAATTACATAAACGCTTTGCAGGTTTTCAGTGCATCGCAAACATTAATCTAAGATCTAGCCCATAGCACAGTTTTTAAAAGCTTGTAAAATGGCTTCAGCTTATTCATACTGTCTTATTTCTTTATTTTTAACAAGGAAATTTGTTGTAATAGAGTTTTTAAACTAGTTTAGAAAATTGAATTGTAACTCCTTGGTCTAAGACAGCACATGAAGACAGCCACAAAATTAGTTTCTTTTCCTCTTGTTAATCTAAGTTGCTGCAAATGTCCATTTAAAGTGCAGCTCTAAATGCAGGTGTTCATTAACATACAAATGATGAAGATGCCTTCCAAGATGCAGTACTTGCATTATCTCACAGTTTTTTGTTAATCTCATTCTTTTTTGTCTTGTAAGCAGCTCGGTAGTTGAAGGCTGCTGTTTTCTGAACCAGAGTACAGTCAACCAGAAGTTATGCTATGCCCATGTGTTCTATTTCAGTGTATATGGGATCTTGTTAACCGAAAGAAATACCTGCTTTTGTTCAGTTCAGGATGAAATGGATACGTCAAGTAGTGACTTCCCATATGACATGTTTTGGATGCAGCCTGATTTATCTCACAGAATGAGTCTTTAGCTGTAATTTTTTTGTCTATCCAGTTTTTAATTTGAATTCTTGAGAAAAGTGATGATAAGTTGAAGCAACAACAGCAATAAAGTCGTGTCTATTGGGATTTGTTGTGTGCTCCCTAGCAAACAAAGGTCTGAAAAAATGGACAAGATTTATAGTGAATGCCACTTAATGGGTAATTATCCCTGTTGATATTTTGAGCATGTCTGCAGGTCATATAAATATGTAGATCAACATATATTACATTTGGGGTAAGTACGTGTCTTGAAGTTGGATTCTTTGCCGTATGACCTGTGACCTTGAAAGATAAGGTGCCATGTAAGCTACTGCTTTGTAAATCTATTTATCTATATACGTCATAGATTAGACACGGGCTTTGCAATACGATTTGACTGAAACAAATGACATTAATTCCATTAACTGTGGTCAGAAGTAGTGTGTGTATCGACAGAGGTGGGTTACGTATCTCTACCTGCCAAGTATTTAGTTTGGAAACATTGAACACAGTCGTTTATGGTGAAAAATAGACAAGTTTTAATAGAGCTAGAACAGCAATTGGAAAAAAGAAAAAGAAAAATTTCCTTACACAATATTCTGTTAATCCATAGATGATGAGATTAGTTAAAATGGACCAAAAAAAAAAAAAAATCCAGCATTTCATGCAGACAGAAAATGATGGGTTCTGTTTAGTTGTATCCAAGGGCTGATAATAATTTCTGAAACAGAGCAACAGTTTGCTGTCAGTGCTAACTCTACCCCTTTAATCATCAGTGACCTGGAAAGCAGTTCTTTAGTCTCATTATCCAGGCTATCTGGGTTAGTGTTACAAAGCATAAACTGCGTGGAGGAAGCGATTAGCAGTGCAAAGTCGATCTTGCTTGGTAACTCCCAGATGCTGCAGGGTGTGCTCAGCTGCTTGCCCCAGAGCTTTCTGTGCTCATGTCCTGCTCTCCTTGCCTGCACATTCCCTGGTACCCGGCTGCCCCACCAGCCCCTCTCTCAGGAGGCATCGTACCAGAATGACAGCCTTCAGGGATTACTCATCTGATAACACGTTCAAGGCAGCCCTAATATTAAGAATCGTATAATCATAGAATGGCTTAGGTTGGAAGGCAGCTTAAAGATCATCTAGTTCCAGCCCCTCTTCTGTGGGCAGGGTTGCCACCCTGGGCTTGAGCAATTCCAGGGATGGGGCTTCTCTGGGCAACTTGTTCTTGTGCCTCACCACCTCTCAGTAGAAAATTTCCATCTACCATCTAAACTAAACCTTTTAGTTTAAAACTCTTTTAGTTTAAAACCATTCCCCCTTGTGCTGTCACTATCAGACTGTGTACAAAGTCACTCTCCCTCCTGTTTATATGCTCCCCTCAAGTACTGGAAGGCAGCAGTGAGGTCTCTCTGGAATCTTTTCTTCTCCAAGCTAAACAAGCCCAGCTCCCTCAGCCTTTCTTCACAGGAGAAATGTTCCAGCCCTCTGATCATCTTCGTGGCCCTCCTCTGGACCTTCTCCAATGGATGCTCCGCGTCTTTCTTGTGCTGGGGACCCAGACCTGGACACAGCGCTCCAGATGAGGCCTCGTGAAGGCAGAGCAGAGGACAGTCTTCTACCTCACCCCACTGCCATCCCTCTGTTGATGCAGCCCAGGATACCATTGACCTTCCACGGTACACGCGCACACTGCTGCCTTGTGTCCCACTTTTTATCCACCAGGAGCCCCAAGTCCTTCTTGTCAGGGCTGCTCTTAAAGAATACTGTACTCATATCTGGGATTGCCCAAACCCAGGTGCAACACTTTGCACTTGGCCTTGTTGAACCTCATTAGGTTTTTGTGGCCCCACTTTTCAGGCCTGTTCAGGTCTTTCTGGATGGCATCTCTTCCTTCTATTGTGACTGCACCACTCAACTGGGTGTCATCGAAGAATCGTCTCTATTAGTGTGTGCTGCTCCCTTTGTTCTTTGCTGGCCTGCAGTGCCTGCCTGTCTGCACAAGTGCCAAATCATGACTAAAGAGTTATTGCTTGTAACAGAGTTTTCCTTCTCTGCCTCCTCCAAAGTCTGGAGTACGCTGTAGAAATCCCTTACTGCAAGTGTGCAGTAGCATGTTTCATCATCCATTGCAGAAGGCTGATAGTCATCCAAACTGCTACAGAAACCCGCCCGGAGATGGAGCTGAACACTGCGCACAGTTCTGGAGTAGGATGGAGCTCCCATGGTGTGAATGCTGGGATGCATTTTTAATACCACGCTGATAAGAATTGAATTTCAGTGGCATTCATCTATACCGGTGTTGTTTCTAACAGTAGGGCATTAGAATAAATGCTTTCAAGTTGATGATGCATGGGAGCTTTGACAAACCAGTTCCAACTCATCTTGCTTTGAGGTGGTTGGATCTCCTGGCCCCAGGATCTGCCCTGTTGTTCTGCCAGAGCTCACCGGCCCATGCCAGGACTGGCAGGAAGGAAAACACGCTTCTGTCATAACTGTTGTCTTGGCTCCAACCCACCTGCATCAGCACTTTAAACCAAGATGCCACTCTGAACAGGGTTAGCTGAGACATCACACACCTTCTGCTTTTTTGTCTCTCCTGGAGGTGCTGTACCTCCTGGAGGGTAGCAGGATGGATGGTTAGAAGGCAAAATAATAAGTCGCTATTATAAGATTTCCGTGAAATCTTGTTCTAGGCAACAGTCATCCACAAAATCTGTAGTTAGGCGAGTAAAGATCGGTTTGATGTTTATTTTTTTCCTATTCTTTCTTTCCATAGAAACTGGTAATTATGGTTGAGAATGTTGTCCTGAAGTTCTAAAATGTGTGGCTGAAGTTGCCTTAGAAAATTGCCCTAGGCTGTTTTTACTCCAATGGGAACTCTAGCTTATAACAGGGCTTTGGAAAGTGAGCTACTCAATGCATTTAGTCTAGAATATGTAAGCCACTAGCTGTGTCATACAGCAGGACGATGCAAGGAGCTGAGTTGCCACATAGCATAATATATTAGTTTGCATGTCTTGTAATAATGGCATGATAATTGCAATAGCTTCAGAAATTGCTATCACCCTTTGCTGAGAAATTGTTTGTTACCGTCTTGTTTACGTTTGCCTGTGATCATTTTCAAATGACTGCTTGTTTCTTCTCAGCAGTAAAGTTACAGGACTGCTGGGAGTCCTTCCCTTATTTCACCTTGCAGGTTCCACTTTAAAACAAAAGAAGAAAAGGCCTGCGTTGGTTCTTGGTTATGTCTTATCTCTGCTAGGTTGGCTTTTGTACATCTTTCCAGTGCTTTGCGGACATCGGTGATATTGAACAATATTTTTTCTCTCCTTATAGTGTCTTCTAAAGAGCCAGTAAAGTGTCTCGTGGAAAAAAATTGTATTAATGGCCAATAAGAAATAATCTCTTATTAGCACAGCTCGTCCCTTTCTTTTTCCCTATGTCACGATCAGAGTGTATGCTTTAGTTGCTGTTGAGTGTTGGATTACCAAACTGCAGCATTTGTGGTAATACACAAAAACCGATGTTACTCATGGCTGATTAAAGAAGAGACAGCCTTCTTTACTGGAATTTCCTGTGGAAATGAATGCCACCTAGGAAGTGCCTCTCCTCCAGATCAAGGGCCCCGAAGTATTGCGTGTTCATCCAGTGGCATCAAGAATGTTTCTGAAGCTTGAGAACCTTGAAACGCTGGTCCTTACTGCTGACATTTTGCAGTGTGTTTTGAGGGGAAAAACGCTGCTTTGGGGGAGACAGAGATGGAAACAAATTCCATAGTTACCTCTGTTGTTCCTGCCTCTGCCCGTAGCAGATGATATCTCAGGCAGCCAGGTCCTAAATTATTAGACGCCTGAAGACAAACTCCAGGGACATCTCCCAAGCAACCAGGAAGCCAGCACTTTCCATATTATGAAGACACATGCAACTGTCTTCTCACAGTGACCCTGACCTGCAAGTGAAATGATGCTACTTGCATATAGCAATTTTTGTTTTTCTTAGTAGGCATCCACAGAGCATTATGTTCTAACTACAAATGAGAACTTATTTGTATATCCTTCTGTGCCTTGCAGCATTTCTGTGATGCTGCAGTTTGCTTGATGTAAATGGTACACTTACATGGAAAGTGTGGAAATGGAGGTGAAGGATCACAAAGTGACATTAAAATTGGTGTGGAACTCCAGGCTTCCCACCTTCTACTTTCTCCCTTCAGTTGACATTGCCAAGAGAAGGCATAACAGAAGTTGCTAACATGATAGAAGTTTCCATTAGATTCTCTTTCTAAAAATCAAAATAGGGTCATTTGGAGAATAACCTTTCGAACATAAAATGTTAATGACTGCTGAGGTCTGGACAGGACTGATATGCTCCATTTACACAGATGTAGCTTCAGGTTATGAGAAGTATATGAAACACAGACAGCCACCAAATAGCTCATTACCCCGTGGAAACAAAAATGGTCCTTACCTTCAGAATTTCATTTATTTTCATCAGCACTAAGGACAGACCTTAAACAGTGTTGTTTCCAGAACATTCTTACCATTATCAGTGGTATTGTTCGACTAGATTTACGACCGTGTAACAAAGACAAGTACAAATGGGTATTAGGAAATTATTCATCAGGGAAAGGGAGCGTTGTGGTTTGGAGTGCGAGGTTGGCTGAGTTTAGTTCAGACAGTTATGTTTCAGCTTGAGGATTGTGGTCTTTCGCTCTCTTTGCTGTATGACCGGTCACACAAGTCTTGTTTGATGGGATGATTTGAGCTGTTTAAATAATGAGTAAAGAATAGCGAATACTACAGTGTATGTGTGGGCAGGGTTAATCATATTTGTGCAGTGTGGGAATCCATGTAAAGAACAGCCAAGAGTCTCTTTGTTTGTATATTTGTCAGCAGTGGTTAATAAGCATACAAACATATTGAACTGGAGTTAGTAAATTGTGCCAAGGTTGTTATCCTAACCAGTCTGAATAGCTTCTGAACGCCTGTCCTTGCTGCTGCTGAGTGCTGGCACTTACTGAAGTCATGACCACCGGCGAGCCTGTGATGATAAGACCACCTCTAGATTTCTGTTAATGAGAACCTTTGAAGGCATGTGTGTGCTAAAAGGCAAGTCGTCCCTTTGAAAGTGTTTGCTTTTAGGCTGATAAAAATGGCTGGAGACTGTGGTGAACACTGAAGCCGGATTATCGTGGTAATTCGGTTACCTGCATTTTTATTTTTACTGTGTTTTGCTGCTTTGTGTATGATAATGGCTGTTTGGTAAGCAGCTTCATGAATGGTGTCGTTTATTACAAATGTAACAGTCAGATTTTGCTTGGTTTCCTTAAATATGCTCACCCCTGATACTCACATGACAAACGCCGTGAGCTGTACTGGAGATCTGTTGGGTTAGGAAAAGCAAAAGGAGTCTTGTATGTTTCTGGGCTTATTTGAATGTGTTTTCCTCGAGGGAAATCCCACATAAAACTTCTCTTTTATTTTCCCATACAAGAGACAGCGAAGGCAACGAGAGTTATTCCCTAAACAGGGAACTGCAGCAGGTTCTTGCTTGATGGCAGTGCTAAAGCTGGGTGCTAAAATAAATACTCCACAGTACATTTAAGTTTAAAGTACAGCATTATAAAAGTGCTGGAGGTAGTTAGCAGCACCAAGGCGACTTTCTAACAGAATGAAATGAAAAAGTCAAGAGTAAAACATCCATTCAGGAGTGCAGTGCGGCGTGGGAGTGGGGAGGGCCAGATGGAAAGGGTAAAACCAGCTGAAAGGAAGAGAAATGTTCCCAGGAAAAAGGATTAAGGTGTTTTCAAAGAACAAAAGTAGAAACTCAAGTTGGGTATATAACTCAGTGTATGGGAATTTTAAATTGTTACATAATGAGAGCTTTATCATGACCTTAACAGCGCACAACTCACTGTTTAGGAGGCTTGATCACCTGCTTGGTGTGCATGCTCCCCTTCTGCACAACACCAGCTCGCCTTGCTGTTACACCTTGTGGCTTTCTTCGTCTCCAGTGAGATTGGCTTTTAAATATCTGCCAGCTCTGAGCTCCAACAAGCATTGGCATGAGTAATGAGTCAAGCCTTAGTGCAGCATTATTCTTTGACAGTTCTAAAAGGATTATATAACTAGAATTTTAAATAATATTTTTGAAATGTGTAATTTAAAAGGTCCTCATATTTAATTTTTCATACCGTTTAATTGACATTGCAAAAGAATCATTAAGTCGGTGATGATTAAACCAACACTTTTATGTATCACATTCTCTTTTGGGAGAAATTTAGTCATCACTGAAGAGATGTAGATGTATATTTTCAGGGAGCTGTACTAAAAGTAGGGGCTGCATATGCTTTTCAGTAAATCTCTGCCCTTATTCCTAGCCTAAGACCTCCTGCTTGTCAGCCAAGGCACATCTGGATATTTTGGAAAGGAATCTGTTTTGCTTCTACATGACATCCATTTGAGATGAGAGCCTTATTTCACCCGTGTGGGTTAAGCCCAATTTGAACCAGATTCTGAAGAAGTGAGAATGTAATTAAATTGTTTAGTGTATTCTCTCGTTGATATTAAGCTGCTTAATTTTCTGTCTAGTAAACATCTGCATTCACTAAAAGTAGGAAAGTTTTCACTTGCTTCTGTGTTATTTGGTTTTAAAGTTCTGCATACCTGAGACAGTTACTGCAGATCTATGTTCCTTTTCTTTCTTTGTGAGAACTCTTCACTCTATTGTGTCAACAGCAGTGTGGGTTTTCTTTTGTTCTTAACTTAAAAATATAACAATTATGTGGAAGGTTCTGTAATAGGAAAGGTAAGGAGTAGCACCTGAAGAGTTTTATCTTTCCTTCTTCCCAATTCCTTTAAGCAGTGTGTGTGTTGGAACATATAGTAACTTTCTTTGTTCCTTCTGAAGGCTGCTAAACTGCGTTATCCCATCCTGTGAAGAAGAGGCATGGTATCATTACGGACTCAACTGGATTAGCCTCACCTGAAATCTTGTTGTACGTTTAGCAGTGGTTGCTAGATGCTTCTGTTTTATATCTTCTGCTGGAGAGTTTCTGTGTAAGATGGGAATCCAAGTTATGGGTAGTATCAGTAGAGCATGTTATGTAAAGAGGTTCATAAAGGGGAGAAAGAAAAGTGATGAGAAATGAAGGAGTGCTAAAGGCAGAAGTGCAGGTATTAGTGCATCAGGTCAGGAAGTGGTGCCAATTAACAGAGCTGGTGATACCAGGGAATTGAGATAGGATGGGATTACAACAAAAATGACAGCAGAAAAGCCAGGAATTTGTCAGAGAAGATAAATAATTGGAAGTATGTGCAGGTTCTCTAGGAACAGAATTTAAGTGATCTTTGAGAAGGTTCACGCTATAGCTTCGTCCTCAAACCCGCTGGTGAAGCAGTTTGGCAGAAGCTTGGAGCAGCATACGCCTTGCAGCAGGTTTTCTGAAGATCAGTGAATTTGAATCAAACTGATCATGAGTTTGATGCTTTTCTGAATGCAGAACCCAGAAGCTCATCCATTCACATCTCTGTTAGCTGAAGGTTTGCCATTGAGCATCATGGTCATTGATGCTAAAGAAATTTTCCAGGCCCTAGTAAAGTTGCTGTAGAACTCAGTAGCTCCCATGCCCAATTTGTTCAGTCTGTGTCATTAGCAATAATAATAAAGAAAAGTCTCTGGCTCCAAATACAGACTGTTCCCAGATATACACACAGCAACATATAAATCTGGACTAAATGTCAGCACTTAAAAGGTAAAAAGGCTAATTGCAACTAAAGCAAATTAGTCCTTCCCCTAAAGATAAGGAAACCAGATCCTGTATATCTCTCTCATCCTCAGCCCCATGTCCTGCTTAGTCTCGCTCCCTATTACAGACTTCTGAGCTGCATTCCCCATTCGCCCTTTTTTCAGTACTCCAAGTTTTCATTCAGCACTTTGGTGCTTCCTTCTCTTCCCTGTGGGGCTGCCCAGGAGTAGGTCTGGGGGCCAGCCCTGGGGACCTCATCCAGGACAGCCCCTGCAGGACGTTCCCTTCCAGGTGGAGCAGTGGGCTCAGCAGCTATCCACAGGGGCATGGAATCCTCATTTCAAAGTCCTTCATCTGAGCAGAAGCTGAGAAATCACAGCAGGAAGTTTCTGTGGCAGGAGCAAATTGGGAAACGTAGTTTGAAGAGAGGGCTTTTAGTTCAGTCATTTTGTTTTAGCACCAGAAATTACACGTGAAGACCTATACAGCGGTGTTTCAGTGATGCTGATTCTGTTAACTTCATTGCTGGCTTTGCTGTCAGATGCATTTGTTTTATGAGCCAGGACTTCAGCCAGTCTCCATCCAAGTAAAGCTCTTCTGCCCTTGCACAGCCACTTTGCAGGAGCAGATCTCGTCTGCCTCTGCTGGGGCCGTGCCAAACGTCTGCGAGGCGTCTTCCTGCTCTGCTTATAGACGAGGCATCACTGCACTTATGGGAGGCCAAATAAATTTAAATAGTGGATCAATCTACACAATCTTAATTTAGAGCTCAAATTATTTCTTTGGAGGACAGCAGATGAGTCCTTGCAAAAATCACAGGATGTCTTAAGCTTCTGGCCAGGCTGGTACCAACAGGGTGGGGAGGTGCAGCAGTTTGCAGAGCAGGTGAAGGATATGTTGTTTCCTGAGCTCCCAAGGGCATGGAATTACGCAGGAGATTTTCCTGTACCTTGAAAAAGGCCCTTTATGTGACACTTCTTGTAATATTTTGTCACTTGAAAAATCCATCATTTTCGCTGCGTTCCCCTTGTCTAACTTTATTCTTTGCTCCTCTGTCCAAGCTTGGGATTGAAGGAGTTCTGTTTACTCTGCTGCAGACCCCTGGCTTTCAGAGGAGTCTGCTCAGGCTAACTTTTGAAATCCTGCTTTACAATTTCAAGCAGATATACGGGGCACGTCAGAGCAGAATACCTGGGGACATCTTTTTGCATCCAGAGTAACTTGCAGGTATGACCTGGAGTTTGTTCTGGAGTCACAGGCGCCTCAGGGCAGAAGTAGCTTCCAAACATGGCTCTTGTCTGCCTGTATTATTTGTGTGCTCTGTAACGGTTGTCCTTGAATACAATTTTTAATGTATTTATTTGGCAGCATTTCTTGTGCATCCACCTTGAATATTTTACTGAGACTGAAAGATTCAGTAGTTGAGCCTGGTGTTCTGAACAGCATTAGGGTTCAGTCAGTACTTGCAAAGTCTGGGCTCTCCTCATGAACAGAAGGCTCCTCACTATGTCTTTGTGGGGCAACACAAGAAAACCCAAGCTCCAAGAAATCCAAGACTTCAGTGATGGGACTTCAGTGATTCTCCAGACTGAGTCTGTAGGCACAGTTGTCTGTCTGCTTTGGCTACTGCCCTTGTGCAGTATTGTGTGCCCTGTACAAATCTTGAAGAAACCAAACTCTGGTGTAATGATGCCATTGCAAACAGATGCACTGCTTTCCAGCATGTGTGGAGGTGATCCATTAGCTTCCTCTGTCTTACACTGTGGGCCCTTATCTAGTATAAAGTGCTCAAAACATCTTATGTTAGTCTTATCTTCAGGTTGCTTCATGGCTTTGGTAACTTGACCAACAGACCAGTCATGAGTAAAATGGGATTTGGAAAAGTTTAAGCTTGATTGTTGCTATTACAAGAATGTTGTCAGGTTTTATACTTTTTTCCTGCTTTAAATCTATGCTGTTTTGATATTTAAGAACTTGTTTGCTCCTATTTCTGCTCATTGGATCAAAAGAAGCTCTCTTTTAGCTCCATGATGAAAATTCTATCTAAACACTTTTGTTCATGGGATTTTTGGGGGGAACATATCTCCTGGAAGAGGAATTTGGAATACAAGCACATGTGGCCTGCTCAGGATCTTATTTCAGCATTACTCAGAACACGTACATAAGCAGATAGGGAGAGCAGGATGATAGAAATTTTGTGACCATTGACTTCCTGTCTCACTGGTGCTGGTACATTAGCCCTTATCAAAGTTGGAAGAGCAGCTACAACACAGCCATTGTAGGGACTGGATCAATACCTGGCAAGGAGCCTGAAGGTCAGATAAAGTACTTAGGCAGGCAGCATGCCAGGCTAAAGAGATATCAAGAAAATCAATTAGATACTAAAGAAAGAGCAGCAAGCTAACTAAAAATCCAATCTTGAAAGGCTCTTTATATTTTGAAGTCAGCTTATTAGTGTTAGCTATATCTTTGTCTCACTAATAAAATTATGTTTGTTAAGCAATTAAAACCAGACTCGGGTCATACAAGGCTAGCACAAAACTGACTGTAAACACCTGTACAGTACTAGATTAGAAATAGCTACAAGTGGTGGAGATGAAATCAAGCTGCTTTCAGGGTACGGCGTTGTACAACTTGTGACTAAGCTGCTCGCCTCCTCCCTGCATCGATTACTTTACCTGGGTGCATTTGGCATCCAGCTTAGATGCTTTCTGCTCTGAGTGGTAATGGAAAGCACAGATTTGGAGTTTGTCTGCTGGTGCCGGGTAGTTTACTTGCTAAGTTATAGCTGTCTGTAGTCAGTAAGTAGAAGAGAAACTCAGGTGGGATCGGTCACCCCTGAGCTTTCCTCTCCATCCCCCCAAGCCACAGTGATGGATGGAGAGACATCTTTTCCCAGGTCAGAAAGTGGAAACGCAGTCTGTCAACAAGTGTACTGCAGCATCGCTTTTGGGATGCCACGAGTCCTTCCTCCCAGCAAATGTAAGGTGAGGAACTGCTGTGCTTGGCTGCAGTCAGGTACAGGCAGACCAGTACCCAAGCGAGCGGAAACTCACCACGTGTCACTACTCAGAGAGAATCTGATAAGGTTTGTTCCGCGCTGTCCCCATCAGCCAAGATGTGCTGTGTCTGCTTCTGGCCTATCTCAGAAATTTAATCAGAGGTTGGTTGAAAAGAAGCAAATTCCAGTGAGGACAAAGGTCTGTGTGCTTTTTTGGCAAAGTCACTAACCGTTCAGGAATGCTGGTGTGGTTGTGGTAGGCTCTGCCACACGATGGCTTTGAATACAATTCTGGCCTTGCAGAAGCCACGGGCTTCATCAGCTTTCCATGCTCTGCTGTGTGTGATTGAAAATACCTCTTAGAGGCGGTGCTTATGTTAAGTGTTTGAGGGCAGGCTGGATTTGCTGGTTGCGTTTGAGGCGGCTGCTAAATGCTGTGGAGGGAACAGCTCTGCTCTCCTGTACACAGGGCTGCTGTTACACGTGTGCCATTGTGACTCGTGGCTGTGAACTCTGTAGGTCGGATGTTGACATCCCACCTCGTCAGGTGCTTTGCACGTGTGGGTTTGTGGATTGTGCATGCATACACACGCCCGCTCCACACCTCGCTGTGATAAATACTTGGCACTGAAATAATACTAATTCCTTCTACATTCTGACTGCACGTGAAGACACAGAGTTAATGAAAAATTGAAAAGTTGGCTGTGCATAATTAATAAGGTTAATTTGTTTTATTCAGTTCTAATGCGTGACTGAGAAATCAGAGTAAGGAATCAAAGTAAGCGTAAATAATGACAGCAGGAATTTGGTCTGTCACTGGGGGAAGGGCTCAGGTTCTTTATTTTGTGATGATTTCCCAGTTTCAGCACATGCACCAGGCTTTAATTCATTTGAACCTTGTTGCAAATTGTCTGGACAGCAGAATATTGCAGGAAACAAGTGCTAGAAGTCTTCTTATACCCACATTTCTTTACAAGCCCTTGGTCTCTTTCTCAGGACAAATCCATAACATTCTTCCCAGTAATCACTTCTGTTCAAACTCAGATCCAGACTTCCCTGCCTGGCCTACGAATTATTTCAGTCTCCAAAGCTATGAAGTCTTTCCGAACTTGACTGTTGAATTTTGAATTTCAGAAACAACAAATGAAACCAGGAAATTTCCATGAGAGTATTGCTGGACAGAATGCTCGAATGTCAATGTTTTAACTGCATAAAGAACAGCGTAATCAAATCTTCCTTTCCTATCTGTCTGCCTCCTCCAAATATCTGTGTACTTTACACAGCTTTATTCAATGGAGTTTTGTTTTCATGAAGCTGGTGAGGAACCCCATGTATGTAACACACATATATGTGTGTTATCTGTGCTGCGGGCAGCAGATAAAATAGTATCTTTGAAAGCATGGTGGCAGTGATGTATGCACAGTAAATGAGAAAGATCCGTGCGAAATCCCTTCTACTGTTGTGGAGATCAAATGGAAATCTCTGCAGAGACTGGGAGTTACCTATTGGGGATATTAAACAGAAACTAAGCCTTCATTCTGAAAGAGGGAGAAGGTGAGTAAGCAAAGAGTAATAATTTAATTATGAATGTTCCTTTTTTGACCATTAATGCGTACTCATTTCTTATTCAGACTGATTTCTAAACTTGAGTCAAGGATTGTTGTAAATTTCAAGGAAATGAAGGCTAGAGATGTGACAGTCTCTTCCATTGTGATCAAAGCCTCATCCGTAAGCCCTGGAGGACTGTACTGGGATGGGGCTATGGGGTCCCACCTTGCTGGCCCTCTGCCTCCAGTGACAAGCCCTGTCCTTGTGAAGTTGGAGCATGCAGTGTGCCCTGCACCGAGCTCCATGTTCAGCTGCCCAGGCCGCTGGCCTGAATGGAGGTGGTGGTGGTTGGGGTTGCTGTGCTTGTGTGACCTGCAGCTGATCTCTGTACGTGAGCACTGATGTCTTCTGTAAGAGAGAAAAGCGAATCTCTATGGGCCTTCAAAACTGGATCACGACACCCAGTTCTCTGCGTGTCTGGTCTTGAATATGGGGTCAGATAGTGGTTTCCTTAAATTACAGGAGGACATTTTGTGTATCGTCATAGCAAACTATTATATAGTGAAGGTGTAAAACTGATTCTCACGGAAAGCAGTCCTTGTTGCTTATCTGTATTTGATGGGTACATATCACTAAGAAATGTTTATTCTGTTCAGTGCTGTCACTCTCCAAAAAGGATATTTTCTATCTTAGAAAAGGAAGCAGGTATTTTAGGATTATAAAAATAAAACAAAGTGGGAAAATCTGTTCTGGGGTTGACAGTCTGATTACATCACCTTTAAAGAGAACGTGCACATAACTGGGCTGCAGTCACTTGGGATGCTACAGATATACCACCCCTGCCTAGGATTAGCAGCAGGAAGTCAATCTGCCTGTATTTGTGGTTTTCTGCCTCCTGCAGACGTGCTCTGTCAGTGAGTGCTTCAAAGCTAATGCAGGATTTCTTATTTCTTCCTTTTTTTTCAATTCTGTGAATGATTTGGATGCTTTGACGCCAGAATTCACCAATTAAGTAACAAGCAAAAAGACTTTCAAATAAAACTTACCACATTTGTTCAAGTCATTGAAAAGCAGGAAATTACTGTTGCTCTCCAAAAAGCAGCTGTGTGTATACAGTGACTTTTTATTTAATGATTCAAATTATAGCATAAATATACATTGTATTACTTGTTACTCTCATTTGTATTACAATACGCCAAAGAGCCTTGAGCTCAGACATGAGCTGCAACAACCCAGGCTTTGTAGAGGAGCAGTCAGAAAATCGGACCTCTCTGACACTAATACCAACTCTCTTCTGAATTCTGATGTTGGAAGAGCCCTTTATGTACTTAA
This sequence comes from Pavo muticus, assembly GCA_016647715.1. Taxonomy (NCBI): domain Eukaryota; kingdom Metazoa; phylum Chordata; class Aves; order Galliformes; family Phasianidae; genus Pavo; species Pavo muticus. The sequence goes on along the minus strand of JACDJE010000036.1, from coordinate 5,591,087 downwards.
AATCCCACTGTATTGCATGCTGGTTTCTTAATTGCTTGGTGTGACCAACGGGAGAAAAAATGTTTCGGAAGTCATTCACGTTAAACTTGCAAGAGAAGGATAGCCCAGCAGCAAAGGTAATCACATGGAGTTGAGGTAAAGGATTGATTGCAATGTGGCCACCTGAGTTTTTTAAGGATATGCCCTCCTTGCCTGCCAAAGACTGGGCAGGGGCAGTTCTGACACATCTCTGGTGTCCTCCAGTGCTGCTGTTGGACCCAAGAGATGCCTCAGGCTGTGGTCGCTGCCAGATCCCCCGGCAGGGCCTGGATCCATGCCTAGGAAGTCATGCCTGAATCTCTCCTAACTGCTGCCGTGGTGTCGGTGTGGTTTCTCAGATCACCTTGGCCAGCTCAGCACATAAAGGTGTCACAGATTCCACCGTGGGTGAAACTTGTGAGGTCACTTCTACAGCACGGAGCTTTGGTTTGTTTAAATGGATGGCGAGCACCTCAGAACTGTGGAACAGTTAAAGCACATGGAAGAAAATGTGGCTGGACCAGCTGTAGTGTTTCCTGGCTAGGAAGGAATCTGGAGAAGGGTAGGAATAGATCCCAGGTTGGAAGAAGCAGGAATTCAGCAGGAGGCCTTCGAGCCAGCAGAGTGCCTGATGTGAACACTGGAATTATAAAAAACAGCTGACACTGTTTGAGTGACAGCCGATGAATAATGAACTGTGAACACGAGCTGTGACATTAAGGGCATCCTGTATTTTAATTATAGAGTGGACTGTAAATTATCTAATTATCTGCATTTCCCTCTTAAAGAGCGAGAAGCCTTCTGCATGTGGAGGTGGCTGACCTTGGCAGGGTGAGGTGGGGCTGGGAGCTACTGGGGCTGCCTTGGGAATCTGCAATTGATGGATTTGAGGGAAGAGCAGTAAACTTCATCAGATGAGCTATGTGCAGACCTGGCCCACTTCGTGAGCACAGCGCAGGGATGGCATCCGTGTCCTGGGAGGCTGCATCCCCAGGGGATGGATGCCTGGACGTTGGTCTGGAGCATGGGATGTGGTGAGCTGCAGAGAGCTGTAGGGTGGGGTTGTGGCTCGTGGCTTCTCCGCGCACATTGCTCAGGCGTGGTTGCACTGTGAATTTGTAACAGTTTCCCTTTTGGGTTTCGATTCAAACTTTTCTGTTAATTTATGTACCTAGAGGGCTTCAAACTGCACTTCGCCCTATGTGAGGTATAAGCCAAATCCTGTGGCTGGCATCCCGGCTTAAAAGCAGGGAGAAGAGTCTAGAGCATTTGCTGTCTGCACCAGAGCAGATACTCTTCCAAGATAATGCATTTCTTCAAAGCTGGGCAGCAGCTCAGTTTAAAACCATTTATATGAAAATAGATTCCCCCGGAAAGAGAATGTGCTGCTATTGTGCTTTTATAATGCAAGGATACTTTGTGCTCTTTCAAGTGAGCTCAGATGCTTACTGCCAATTGCTGTTTGAAGTAAGCGTAAGCAAATTTGGTAAGGAGAAAAGTCCCGAAGAGAGGAATGAATAAATGCCTAACGTATGGCTTAGTTTAGCTTGGTTAGGACGCTGAGCACTTCAGCCATGCTCAGCGCATTAATAACAATTAAATATACTTACCCACGTAAGAGCAGTTCGTTTTGCTGACAGTGACTTCTCCGTGATGGGATCTCAAGTACCTGAGCAAAAAATTGCTATTTTTGTTTTGGTTTTGCTGAAGGCACTATATGGGAAGGCACTATTAAACTAATAACTTTCTTGAGATGAATATTTAAGATGGATACATGCTGAGATGATGGGCAACTAACAAATTTACTAATTGATTTAAGGAGGTCTTAATTATTTTGAAGAGAGAAGGCCTTGTATACTTTTGTTCTTTAAGCTTTTGAATGTCTTTTGTCTGCATATTCTAGATGCAGAATAAACACCTTAGCCAGTTTTAATCCAGATATTCAGATAAGACGTACTGCTCGTAGTTAATTTTCCAGCAAAGTGAAACTCAGTCATGTGAAGGAAAATGACACCAGTTTTGTTCAGTCCATCAGCTCCTATGATATGCTTGTAGAGAACCATCTACGTCAGTGGGATAGTATTTATATACAGCTGCATGTACATCAAGCCATTATTTCCTGGATCTCCACTTGGGGACTGATGTGCTTTTTGGGGGGGGATTGGTGATTTTTTGTTTGTTTTTTTCTAAGAGATAGAAGCACTGGTGTGTAATACTGCACAACAATGTGAGCATCTCGGCTTTCTTTTAAGATGCTCAGCTGGTCAGGGCTTCAGCGTGTATGCAAAACCAACCTGAATTATCGCATCTTGGAGATGGGCAAGAAAAAGGATTAAGTGATTCCATTTCTATGCAGATTGGGGCTACGTAATTAAATACATACAGACGAAAGCAGAAACGAAATTGCTTCTTCAGTTTTGGAAGAAAAAAAAAATACTAGCAAAGAATGTAGAATGATTTGAATGAAGAAATGAATGGGAGCAATAACTGGCCAGTCAGTGGGGTGTTTTGGAATTAGAGAAGGTCAAGCTAACCTGATCCTTTATTCTATTTCCAGCTTTTCTGCTGGAAAGATAATGATATAAACCTAAACTTAAATAAAACATCTGAATGGAGTCTTATCTGAAATGTTGATTAAGAAATATAAATCATTTCTCACATGTAGTAGATCAGCTCGGAGCTGGCTAACTGCCCTCAGAGAGTAGCTTGGATAGACAATACCTGACAGGTCAGTTCCTAGCAGATCCTTCTGCGTTGGTTCCCAGCCTGATGCTGTTTGCTGGTTCCATGAGTGACCTACAAGAAAGCTGTAGTGACCAGGCACTATTTGCTGTGCGTGGCCCTCAGATGAAATGTATGGTGTCATTCCCTGTGTTCACGATCCTTATTCACAGTTCAGAAGGACTGAGAGCATCACTAACATACTGGCAAATACTATTCCCAGAAAAAGTATATATTCTCCTAATGGGGAGAATATGATGTATTGGTCTTATCAAACTAAAACTTGTGCAATGACTTCATCTATAATAAATATGTGCTGTATAAGACATTATTTAGCAAAGATATAGTGAGATCCAGGACTAGAAGCTGAAACTAGAAAAACTTGGCTGGAGCACTTTTTACAAATGGGTGTAATTAATCACTATTCTTATGGTTTATGGGTGCAGTGCCACATCATTTTTGATTTTTACCTAAGTGCTGTCTGCCTTTAAGGCAATAGATCTGTTTGTGTTCCCAGGCCTCTAGGTGTGGTTACATCAGATTATATGTAACATGAAGCTTTTCTCTAAGCCATACTGGAAGTTCAGATAAACAAGTGCAGTGTTCTCCCCTGCTCATCTGTAACCATCTCTTCTTCTTTGTGTTGAAGGAGATTTCTGTGGTCACACTGTTGCTGTGCCCAGGGAGTGCGTGGAGTTGCCCATAGATCTTTGGATGAGAGGTGATGGCCTCAAGTTGTGCCAGGGGAGGTTCAGGTTGGGTATTAGGAAATGGCCTGCCCAGGGAGGTGGTGGAGTCGCCATCCCTGGCAGTGTTCAGGAGGTGTCTGGATGAGAAGCTGTGAGATATGGTTTAGTGCTGGTGGTAGCAATGGTAATGGGAGGACGGTTGGACTGGATCGTCTTGTAGGTCCTTTCCAGCCTTGTGATTCTGTGATTCTATGAAACATTTCTTCTCCTAAAGAGTGGTGACTCATAGGCACAGCTGCCCATGGAGAGCTGGAGTCACCATCCCTGGGGATGTCCCAGAGCTGTGGGGATGTGGCACTGAGGGATGTGGGCAGTGGGCATGGGGGAGTGGGTGGGGTTGGCTTGGAATCAGAGAGGACTTCTGCAGCCTTAGTGATTCCCTGATTTTGTAATGGATCCGCTGGAAAGGTGCAGTTCTGCAGAAGCCAGTAATCCAGGTGGGCAGATGAGGCAAACATTTTACAGTAAGTTTTGGATATATTAACATTTTCCTAAATTACCTAAAATGCAGCTAATGAAACTAAGATGCCTTCTGTCTGGGAAGCCCACTTAGGTGGGCAAAATCCTTTCATCCTAGTTCTTCTCCTTAGTAAAAGTGCTGAGCAAGCATTTGGTGATCAGTTATATTAGCTAGGCGTGCTCTTCTGATACAGCAGTAGACTCCGGCTGTGTGCTGGTCTGAGCTCTGCTTTTTGAGCACACGTGGTTAATTCTGCTCCTCTCATACGGTTGCTTTTCTTCTGGATCACTTGACTTATTATGGAAACTGCTTGCTAAGAGATGTGTAGTCTGAAGCTTGCATTGTTTCTCGGGGAACACTGACAGACCCGTTGAATTTATAGCCCTGATTTCCAGATGAATGCTGAGGCTTGTTTCAATTGTAATTCACAGTACTGCCTACATCCCTCTGCTTAGAGTGTAGTGCAGGGCAACTGTTTATGTTGTGGAATTGCTTTCTGACATTGATGCATGGGGAAATTATTCCACAAAACCTGACAGATACGGTGCATGCTGCAGGAAGCAGTGAACTGACCAGCCGGGGTAACCTTCCAGCCCGCCAGAAGTATGGAAGTCTCTCCAAGGATTTGTGTCATTCAGAGGCAATTGTGTGGTGCTCTGCAGAGATTCCTGCAGGACAGTCACACTCGAAATTCCTGCAGATTAGCCTATCATCAAGTCATCAGGATACTGCTATTTGAATAAACACAGCTGTTGTTTTCCAAGAAATATGGCAAAGAGCAGTGAGGAAAAAGAGGACAATTAGTGTTGCTAAATGCCAAGAAACTCAAGCTGGCATAGCTCTATTTAAGAGGCTTTGGCTTTTTGGAAAGCCTTTTTTACAACAATGTGATTTAACGGGAAAGGAAAAAACTAACCTACCTATCCTATATCAAAGTCTCACTCGTGCTTTTATAAACTGAGTGTGATATAGGAATAATGTCTCTCCTGTCCTTTTTTTTCCCCCATTTCTCACAGCCCCGTGCTCTGATAGTGACCCTGTACAGGAGGTTAGCTGGATGGGCCATGGCATTTCTGTTTCGTGACATGACCGTGATTTTTTGCAGTGATGTTTGTTAAAATGATTTTGTCCTGCAGTGACACTGTTTCTTTCCTCTGTTACTTTCCTTCTTGTTCTCATCTGCATTTTAACCCCCAAAAGGAACACTAATACCAGGATACTTGATTCCAGTCAAACTGTTTGCTTCTCTCACATCGCGATGTCTTCTGACTTGTTTTGTGTTGAGCTCTTGGAAGAGGACTTACCACTCGATTATGTCGTCACTGACATGCATCTTAGCACTTGAATCTGTTTTGTCCAGTTTGCCATTGTGTGGAAGCCATGCCATGTTTTCTGTCTCTCAGGAGCCAGTAGCTGTACAGATGTCCATTGCACTCTGGACAGAGCATTATCAGTGTTCGTGGCACTGCAGAGAAGCAAGCAGTCTAAAGCCACCTACTCTGAATTTCCCATCCTCTGATTTGCCAAGGGGAGTTGAGACAGAAAAATCTCAGAAGCAAACGTGTGTAAAATCTCTTTGGGAAAGTTAATAGTTAGACCTGAGCATGCAGACATTGGAAAGAAGTGTGTTAGACTTTGTGTTTCCAATGTACTTATTTTTAAAATAACTTCTCCTGACTTAATCCACGGCAAAGAGAAAATGTCTCTGCAGTTTTCGTTGTCCTTGATGATGTAAACACCCAGAAAAGAATGAAATGGGACCAAACCAACCTGCGGATTCCAGCACTTCTATAGCATCTCACTCTGAGAAGTATGCAGGCCCTTCCAGAAGCTGCTAGAGGATTCTTTTCTGACTTTTGGCTTCTACATCATTTTTTGCCCTGGATACCACAGCATGATGTTTATTAGCGTAGCCAGTGGACCAATAAAGGCCATGTCTTAGACATGGAAAATTATGGTTTAATTATGGTTTAAATAATCTATTCTTTTCTGACTTCTTTGAGAGACCACTCTGCTACCAGCTCATAGAAGCCTTATAAAGTATTGATTTTGGACATCTAAAGGCCTCAGTTTCATCTTCTTAGGTCAAAAAATGTCCTGCAGCAAGAAAGCTGACTGCTATGCAACATTCCGGCCTTCCCCTTTGAACCATAATGTATTTCTGTCTACCAAATTCCTCACATCAGAGAAGCTCTCCCCTAATATTTTGCAGATGGCAGCTCATACTGGAGCCTGGATGGCTGCATCTGGGCTACTTGTGGTCTTTCATGGGTTCTTGTCTGAATAGGAGAGTCTTGATTCAGGCAGCAGACACAGCGGAAGGAGGTTAATTGGGAAAAGAGAGGAAACAGAATAGTCTTGACCTCATTAAGGAAAGAAAGCTGAAAAAAGAATGAGAGAATAATCGCTTGATATACTTAGGGTAATGTGGTGGTCTCATGACAAGGTGTCAAAATAGATAATCAGATGAAATATGGGCAATTGAGACAAGTTAATTTCCTCTGTGTCACTGTGCAGAGCCTCATCTCGTGCTCTTCAGCACTTCATTTATACCTGCATTTTGTCAATATACATGCAGCAATTTCCTTAAGCAGTTAGAGCATTTTATATCCAAACTAGAAGTCATCCCGATATCTCCTTTCATTAACAGAAAAGCAAGGCAAAAATGTCTTGGAGCTAGGAAAGAGACCTAAGAAGACAATTGGAATGGCAGCTGTCGGCACTGTCACAGTGATGGTATGGACAGGAAGCACAGGAGGCACGATAGGCCGTGTGTGTCTTGAGAGACCCTGCTGCAATTCTTTCTGACCACAGCAGTCTTGTAGGAATTGGTGTTCCTCCCTTTCATTCTCCTGTGGCTGACACTTCACACAGCAGCACAGCATCTCTTGCTGAAGCCGTGTGGCAGAGATCAGTGCCTCCTGCTTACTTGGTCCCTCTAATCTGAAATGGAGCCTGCGAGTCCTAAGACAAACAAAATAAAAGTAATAACATTAAGTTAAAAGAGGTAAGAATAACAAAATACATTTTGGGAGTCTTTTTGAAAATAAGATAAGTGGTATACACAGAGGTAGAGGGAGCCAGTTTTGTGAGTCTAGGCTCCAACACTAATGATGTGATTTAGATTAATTGCAGTGTTTTATTGCTTTGAATTGAAAACAGCATTTTTATAGGCTAGACAGCAGGTGCAGAATATCTCAAAAGCAAAATCCAGTTTTCCTGAATGCTTACTAAGTATTAAAATGGAAAGGAAAACAAGACAGAAAATTCACTATGGAGAGTGACATTTTTCCTAAACAGAGTGTCTTCTCCTCCCCCTCATCTTTCTTGAAGCATTCACAGGTCTCCAAGGAACGTATTTGCATCGTGGCAAATCTCTCTGCTCACCCTAAAGATTTAGATTCAGGCCTCATGTTTGTATAATGTACCATTCTGCAGCGTTCAGTTGTGCGGATGAGATTTATTAGGGGCTCTGGAGTACCTAATTGTAGAGGCAAGCGCTGAGCACCGTGATGCAGCACTAACAGAGAGCAGAGAACCCAAACGCACAATGAGTCCTGTTTATCGCCAGCCTGTACAGCTGTATTGCCAAGTATGTTGTTCTATCTTCAAAATTAAAGTAAGAGTTTATAAATGAGGCACTTAGACGTGCAGCAGCTGCCCTCCTGAAAGTACATCATTATTAGTTTGCAGCAGCAGCGCTCAGCTTTCTACTGAAAGTTGCTATTTGTTAATTCTGCAAGCATGCGGTGCTCGGTGCTGTTGTGGGGATGCTTTCTGCCTAATTTAGCCAAGAGCCATTCGCCCTGATGTTCTTAAATGCTGAAAGGTACAAATTTACAGTCTCTTTCTTTGGAGAATTATAAGTGTGTCGTGCGCTGTGGTCTGGGACAGCGTTTGGGTTTGTCAGAGGCAAAGAGAACATGAGCTGAAGGAGTGCAGTGTGGTGAGCTGCTGCTTCCCAGTGCATGTGGCTTGAGGAAAGCAAGGCTCCACCCGTATGAAATGTCTTTAAGACGCCCCCAGGGTGTATACTCAGTCATACATGCCATGTCAGTGCAGGACAGGCTGCTCTGCAGTAAGCAGATGACAGCCAGGGATCTTCTGCGATAGGCTGTGCTGTGATGAGGAGCAGCAGCACACCCGGTGGGATCTGTCTTTCTAGGATTGCTCTTGGCCTGAGGAATTAGCATCACCAGTTGTTACCCAAGGTGACTGGTTTTCTCACTCCCTCGAGGAATCTTCATTTTGTTTCAAGAAATGAAAAAGCAAATGCTTCTTGCATTCCCAAATGCAAATTCACCATTATTAGCAAAGGGAACAAGCATCTGGGCTTTATTTTGGCAGCAGAAACTAGAGAGACCTAAGGAGAGGGGAAACGAGCCTAAACGTAAACAAACATTTCTTATTTTAAATAGTGATGTTTTGGTGTTTTTCAGAGCTGGCTAACCAATTAGCCTCTTTTGTTTTCCTTACCAGTAATTTCCAGGTTGGCTCGCTGTATTTGCTAAGAGTAGCAAGAGAAATCGCTTATCTTAGAGGCAGGAATCAGCCTGAAGGAGCCATGCAGGACATTAAGAATGGCTGGCTCAGCTCCGATGTGTGGACCTTTCCCTGCCTGGTAATGGAAGTGTCTGCTGAGCAGGCAGCTGCTGGGCCCTGCTTCAGCTACTGTGCCGCACTGATGGCCAACAGCTGCAGCCCTCCCATTGCCCGGGGGTTCCTACCTGCTCCTGGGAACACAGAGCCCTCTGTCTACGTTGCCTTTAAAAGCAAGTAGAACAATTAACACCAGCTTGCGTTTTGCACAAGACTAAAGGTGGTGGGGTGCTGGCCGAGGGTTCCGAGCAGCTTGCCTCCATTCCTGCTTCTGCCACACATCTTCTGTCTGGATTTGTGCAAACCGCTGTAGATTTTCAGAACATGCCCAACGAAAGCTTCAGTTGCTTCCCATGTCTGAAAATGCCATCGATAAGGTTTTTACTTTCTCTTTGTTACACAGAAGGAGATACATCTCTGCCACTCGCTGACACCATCTGTCTGTGCCGAGTGCGGGTCGGGTGAGCTGCACAAGAACCCTCTGCAGCAGGAGCACAGCCCTGTGCACCAGCGAGCCCTGGCTGTGCAATAGACGTGTTTTCCATCTGCACTTCTGTGCTTTTAATGAGGTTTACAGGAAGGCAGATATTACCCAATAGTTCCCTGCGTTTGTGAAAAGACAGCTGGGAAGGGGCAAGCAACCTCTTTTATTTTAGTGTTTATTGCATAAGATAAGCGCAGGAAGTGGGGAGAGCTCTGAAGAGGAGAGATTTATCCCACACAACACTGCCAACAGAGCACAGCCTGCTAAGGGCACGCAGGGCCCGCTTGTGCCTCCCGTGCTATAATAGGTTCTCCTCACAGTACTGAGGGATTTGTAATTTTAGATGTAAAGCATGAAGATTTGCTTAGTGTAGATGATTACTGGAATGGCTGGAAAACCAGATTTCATTTAGTTGTGACACTTGAAAATATTTGTTAGATGAATGATTGAAGTCTGTGTCATCATTTATTTTCCTTATAACCCTGTCCTTATGCTAGTCCTATTTACATTTTTAATGTGCTTGTACACGGAGCAGAGTGAGGGTGGGTCTCATTCAAGGCAAGATTTTCCTTCTCCTGTTAGTGATTTTCTGGTGTTACAGATCAGGTTATAGCTGTTGGCAGCGATGCATGCAGAGAGGCAGAAGACCCAGATTTGTGTTTAGCATTTTTCAAGGAAGAAAAATATGTTTGGCATTTTAATTTTCTTAAAACATTCTATAATTTGTTACATCTTGCTCATTCATAATGTAAAGCTAGGGAGAGACCGATGCCATATAAATAGCTCCTGAAGGCTCTCTGGTAAGGACTCCTTGTGGAGTACTGGAGACTGTGGTGTTTAAATTGAGATGGAGGAATCGAGTGTGCACAGGAATATCCTATATTTCATGAATATAAAACGTGGGCAGTTTTGCATTTGATAAAGCAGGCTTTTTGTTTGTGCAAATTGCCACTCTTCCATTGAGTACAGCCTTTTGTACTGGCCGAAAACCCACTGCAGTGTGCTGAACTCGGCTTTGCAGCCCCATGAAAGTCAAACTCTTGGAAGCTGGGCAGAGGAGGCTGTTCCTGCTGAGTGGCTGTCTAACTTCAGTTTTGATTTAAGCTGTGTTACAGTGAGATTGGCAAAAGGCAGTCGGAGGACTGGAGAGGAGGCGAGGGGCATGAGGAGAAAAGCACCGAGGTAAATCCCATTCTGGTCTGTTCGTCTGCCCACAGATGAAAATACTTGATCTGAGGGTAGATGACAAGGCATCCATGTTCTTTGAAAATACCATGAGATGAATTACAGGCAGGAGCAAGGAAAAGCAGCAGGACTCCAGTTTTGCTTCTTTATTTCTGCCCCCATCTTCACCTTCCAAGTGAATATACATCTTTTACAAATACATACTGTAAAGTAAGTCTTCCAGTGGCAATATTCTATGCTTTTAATGCCTTGGTAATGCTTTCCACTTCTATGTGCTGCTTTTCTTATGGATCTGAAAGTGCTTTAAAGCAGTCATCAGCGCAGTCTGTGTGGGATGGGGAGGGATGGTCCCCACCTGACAGATGGGGGCTATGAGGCACAGATGGGCTGCATGACTCGAGCCGAGAGGTAAAGCCATGCGCCTGGAACATCTCGTCTGTCCCGGATCCTCCCCAGCCCCAAACTGACACCGTTGCAAGTGTTAGGGCAAAGCTAAGTCGGGAACGTGGTGAAGCAATGCCTGTGGCTGTTGCTGATCCTCGGTGCTTCTGTGCAGTCCCTGCTAGCAAGTGTGCAGCTTCGGTGGGGATCTGTCACTGGTGGGAGGCTGACAGGGGCTTGGGAGCTGACAGGAGCTCTTCAACGTCAGACAGTTTTTACCATTTTTGTGCTAGAATTTTGCTTCTGTTGCGGAGGAACATTAGACGCTGAAATTTGTTTTATTCTCGTACAGGGTAAAGGCGTCTCTGTGATCCTACCTTGTTGTCGAGTCTCTGGGAGGACAGGATGGTTGGAGGCGAGACACATTGCCTTCAGAAAGCCTCCTGGCTGCACTGGGTGAACGTTGAGCCTTGCCTGTGAAATGTTCTCATTTCATGGAAGTCTCGCATTTCCCAAATTTCAGCTTTTCATCTATTAGTGGGAGAGGAAGGGGATCGGTTCTCTGGAGGCATTCAAGGCCAGGCTGGATGTGGCTCTGGGCAGCCTGGTCTGGTGGTGCGCGACATAGCAGGGGGGTTGAAACTAGATGATCATTGTGGTCCTTTTCAACCCAGGCCATTCTATGATTCTATAAGAATGACAGAAACTGAAATAGCAAGGGAAGGAGCTTCAAATATTTTAAGTAGGCTAGGACTAATGGCAACTACTTAAAAGTGGAACAGTCGCTTCTTACCTGAGATTGTTCAGAATGGAGAAGAGGAGCCTCAGGGGAGACCCTGTGGCTCTCTACAGTGACCTGAAAGAAGGTTGTAACATGGTGGGGGTCAGCCTCTGCTCCCAGGTAACAGCAGTGGCCTCGGGTTGCATCAGGGGTAGGTCAGGTTGGTATTAGGAACAGTTTCTTCTCTGGAGGAGTGACAATGCAGTGGCACAGCTGCCCAGGGGGGTGGTGGAGTCACTATTCCTGGGGGTGTTCCCAGACCATGGGGATGTGTCACTGAGGGATGTGGTCACTGGGCATGGTGGGAGCAGGCTGATGGTTGGACTTGATGGTCTTTGAGGCCTGTTCCAACCTTAATATTTCTACAGTTCTTTAGTAAGCAAAATTGCAGTGCGCTTAATTAAGGGCGTAATAGGGGGGAAGAGCAGGTGTGAAATCATTGAGCGTGAAGTCACCAGGAACATCAGGCAATCACACTGTCATTTGTGATTCCTGTACCTTTGTGGAGGTCAGGTGAGGCTTCCTTGTCCAAATTTAGCGATAGGAGAATGAACTGGCAAACAGATTCGTGGGAGGGAATGGCGTGTTGAGTGATGCCTCAGTGAGCATTCACTGCATAATGAGCAGAGGTCTTCCCCCTGAGTGATCACCATTTCATCTGCCTTGTTTCCTAGAAGGGATTTTTGTATATGTGTTCAGGAATTAAGTGATTTCTAAAATGCGTTGGTGTAAGAAACACATGCTTTATATTGAGTAATAGCAGGTCTGTATCGTTTTACAAAACAAATGAGAAATGCTATACTTTAGGACTAGATTTATCATGTCAGAATTGAGAGCTCATTTTATATTTTAGTTTGAAGATATTATTAAACTTTGCATTGCTGTGAATTATGTATCAGTCAGCACATTATCAAAATAGAAGCATCTTGAAATACTTATTGAACAAACATGAAAGTGGCTTCTTAGATTACTTACGAAGCATCTTAACCCAGCAAAGGAAAATACAAGCTTTCTATTTCTTGTGTAATGAAAGGCGAACAGATTCAATAAATAGCTGCTTTTGGGAAATGCGATATAATGTTCTTGGAAGTCAGCATGCTTGGGAAAAAGAGATTAAATAAGGAAAAGTCTAAAAGCTCAGGGCGCAGAGCTCTACAAGTTGCCCAGGAGGAGGTCCCTGTTTGGTGGAGAGTGTGCAGACATGAGGAATAAATGCTCCCCGTCATGGAAGAATGCACGGCTTGTGTGGAAGGGATGGAGATAGGTGGAGTGAAGAACGAGTTAGCAGCAGGTGGATGTTTTTGTAGGCTCGGGGCATAAAGGGTCTCAGCTCAGTAATGGGTTTATCAGTTAAACAGGAGGAAATGAGCAGTGGATGAGGGGCAGGCAGTAGGGAAAGAAGAAAAAGCAGCCTCCTTTTCCAGTGCTGCCACACCCGCAGCCACGAATGCAGGCCTGAGCTGTGTGTAATCTGGAAAAGGCTTCTGGCAGAGCGTGGGCATCCCTGCGCTTGTGCTTGCTGGCAGTGCCATGGAGCCTGTCCAAGGGAGGGTGGCTTTGTCACTGCAATTATACCTAAGCTTGGCCTTACGATGATGTCAGGGTGTCAGGACCGGTCTGTCACGCTTTTCCAGTAAAAGTAAATACAAGAAACTTCTCATCCTGCATCTTTGCGTGGTGGAATATGCTTAAGAGAAAAAACAACCCACACTGGCTCTGTAATGATTATTATGGATGCTTGCTCTAAGTAATGCTGCTAAGTGCACCTGTTTCTGATACCATTCCTACCGATGAAATGTGCACCAGCTTTGCTCAGTAGATGTCAACAGACTTGTGTCGGTGGTTAAACCACTGGAGGCAGTAAATAATCTTAAAATCTGATTTATTTCACCTCTGCATTTATGTTACATCCCTCATTGTGCATATGTAGGAAACAGAGCTGACTGCAACTTTGGTCAGTGTGACACTATATACTAACAACAGAAGTGTAAAAAAATTCCTTCAGCTAATTGCTGACCTGTGACTTTTCCAGTGTAAGGAGCCTTACAGGCACTGAAGTAAATGGAGACAAAGCCATACTGTCATTTGGTGTAAACTGATCTGACAGCACTAAGGCATTTGGAGCTGGGCTGATTTATTGTAGCAGCTGAGGATCTGGAAACGGCAGTTCTTAATGTTTTTAATCATTTATAACGTCAGTCTGACAACAGGAGCAAACTAACAAACACAGGTGTCTTGGTAAGATGCTTTCATCTCTGGGGAAGCAGAGGTGAGAAGCCCCCATAGCCCATAGCTGTGGGGCCTGCAGCTCTGCACCCCTGGATTGGAGCAGCTGGATGCACTCCAGTTAGGACAACCAGGATGCCAGCACAGCAGTGAGTATGTCTCAATGCACACGGAATAAAAAAATCCCTGATTTTGCATGAAATCTTTCAGTACTCTTGGGTTAGCCCTAGCTTGCTCATCTCCGCTGCTATTTTGTCTCCATAAGAGGCACAAATGCTCCATCGGCTGCATTTCAAAGTGACTGATAGATCCATTGACTTTGATCCAAAAGCAATTGCAGACTGCTGTAAACACTCACTTCATGGCAACCATCATCGCTATCACTTCTCAGCACTACATCCTTACCTGCTGTAAAGCCTACTGGTTATCTAAAGCAGTGTTTAGAATCACAGCTTTATGTTTGTTATCAATGGCATTTATGGACCAGCCTGTATTAGTAAGACATCCCAGCAATTTCCAAACATGTTGCAATATGAAAAGGTTGCATTTCAAACCTTGAATCGTTACACTGGACTTCAAAATAGCCATTTCACCCCTTCTGTGGTAACAGGAACGCAGGGCAGTGTACATCTAGAAATTCAGTGTGACTTTCTGTAGGCTGGTAGGAATACTGGTGTACTTAATCAGTGTCTTTTATTGGTTCTCAAAAGCCTTGCGACCTTGTTAATAAAGGCAATTAGAAATGGGTGATTTCCTAGTTAATATTACCAATAAGTTATTGCTAAATTAAGAATATTGATTAGAATCTCTTCTACTGGCCAGTAATGCTTATTGGTATTTAGTGTCTCACATTCTTTTCCACTTTCTTGTGATCAGCAAAAATGCATTGTCTTAAATACTATTTCTTCCTGTATAGTTGCCCTGTACATACAGATCCTGGTCTGCGATCCCATGGAAATCATTCTTTCAAAACATTAAGAAAATGTACACATAAGTAGCTTCTGTCAACTTTCTAAATCTTGTTTCTTTTTGAAAAGCAGGTGAGATGTGGTTTGAAATTGGCCTCTTGGACTTCTTTGTCTCTCATTTACTAATCTTAAAAAATATTTGCAAAAAGAATACATCCCAAGTGAAGTCAGTTGTTCCCTAGGTGAAGTTTCAGGGAAAGCACTAAGTGCAAACACAACTTGCCATTGCCTGAGAGGGGCTTTTTCCTGGGGCTCAGCCCTTCCCTGAAGCAATAGAGGTGGGGAGCAGGATCGTGAAGCTTCTTGACATTTGCAAATTCACTCTTATTCATCTCTGTATCTGAGCTTTCTCAGCTGGATGACAAATGTGTGTTATCCACAGAGTTATGTTTTTTCCACGTCTCCATTTATTGGATGCTCCGGGGTGTTTGGATTCAATTGGAACTTACAGCTTGTCTATGTTTTATTTGCATAATAAGGTTATGAATGACAGAGCAGCTACAGCCAGACGTGTTGGCTCCAAAGATTGCAATTTAAGCTGAGTATCTTGCAAGAGTGAAAAAGGAATGAGAGTGAGAGATTGAGAGTCTGATCATGTGCAAAAAAGTTACAGCAGGGAAGCTCCATTGTGTAGCATTCCGGGTTGTGTGACAGAAGTTCTCTGGTTTGTGATTCAAAGCACCTGGATCCGGGTCAGCTGCCTTGGGATGCTCCCTGGTGAGCTGCAGTCCTGTGTAAAGTAGTCTGTAAAGAGTATACCCATATGTATACAGCATGAACTTGAGGTAGAAGAGACATGAGTCTGTTTTTAATTTAAATGTAGGACCTGCTCCGCACTGCATGTGTGTTAGAGCTGTGTGGAGTACAGTTCTCTATATCCAAAATACTTTTTTTTTTCTGGAAAAGCTTATCTGAACCCGAGGGACTGTGGAAATGGGCACGTGATGTTCCAGGAACCTTTATTGAATGGGCCATTAAGGCTGTGTTCCATGTCCTTCAGAACTGTCACTTGCCAAGACCGTCCATTTGAGAAACAGCTTTTAGTTTGTGTGAATTGAATTATGGAGACAGAACAATGCATGTAAGTTTCAGTGTTGGTCACTGCTGCAGCCTGTAAGTTTCACTGTCCTTTCTGGGCTGTGCTGGCTGGCAGCATCTGCACGTCTGCATTAACTGCTGCTGGAGATCATTGTTCTCACAGTGCAGGAATGCTGTAATTAATTCTCAAAAAATATTTTCGAGTGCATATTTATGGATATGACTTGTGAAATGGGCAAACATGGTAATTTTATGGTAGTTCATATGTACTCCAAGAGTTACTTCTGATGCTCAGAGCTTCCCTGTGATTATTTAGAGATGTATTGAGCCATGCACTTTTATTTCCAAAATGAGTGTTTCTCAGTCAACGTCAGGCAACTTCTGCAGTTGTGCCATTCTGGTAATGGACGTCTTGATATAAAAACAAGACGCCAATAGAATAAAAGACTTTTCTTAATATTCTCTGCTTGTGGAGGCTATTGATTATACACGACAGTCACGTCAGGCAGTGCATTTTTAGATGATTACTTCATGCCTCAGGTGATGCGATGCACCATAAAGAAGATGGATGGTGCTTTGCGCCTCCACTGCCTTCCAAGTGAAGCCTCCATAGCACAATCCCCAGTTTTCTGCCTTATTTTCTACTTGTGCAGCTGCAGCACTGGAGCTGGTGATCTGAGCTGCTGCACTGAGTGCTGCCTTGTGTGATTCCTTTTTCTAATAACTATTTTTATTTCCTATTGCTTAAATTGTTTCTTGTCTAGCTTCTTCAGGCAGAGATTCTAGCAGACATTATGAAGTCAGTAAGCACTATAAAGCGTGAAAGCTGCAGGAGCTGTAGTCTAAACATTACAGGAGAAAGCAGGATTCCAGATCTAGTCTTGGCTTTGCCTCTGAATATGATTGTAACCTTGGGCAAAGCTCTTAAATGTGCCTTTCCCTGGTTGACTTAATTTGTGTAGCAGGATAATGAGACTTAGCTAGTCTTTTTTTTTAATCTTTTTCTCGTTCGTTTCTGGAAGTTGGTGGAGGGGAGCAGAGAGCTGCCTGGGGGACGGGGGGCACAGGGAAAGGGCTCCGCACCTCGTTGCTGGAGCTGGCCCTAGGACAGTGCCTTATGCAGACCAAACGTTCATGAAGCTGTGCTCCTTCATCCCAAGGTTAAGTGCAGCTCGATGGAAAAAACACAAAACACCAACAGAGCATAATCCGGGGAGAGAAGTGCTGCCATAGGCTGAGGCTATTTGGAAACCTCAGGGAAGCTACCATAATGAATGACTAGGGGCGTGCTGAGCTCCTATCCTTTTCTACTGCATCCTGTTAGATATTAACATTAAGGTATATGCTCTAAGAAATGTGGTTAACTGTGGATTTAACACCGGTCTGCCTTCCATCATCTCTTTTTTTCTCACTTCCACCACTGTGCTATCCCCACTGGGATGGTAGATTCTCAGATATTAAAGCAATTAACTGCTTACTTCATTTTCCAATCCATCTTTTGGCAAAAGTGGCAGTGTTCTCCATTCTGCATGAACGAGGGCTCTTGCCCAGTCATGTTTTAAAGAGATGGGGATTAACTGCTTACCTGGGAGATTGTTTGAAGCTGAAACATTTCACTGTCAGGAAGTTGTTCTTCAGATTCAACCTGAATCATCTTCCTTAATTTAATCACATCACTCCTAGCTATGCCCAGTGAGTTGCACTAAATCTTTCCTCTCTGTTCTTTCTGTTTACATCCTTCATGTGTGTGTTGACAGATATATCGCCCATAGGTATTGCTTGGCTTAACTATACGTATTTAATTGAAACACATTTAATTATTCCTCCCATATCCACCTCTGTAGCCCCCGCTCTGCTTTTTTCTTTTAGCTTTCTTTTTCTACGCCTAGCTTGTCAGGAACTTGCTGGTTAAACTGATTTCCAGGTGAGTGTTCAGTGCCCAAGCTTTGGGAGAAGCAGAGCAAGAGAAAGCCTCCTCCTTTGTGGTTGATGTGAACAGATGATTGCAATTTTCCATACTTTTGCAGAGCTTTGGTATATATTTGAAATAATTATCCTTGGTTTTGTTGTTAGCAACCTTCTGACTTGTTGCTGGATTGTTATTTGATGTGTTTATTGGCTAAAACTGAGGCTTTCACAGGAAGCTTTCAAAGTGCATTGAAATCTCTCACTTGATACAGTTTGAACCGCAGCACTGGCTTCTACACCTGGAGCTGCTGTTTGATCTCAGATCTCTCTTTTTCCTCTTTGCCTCAAGGGGGATTTGGAGAAGTTACCCTACTCCTATGTAAAGTTAATTAGCAGCAAACCCGATCACTTCATTGTCACGCAGTTCTACCTCAAGTCCCAGAGCACTTGCCAGTCAATCAGCTTGGAGTAAGTGAAATGCTATGCGTGGGATGTTTTATTTACTTATTTAGTTATTTATTGCCAATTGCAAATTGTTTTAGCTTATAGTTATGCTTTGATATCTGATGGCAGATGCCTTTGGTTGTGCTGGCAACCTTTGGCCAGAAATATGTGTTACCTTTCCATCGCACCCAAAAAGTACTGTCAGTACATACCAACAGTCTGTGATGCTATAACATCCCAAAGATCCCCCATATCCATAGCCTGTTATCTCTGGCTGCTTTATATGGCTCTTTACCAGAATCACGTAAACACAGCCATCACAAACCTGCTTCTCTCCGATGTTTTGAGAACTCACACAGTGTCCATAAAGCTCAGTGACAGAAGATGCTACCTGGGGTTGAATGAAGACAAGTATGTGAAAAACCATTTTACTTCCCTGCTTCATACCCAAAATATCACAGAGCAGAAGGTGTGCCACTGGCTCATTGCAAGCGATAGATGAAAAGGCATACCGTCACCTACCCACAGAAAAGCAAGTCTGAAAGCTCACGCCCAAACTTACTGAGTGGTATTAACAAGCCATAATTGATCATTTTGCTGTGGACTCAGCATGCAGATAAATACAGAGTACTTCGGTTCATTTCAAGCTATCACACAATTTCCTTTGCATTGCTGAAAAACAAATCCTTGACAAGACGATTTACTGGCAGTGCCAGTCACTGTCTGACTGTGGGACTGCTTGGACATCCTCTCCTTCAAAGTGACTGATACCCTGCAGCATCTACAACAGAACAAACAACTTTGCTAGACAGTGCAAAAATATCTTGACAAGTTCAACCGTTTTCTTTTAACCCCTTGAGCCCTCGTGCACTGTGCACTGTGCATTTGCAGGCTTTGCTGCAGTGCAGCAGGGTAAAGATAGCAGAACCTGGTGTGCCTCGATAGGTGCCAGTTTTTAAACATATGCTCTGTAACTTCTGACGTTGGGAAATTGGTTCAGTGCAGCAAAATCACACTACTTTTCAACTCAACTTTTAAGTTGTCAGGGAGGGAAAGTGTGGTGGATTACTGACAGTTCCTTTGAATTTGCTTGAGGCTTTTAATGTTTTTAAATTGAAACTACACAAAAGTGTGGAGATTTGAGTTTAATATATTACAGTATTCAGCAGCAAATAGTTCTTTCAGTGAAATTGCTGTTTCTGTCAATAATGTTTTGGGTTTTTGTAATATATGAAAGTCTTAATCTTGATTAAAGTTCTGCCTGGGTAAGCACTGAAAGAGTGCATAGAAATTCCACATCCCAAATACATCGGGGCAAGTCCTTAAAAAAGTCTTAAATGCTTGACTCTCCTGTATATTAGTTCTTATCCAACAAGTCTGTTGCAAAGTATGATTGTGTGTGTTAACATATTAGCAACTGACCTGCAGATGGTAAAGAGCTTTCCACTTAGAGGCTTGAAGTCTGAAAATTAGACTTCAGTGCATTCACAAATGCAGTATTTTCTGTAATGCTATCACTGTTGCCTTTAAGGATCCTAAATAGCATCAAGGCTCTGGACAAGTCAGGCACTGGAATGGGCTGCCCAGAGAGGTGGTGGAGTCACCAACGCTGGAGGTGTTCAAGGAACGTTTGGACGCTGTGTTGAGGGACATGGATTAGTGAGAACCATTGGTGATGGGTGGATGTGGGACTGGATGATCTTGTAGGTCTTTTCCAACCTTGGTGATTCTGTGATTCTGTGACTAATGACAAAGAGATTGGGGTTTGGTAGTAGTGAAAGAAGAAAGAGATGGGATGTGGCAGAAATGGGGAGTGCCGTAGGCCACCCCTACTTCCACTACCCTTGAAAGTGAGCCCACAGGTGCCTCTCTACTTTAAGGGCATTGTAAACAGTGCTGCCTTCTTTTTGCTGTCTCCTTGTGAGCTCTGGAAAAAAAAAAGAGAAGAAAAATTCTGAGCACGAAAACAGAACAATCTACAGGGGAAAGGCAGCAGAGATTCCTGCCAGTGAGAGAAGCAACCGAAGACACCTGGAGGAGCCTCTTTTGTTTTTCCTGGACTCCTCCTGAGCTGAGCCGTGCTCCAGTCCCATTTTTCTTTCATCTTCTCCACCTTGGGTTCCTTCCACCCCCTCTGCTCCTCTCTTCGAGCCTTTTCTTGCCATTGATTTGCAGAGGAATGCCAAGGCGTTCTGGCACAGAATGAGTGCAGATGCCTCGGAGAAGCAGGCAGGAGGCTGCAGAGAGCTGGGGCCGCCTGGGGAACATGGAGCTACAGCTCAGCTGCCAGTCACCTGCGTTAATGGTGCGCTGGGGACTGGAACTCAGAGGCATGGTTCTCTTGTGGAGCCTCCTGCAAATCACATGTGTGTACGTAGAGAAAACCCTCTGCGTTTAATCTCTTTGCTTGTGCCTATTTGTTTATTTATCCTCAGGCTCTTCGCTCCCTGCAGTAAAAACAGCCATTTCCTGAAAGTCAAGTAACATGTAAATGGTGCTTGCTTTACCTTTCAAATTAATTCATTACTATTTTCATTTCGTTTTTCTAAAATAGAAGCAGAAGATTGCTATCAGTGAATGTGAACATCTTAGAGTTATTCTGTAGGAGTTTAGGCCTGCAAACATGGGTTTTTTTAAGAACCTGAGAGCTTGCTGCCCTGCTCACCTGTAGGTAGGAGTCCTCCAGGTAGGGACCTGGCTAGCAGTGAGCAGGGACTTCTGGCAGTCGCTGGGCAGCCTCTGCCAAACTACCTTGCAGCACTTTCCAGTCAGTGCTGCTCTGAGATCCGTGTGAGCTACTTCCTACCCAGAGTGACAATTGTTGGTGGCCAGGAAACAAAAGTTTGACGTGCTGTGCTTTGTTTGGCCATGTTATGTCATGGCATTTGTTCTGCCATGTCCGATGTGATGTGTTCGAGTGCAGCAAAATGCGACCTGACAGAACACCTTATGGGAAGCTGTTACTTTTTGCAAAGGAAAGAAGGTACATTTGGGGAGCAAAAATTACTGATTGCTTCCTATCCTAGCAGATGCATCCCTTTGAAGGCTACAGAAGGTCTTCTGCAATGTAACATTGGTCTGAGGGGATCTTGATGGTAGCTAATCGTTCAAATGGTGTCTTAGATAGCAGAATCTTTTGTCTTAAGCAGTCAGCTTCTCTGCGTTTCCTTCCTGAGTCCTTCTGGATTCACTTAATTGCTCCATTTCAACTATTTTGTCTACAGACTGTGCAGCTTCAGATGGTCCTCATACCACTTAACGAATGAATGAGTGTAAACTGTAAACAAGCTGTTAGCAAGAAATGTAAAATTGAGGTACGTAGTTCAGTTCTACCCCCTGCCCCCAACTCAGTGTACACATAGCTTTTGTATATTGAAATACAAAATTCATCTGTTGTCAACCCAAACATTTGCCTGACAGGTTTACTCACAATTACGAAATTTCTCCTGGGTTTCTTTTCTTTGTTCTCTTGCTCTAGCACTTGTGATGATTGTTTTTATCTTTTTATCTGCCAGTATCAATAAAAACAAAAATGGAGATTCACACGTTCTGACGTGGATCTAGAAGCTGGGAGTTAGCCCTGCCTGCCTGCTGCTGTTCAGTGAATACTCGGAGGTAACAACAGCACAGACAATATATTTGAAAGCCCTGGTTCTCAACTGAGAAGAAAGGGCAAAAATTTCAGAAATGCAGATTGACAAGTGCCTTCCTTCTGAGTCCTCGAGGATCATCATGGCTGCAGTACTTTAATTGGTAAACGTGCTGTTTTGTCTCTTCTGTCACTCTAACAAGGGCTTTACAATTGTGTGAACTTTCAACGTATACTGGGTAAAAACATAGGTCCTTTTCCATGCAGTGGATGAGTTGATGGAAAGGCAGTGGGATTTCATTACTCATTTTTGGTGAAACAAGTTACTTCCTTTCATGTAATGACAACTCATGTGCAAATAATAATTAGCAGATCAGATTTTGGCTTTGCAAGTTGCAGTTATGTAAGTTTTCCAAGAAAGTCAGACTGGCACACAGTTGTAAATGACAGTTCTTCCTGTAGTAAAGGGAAGAACCCACCGCCCAGCCCCAGCGCCCAACTGGGTTTTGGCACAGGCATTGCCCCGCTCCCAGGGTTGGTTGGGGCTTAGGCCTGCAGGGAGCAGGACGGGTGCATGTGTGCTGGGATGTCTGCCCATCTGGCAAATGAGCCACCAGAAACCAGCAGCATGAACTGGGGGTGCCAGTGGCACGGCACTTCTGGCTGGGCTGATTGTGATGGCTGACTGGAGGACTTTTCCAAAACACCTCGGGTGCTGCCTTGCATCCATGCGGCCTGGCTCTAGCTGCAGCAGGCGGGCTGGCCACACAAACCCATTTGGATGTTTTTGATTTAGCTCTCTCACGTTTGACCAGCCCCATCTGCCTCCATGTAGCATGCATGGATCTTTATTGCAGCTGATCACCCCTAATTGCAGCTACACACTAACTGTGTCCCTGCCAGGCGCAGCAGCGGGAGCCGCTGGCGGTTCTGTTCGTTTGGTTTGTTTATGGAGTTCCAGAGGCGTCGTTTACAAAGTTCAGAGCCACGCTGATAAATCCCCCTGCTGCTTCAGTAGTGCTACAATCAATCATCAAACTAACAGCATCAACATTTTTCCTGGGCTATTATCATCACTTCAATTGCTGCAGCAATAAATTCTGCACTAATAAATCAAGAGCGATCATTTTAGATGGGCAGAGACATAAACAGCATTTCAAAAAATATGTCTTTTAGTAATCTCCCTTCATCTTTGTGTCAGTTATTTTTATGATATAAATTAGAGTGTTTGTCTTAGTTTCCTCATTTACACAAAAGGCAATCTGGTATTTTCCAATTCTTTGGCCAGCCAGCCAACAAGCCCCCAGCTAGCACGTTCATCTGCCTCTTTCTTCCGTGCTGCTCACTTCACTGAGTGTGGAATGTCCTTGCATTAAGAAACGGGTTGTGTTTCCTCAGGCAACAGGTGCTTATCTTTTCAGTTACAACATAAAACTGACAAAGCAGCTCACGTATCTAACAGCTATCGTATGAGAATCTGAAACCTTTCCCCCTTCAGTGAATGCTTTATTTTTTAAGGCCAGCTGCAGCTGCAACACCTGAATTATGGCACGGCGACATCTTCTGTGGGATATACTTCCCTATTACATTTTCTCATTACCAACACAAGAGGTGTATTTATTCTTTACATGCTACTTTTTATGAAAGACTTTAATGTGCTGAGCCTCACATTCTCTCCTTTTCAATACATGTGCATAGTTAAAGGGTTTTTCTTAATTTCCTGCTTTAGACTTCCCTCCGAGATTGCTTGTTATGTTTTCCCTGCCTTGCAGTATACAAATATGTCTGCTGGCTGGAGATCCTACGACTAGTTTTCGCTGAAAGTTGGCAACACAGGTGCTGACTATTGGCTCTCTCGCCGTGCTACCCAGCTGTAGCGTGCATTGGCGTTGGTGCCAGATGGCACGCCGAACACGTACAGTAAGATTGCGTTTTATGTTTCTGGATGAGTAATACCCCACTTGATTGTAGTACCTGATACTTCGTCCAAAATAATCCATTGTCTTTTGCAAAGCAAGACCTAAGCTTTGGCTCTGTACCTAGCATGTCGTGCAGCTATCTACCTTGCACAGTTTTATCAGATTGTCAAAGCATTTCATAGCATCGCAGAATGGTTGGGTTGGGAGGGACCTCATGGATCATCCAGTTCCACCCCTGCCACCAGCTGGCTGCCCCCCAGCTCAGGCTGCCCAGGGCCCATCCGTGGTCTTGGGCAGCTCCAGGGATGGGGCACCACAGCTCTGGGCAGTGCCAGGGCTTTGCTGCACTCTGAGTAAAAATTTCCTCCTGGCATTTGAGCTGAGTCTTCCCTCTTCCCTGTTTGGTTGTGCAGGGTGAGTTTGAGAGGCGAGTGGGCAGGAGGGCAGTTTGCAGAGCGCTTGCTTGCCTGAGAACAAGACAGTGTTTCTTGGTGGTTGCCAAAACTGTTTGTTCAAATAGTTTTCAGTAGTTGGCAATTGCAGTTATCTGCCCAATCAGAAAAATTCTGATTTCATGCAAAGTGAGAGATTTCTTTTTCCAAGTTACATGTTTTTTTCTTCTACAGATATTTTTAATGTGTTGTTTTCATTCTGACCAGCTGTGTTAGCATCTCCACTCAGGCCTTGGTGTAGCTGATAAAAAATGTTTCTTGTAATGGCAATAATCACCTGCAGGCCTGAACTTGCAGAGCTGGAGTCAACAGGAGCTGTGCTGAGCTGGAGGCCTGGGAGCTGCTGGCAGAGGAGCAGGAAAGAACTCCGTGCATTCCCATAGTCAGCTTTCAAGTCTTGCTAAGGGGTAGGAACCTGACTAACTTTAATCTAATATTGGGAAGTAGGGCTCCATGCACTCTTTTACAAGATTTATCCAAATGTTGGATAAATCCTCTGCTGTTGTATCCCAGATGTTAATGCGTAGGGTAAGCAGTGAGAAGGTCTTGTAACCTTTCTTACTGCCTGGCTTTTGACTTAGAAAACAATCAGTTTTCTAATCATTTGGTATCTTGCCCTCAAACCTCTGACCTATACACAAATTAAAACCACAGAAGTGAAAAAAGTCAGCATTTTTGTTTTGCTGTCTCTTGAATCAGCTAGCTTGGCAGCTCCATGAAATCTTTTAGTTTTTTATAGTTTCAAATATGATAGGATTAGTCCTTCATCCTGTTGCTTCAGTATGTCTACATTAATTATTTTCAGTCCTATTTAATTCAACAATAAACTCACATTTTCAGTTCAGTGGAACAGCCTATTCTTAAATCATGTAAATATTATTCAGAAGAAGGTGATACTCATATGCAGTCTTGCCAAGAACACTCATTTATTTTTTAACTTCTTTAGCATGCTCAGTCATCCAAGGAGCAAAACAATACATGATTTATAAAAGGCCTTTAATGAATTTCTTCCATTTCCCATTGGAATTTAAATGTTGCTGAGACATGGGCACAGTTAGATCGTCTTGCATTCTGGGGTGGTTCTGGTGGTACTTATATGGGCTAACTGACAATCCAACCCCGAATCATGCCTGTGGCCTATGGTGTCAGGAAGGGTTTTGCTTCTCAGGACAGAACTGGCCCTTTGAGGAACATTCAGCTTCTGGGCTGACCATCACCTTCCTGCTGGATGCTACGGTGTCACTTTGTGCCGTACAGAATCCTATTGAGCTGCCTCTCAGAACTGGGGCTTTGCTTTGAGTTGCTGTGGCCCCTGAATGTAACGGTTGTACAACGGTACCCGGAGCATAGCTGTGTCACTGAGTCTTTTTTGAGGGATTTTTGCAAGGTTATAATTTAAATTATGACTTAGTGTGAGGTGTGTCAGATGTACTTCCTGCTTTCTGCAGTTGGCAGAAGAATTGGCAATGAGTGGCACTCTCCAGCTCTGAAGTTGTTTTATGCAACCTGTGCATGGTTCTCATTACAAATAGCCCCTTGTCTCCGGGCAGCCAGCAGTGGCATTATAGATGATTTCAGTTTAAAAGGTAAAGTGTTATCTTGGTACAATTTGTATGGTACAATCTGCAAGTAATTAATGTTGCAGTAGTATTTGCTCCTCAACTTGGAGAAATCACACGTCAGAGCAACCTATATAGATTTTGTAACTGTAGAGGTGTACAACAAATAATAATTACGGATCATAGTACTTATTTACAGTAATAACCTTTCATAGGATACAGCCTGCTGCAGTGTCTCTTTCTTGCACTGGGGATCTGAGGCATGGATGTTTCAGATCGATTCCTGCTTTATCATGCCGTTTTAACATTTTCCTATTATGTGTTAATTATTGATGTTAGCCAGACCATTACTTTCTGTGGATGGCTGTTTTGGAGACGTCAGCTACAAGTCAGCAGTTTCTCTTGTCAGCATTGTTCTTAATCACACAGTCACAGCTTTGCTCCTCTTTCTCGTATCATTACGTAGGGCTGTGGGGCAGGGATGTGAGCAGGAGGTCGAGGGATGCAGCTCGGGGTGGGGTGGGAGGAAAAGGGACGAGAGAGCCGGGTTGGAGGTGGAGAGGCCCAGCCTGTACAGAACTGCAGCTTTTTCCCCACATGGGCTGGGAAGCAGCTTGCCCAGAAATGCGCCATCACCATCCTTGCAGGTTTGCAAGAGCAGAGTGGATCCAGCCCTGAGCTCCCAGGGCGGACCCCAGTGTGGACCTTGCTGGGTTGAGAGCTCTGCCCACAGATCCTCAGGTCCCTGAATTACTCTTGTTGTTGTGGAGCTGTACAGCTTGCAGATGCATGTTGCACGGCGGCTGATAACTTGATATCCTAATGCTGGACATGCATTTCAGTTGAAAAATACTAACTTTGGCCAAGAAAATAAAGAAACAAAAACATTTTAACAACCTTGCTATTTTTATACAGAGGAAAGAAACGTGTTGAGTTTTTGTATTAACAATAGTTCTGCTTTCCCAAACAAAAGAGACAGCATAGAGGTACGTGCCATTAAATGACACCAAGCAAAGGAAAAAATAGTAGAAAAGAATTTGTTTAGAAGTGTCACAGATTTTATTATGAACCATCTAAGAGCTTTTCATACCAAACCAGCCCAATGCATGAAGAGAGAGAAATGTTTTAAACTATGTCCCCAGAATGAAAGGGCCGTTATCAACAAGCGCTTGTAGTCTCAGCAGTCCCAGCGTGTTTGCAGTGGCTTGGTTAACTGTGAGCAGCCTGCCATTTCACATTGAACATGCTGGGTCTGGAACAGGAAAATAACAAGGATTTAAAGTAAACTCTGTTGAGTTTTCTATTCAAAACATGAGGGCCTGTGCCCAGCACACATCTGGGATCTACTGGGTTTTACTCTTCAGGGTGGTTCTGGTTTGACTTTAGTGTTGGATCAGTTTTGTCATAAAACCTCTGGCTCTTTGCATCATTTCTGTATCTGACATCTAACTGGAAATGGTGGAATTGTGTTTTCCTGTTGAAAAAAAAAAAAAGGCCCTTTTCCCAGGACTTTTTGAGACCCTCGAGCCCAAGAACTGATTAGCAGACTTTCCAGCAGAGAAACACATGCCTGTAGATGTGGCTGAGGTTGCTTCATGAAGGTTTGCTCAACGTGCATTTCCCTCGCGGTGTCCTTTGAATGAAGCACCGAGTGCTTAGGGCTCAGCGGGTGTTCCGTGGTGTCCCAAAGCTCCTTCTGACAAAGCTGAAGTCCCAAGATGATGATGGGACTGGATAAGTTCCTTGCAACTCTTGCCTTTGCTGACACTTCCTCAAGTAACAAGATATTGCTTATTTAAAAAAATAATTAAGGGCATAATTTGTGCTGCAAATACTCCTTCTCTAACACGATAGGATGGAATATAAAAGTTGCATCACTCAGTTGTACTTATTTTCTATGTTCAAAATCTGGCGAGGGTGTATATTAAGCAAGTGCAAGGATAGGGGAGCATTATACTTTCAGGTTTTCTATTTAATTTCTTGTCCTGGAAATGACTTTAGCCATTCTAAGCCATTTTGTACACGTGAATGTCAAAGCAGATATCTTAACAAAATCGATGCAGATATAATTCTGAATTTGTTTGCCTTCCTTTTCTTCCACAAACACAACAGGAAAGTGAATGGAACTCCTGAGTCTGAAGGCAATGCTGGACTGCCATATATGATGTTTAAATGAGATGCTACTTCATACCAGGACAGTCTGCATTTATTTCTTATCTTCCATTCAGAGAAAGCATTGTGTCTAAACAAAATTATCATTGTGCTTGTACTGACTTCTGGACTTCTATGGCAATTTGTATTTAAAGTAATTCAGGACGATAATTATACTTACTGCTTCACTAACTGCACAGTTACTATTCGGAGTACCTCATGTATATTTTACTGCCGTGTGTGGTCTTTATCGCTGCAGACCTTTTGCAGATTGGTCATTTGCATTGTTATAAAGTCTTTCAGAAATCATTTTCTGTGTGTGAGGAATGGGCTCCTGGTGGAATCGGAGAGCTAATGCCTGAAGAAGAACAAGTTATTTGGGTCGCTTTTTCACATGGCGGTGTGTGTGACAGAGCTGAGGGCTGTGTGGGACGTGTGTCTGTCTCAAACCTTGGAGCACTTCCCTGTCCTTTTCTGCCCATTATCTCTCTCTCGCAGCCATTTACTTTCCAAAGATACTAATTTAAAAAATATTAACCCAGTGCAGAAATCCATTAGAGTTTTTTTTTCCTCCCTCACCTACACAAATTGGCACTGCCTGAAGCGGAAGAGAAGTAAAAATCCTGGATGAATGACAAGTACCATGGCTTTTAAAGTCTGATATCCTCTAGCCCTGCAGGGCTGGAAGAAAGGGGACAGATCCTCTGATCAGTCAGCTCAGTACAACATAAACAGAGCAAAGTTGTTGTAACGTGGCTGAAGAAGGCCAGTTCCCTTGTGCTGTGTGTGCGGAGAGCTGGGAGGCCTGACTCCTACACTGGCAGGGTGACAAGTTGCATTCATCTGCAACATCTGAGGGAGCCAAGCTATTTGATGTTTTGTTTTGAGAAAGTTATTGAGAACTACTTTGTATGCAAAAGGAATGCAATGCCTCTAAGTCCTAGATAACTGAAATTATGGTGGCTGGAGGTGCTACATTTAAATCTCGTAAAGTTCTCTGGAAAGATACCACGGTGTGTGGAAAAGGCACACAGCAATGCACGAAGAGTTGTCTGGACCCCAACAAGTCATTCTGCTGACTTTCTGACGGCAGGGATGTGCAGCTGGCACGAAGTTCCACCTCCATTTTCCTTCTCCTCCCGACATGTGATAAAACCCTCAGTGTGTGGGCATAGTGCTGTTGTTTGCGCCTACCTCTGGGGCGTGCAGATGCGTTGGAGAGGGGCAGGTACCTGAAATTGGCAGTAATCATTTTCTATTTCTATTGAAGAAGAAAGCTTAGGATGCTAATGTAACGTGATTTAACTCCCCAGTTAGATACAGGGTGCGATGGGACAGTGACACTGCTGCTGGTGTTCGTGTGACTGTTGACACAGTTACAAGTTCTTGCTCAAGATGGGTTTTCCTACTGAACTGTGTGATTTAAAAAACAGCAACACGTGCATCCTACACAGGGCAGATCGTAATCCAAAAAGTACTGTATCCTTTTTCTCATAGGAACAACCTCCTGATATCTCACTTGCAGAAGGTTTCGGGGGCTCTGCCTTGTGTTGTTGAGGGCTGTCTTTTGATACCTTTGGTTTTAATAAGCAGCATATTATCTCATCTGTGTGTGTACAGCAGCATATTTCAGAACATAGGTATGGGAGGAGTGAGCGGAGCTGGCAGCAGATGAAAGCAGGCTGCAGTGCTTCAAAGTGCAGGGGCTGACAGCGCGTGCGAGAAAAGGGTCTGGTAGGCATTGGGATGGGAAGCTTTTGAAATATAGATAACCTACAGCAGAGATGAGCTCTGTTCTTCTGGCACTAATAATTAGAAAGATAAGAGGGTAAAAGTGAAAGGCAGGCAGGAGATGTGGACAAACTGTGGACAAACTTGGAAGGATGAAGCTGTGGAGATTTTGTTTTGGAAGAAGAGAGCAAAATGAAGCTCAGGTGGGAAAAGTAAAAAACAAATGTTGAATGTTTGTAGTGAACTCAGAGATGTAGGTATCAAACCCAATTATGTTTAAACACTTGGAGGATGTTGTAACAAGATGCCCAGAAACCCTGCAGGACGAAAGTAATGGCTGTGACACCAGAAAGAGGATCCTGGGAAGAGGAGAACACATGGCACCAATGACCCAACACCTGCAGGAGGCACTGAAAGCCCCACTCACAGCAAGGTGCTTTGTCCCTGTGCTGCCTGGCTGGGCTGCAGCCAGGTCCCAGCTCCCAGAGATGCCTATTAAAATGCCATGGTAAGATCATGGCATGGGTTGGCACAACTGCACCTGAGCTGCAGCTGGGCCATGTTACAAAGCCAGTCCAAAATGGCTGTAACAAAACTGAAAGGGAGAAAAATCAACGCACCTATGGAGGAACTGCCTCATAATGAGGGAGGTAGTTAAAAGGAAATTGTTAAAAGGAGTGGCTGAAAGAGGAGTGTGTTTGTCGGCAGCTCAGATGCTTTAAAAACAACCACTAATTTTATTACACAAATATGCACAACAGAATAATTTTAAAGAGTGCCTGCCAAAAATAAAATACAAACCAACATACAAAAGAGCTATTAGCTTTTTTTTCAGGAAAAAAGGAAGAAGAGTCAACTCTCAATTTAAACGTAGAAGACAAGCCAAACAGATTTTGAGCACTTAGTGAATGTGGAAAAGCTAATAATAAAAACTTATTCAAACACACCAGAGGCAGGAAGCTTGCCAGGGAAGCAGTCAGACTGATAGATGATCAAGGCATAACAGGAGCATTAAAGGAAGATAAGACCGTGGCGGGGAGTGAGATGGATTTGCACTGCTGTGCGCTGCAGCGGAGGTTAAGGATGGCTCTGTGCAAGGGCTGCTTTGGTAGGGACAAGCTTAAGGAGCCAGCTCACATTAAAGTGTTCACTTGGAGATCTTTGAGAATAAATTAATAAACAGTGAGAAACTGCCGGGGCCAAACGCACAGATGAAGGCTGTACTGATTCCAGACACACTGCTCTGTAAAGCTGACAAATCTTAAGCATAGGCAAAATCCCAATTTAGAACAATTTCAGTGGAGTAAGCTCAGAAGACAATTGCTATAATTATGCAAATTTAAACAAGTGAAAAGCTTTAACACAATGTATACAAAATAGTGGTTTAAAGGAATTAACTTTGGGAATTAGCAGAAATTGGTCATTTGTGTGTAATAATAGGAATGGGAGCTAATGATCCGGGGTGGAAGAGTTGTGCCAGTAGATGCTTAAGCTTAGATAATCCTGTGTTCAGTACCTTCATACTTGTAGTTGTTTTGGCTTGCAGCCTATGCCAGTATTATCGTATTGAAATTCCAATCACTCACCAGTTCTTAATTAGACAATATTCCTGATACAATAATCGTGCCATTAACAGATGATTAACTAAAGTCTGTATCACAATAAATAATGAAGTTACTGAGTATAACATAAATAGCACAATAATAACAGAAACGTTCCCAAATTGGCATTATCACATGGTGGTCATGACCCAGAGGTTAAGACATTTACATTCACTGCTGTCCAGTCCGGTGCTTTGAGACTTTACAAGAGCTGCCAGTAGGAGAAAATTCATTTTGTTACCAAGGCTTTTTTCCAAGCTGTGAGATTTCAGACGGCCTGCCAGAACAGTCGGTGCTCTTCAGGGCTGATAACTGATCAGTTGTCTTCTACTTTTTGGGCTGTTTCATTCTTGCTGCTTAAATTGGGAACAGTACCAACGGAGTCCGTATGTATATTTATGCTTGGTATCCACTTTGGTGTTGCAGTATATAATGTATGTCTGTCTAGTGTATTCACTTCAGTAATTGTAAAAGAATTATTATCCTCGATATATTTAGCAATATATATGTATATTTATTGTCTGTATCCTAGTATTAAGAAAAAAACATTGTACATAGTAATCTCATGGCAGAAGCTGATAAAATATGTTACCTATGTTGTGGAACTGGGGACCTGCTGTGCCAACCACTGACCAAAGGTGCCCTTAGGATCCATCGCTTCCCGGAGAACTTAGTTAGAATCCAGGTGTTGTGTGACGGGGGCAGGAGGCTCTCTACAGAACCAGCCTTTCTGTTGTAGCTCCTGGTTTAATGAGCCAGCAAAAGTGAGCTGTAGGAATAACCTCTTGGGAGGTTCAGATTGGATATTAGGAAGAATTTCTTCTCAAAAATGGCGTTAGGCATTGGAACAGGTTGCCCAAGGAAGTGGTGGAGTCGCCATCCCTGGGGGTGTTTAAGGAAAGGGCTGGTGTAGTACTTAGGGATGTGGTTTTGTGAGCAATACTGGAGGTGGGTGGACGGTTGGACTGGATGATCTTACAAGTCTTTTCCAGCCTTAATGATTCTGTGATTCTATGAATAGCCCCGCCAATGACAGCCGCCTCTCATTCTCCTCCCAATCTCACCTCGTGTCCTGCTCTCACCTCCAGTGCTCAGGGAGGAGTCCCATGCTTCCTGAGTCACATCTCATTAACCTGCCCTGGCTTTAATGTAGGCTGAAGCGGTGGGGAGAGCCAGAGGACTTGTTATCGTGTGACAGGGGTAAGGTTACAATTTCAGTGTCAGAGCTGAAACTCAAGCTAATTAAAAATAATGAGAGTGGAGTTACCTGGTGGTGGCAGCTGCCTACCCAGGAGCTGCTCGGCTGTGGTGTGATGGTTCAGGAGAACTCATCTTTTCTTGGCATTTCTTCCTTTTTTTTGGGGGTGGAAAGAGAGGAAGGGGAGTTTCAGCTGTGTTAAAGCACATTTCTACCTCTGTTATTTTTTCAGTAATGCCTGCTGTTCTTCTCCCAAAACGATTCTTCCATTTGAACAGTTTTTCTTCTGCGTTATGATGTGCAGCTGACCCAGCGACGTCTCAGCTCTTCCTCCAAAC
The DNA here is from genome assembly GCA_016647715.1 of Pavo muticus. Taxonomy (NCBI): domain Eukaryota; kingdom Metazoa; phylum Chordata; class Aves; order Galliformes; family Phasianidae; genus Pavo; species Pavo muticus. Next base: position 5,558,587 of record JACDJE010000036.1, on the reverse strand, counting down.
AAGGGCCTTTATTCATTGCAGTCTGGTTAGATGTGGGGAGCTTATTTGGGTTGGAGCTAAATCAAATGTCAGAATCCTTCCAGAAATGCAACATCTGTCCTCCACACAGCTGTGGCCCAAAGCAGCCAGAAGTGCAGCCCTTTCCAAGGTTTACCTGGTAATTTAAGTTTACGTTTTGCAAAGGTAAACAGGAGGCACCAACCCAGGCGGGTTTATTTGGGTTTGGGAATCTCTTTATCACACCGGCAGGTCTCAGATAGCTCCTGCTTTGAACATTTTGGCAGAGAAATGGTAATTGCTGACTTTTGAATGCGTTTGGCAGTTGGGTGGTCAGAATTTTCCCTGCAGTATTTCTTATTTCACCAATGTCAGAGAAAACACAGCCTAGTTTTGGAATGGGAGAGACCAAAGTTCCTGTAATCCTCAGCTCTTTCTTCTTCCACTCTGATAAAGCCACGGCTGGTTGTGAATGTTCCCTTTCTCCTTTCTTATTCTGTGAAGAGTCTCCAGGCGTGGCCGCTCTGTTATCCTTGCCATTGTGCAGTTGATGCCAGTGGCACTGGCTTTATTGGGCTTTGTTGCAAGAGGCTTTTCCTCAGATGTATGTCATATTAAAGCCAGAGCTGTAATTATGGAGGTTAGATTCAATGGCAGCGTGCAACAGGGAGAGAGCCTTTCCCTTCTTTCTCCAGCCCTAATGAGCTTCAGGGTGTGTTCCTCGCTGCTCCTTACCCAGGTTCAGCGTGTTCTGATTATGGCCGCTGCTCCTTGCTGAAGGCTTTGCTGGGAATGCCAGGCACTTCCATCTGACAGAAAAGCATTTCAGAGAAATTAATTCAGCTTTTCCTAGCCGTGCAAGAAATAGGTACCAGCTTTGGTAGCTCATCTAAGGGAACATCAGATGCTCATCATTCAGCTTGCTTTTCTCTTGAACAAATCATGCTGTACTCCCAGGAACACACATATGTGCCAGCAGTCTTCATGTACACTCAAGAAAGCCCCAAATGAAGAAAGCCCCAAATGTCCCAAACCTAAAATTCACTCCAGCTATGATTTTTGGAAGGGATTTCTTGCCATTGTTACCTTCTGTTAACAAACAATTCTTATTAAAGACTTCAGGAGAAGGCATTCCACTCCTGTCTATACAAACAGCTATAAACTGAATGCATTTTAACATTTTTTTCCAAGGTATTCCATTAAAATGTCAACTTTTGCTTTCATATACTTTATGATTCTCTTTTTTCCTTCTGCCACAAATACGTTGTTGCCAACATCATCATGACACAGTTTGCTGCCAAGCCTAGGGAGAGTTAAAAAAGGAAAGAAAAATGAATTTCTATCCACTCTTTAGGTAAAATTCTTCCAGCACTACAGGCTGAGAAAGCAGTCAGAAATATCCAGAGTGCTGGAGACGAATGTTGGAATGCCAAAGAGATGGCAGAAAAACCTGGAAGTAGTACCAGGGGGATCAGTTCTGTGCGATGCGTGATCAGCCATGGACGTTTCTGCATCCATTGTCCTTTATAGATTTCACATGGCTCCTGGTGATGTGCTGTGAAGATGAGATGAAGCGCCATGAGCATGCACGCTCTGGCTTTCAGGGCTTTAGCAGAGCAAGTCAGCTCCTGCCTGCAGGAAGCAACGTGCCTTTTCCACGGAGCAGCCTCTGATGGCTCTGTGAGATCCTTTGTGTCCTCCCGCACCCCCCAGGGACTCTCTTTGAAGCACATCAGTCTGCTGTCAGAAAGTCCCCAGGCCCAAGTGCAGCCAGGTGCCAACCATCTGCTGCTGGCTGCTGTCGGGAGGAGGAGCCACCGAAAGGAAAGAAAAAGCCCTGGGTTTTGCTTTGAGAATCGTCAGGGCAGGTGGCTGTGTTTCCTGCTCAGGTGCCCCAACACCAAACTAATGACAAAGCCTGGCTTTGCATGGGTAGTGTCCCTGTTCCAGCCCTTCAGCAGTGCAGATCCTCACTGGAATTTCATTCTTATTTTTGCTGTCCGATGGTTACATCTGGCTGGAGCTACTGAGCGGCTTGGCAGATTTGAAATGAGCTCCATGGTCTCAGCAGATCTCCATTGGTGTGGCCCTGTGCAAATGGGGAAAAGCAAAGGGGAGCCGTGCTGTCAGGGCAGGACGTGAGCACTGAGTGCCCTGTTACAGTTTGGAACCAGCTCAACAAACTTCGAGTTCTGAGTGATATCCCAGTGTGATTTCCTGCCTTCCCAGGCACTGGGCATCATGCTTTGCGTGCAGCTGGTCGAGTTTGTTGTTTATTATTAAGCAGCAAAGCGTCTCTTTCTTGGAATTTGCTGTTTCCCAGGTGTTGCCCTCACCCCAGAGATGTTTCCTCTTAGAAGTGATTTGATTTCTCTCTCTCTGCCTTCTCATAGGCCACAGCTTGATTTCGCTTGTGCTCCTGGGTGTTAAAGCAGTTCTAAAGGAGAGCCAAAGAGCTGCTGAATGTAACTGTTTTGTTTACATTATGTAAAATTGGGAATGTGCCAGAAGAGAAATCCCACGCATCCCATGCAGCGTTGAAGGCACACACGGGCGTGGATGCATCAGATAAAGTGGGTGGAGTTTTTGAGCTAAGGCCTGCAACTTGCCCAAATGAGTTAATTACCCATGCTGCGTCTCACTTTCCCAATACAGAAACATTTGTAATTAAACAACAACAACAACAAAAAGTATTAAAAAAAAAAAAAAAGAAAAAGCAGTGTAATTTGGAATTGGCCTTAGGCTGTTCCAGCTCATTCCTGACTCCTGGACCCGGTCACGGTCCCATCAGCCGCAGTTCAGCGGTGATGCAAGCAGTAACCTGACAATTTGCTTACACCTACTGCTCTAATTTAGTCTCTCATCTTATGTAAACAGTAGTGGCAAACATTTCCCATATTTTGCGGAAATTCAATTGATTGAGAAATAGCATATATAGGAGAGATTTCGAGTCCCTTGAGTCATATGTGGAACTCTAATTTTCTAGTACCGTCTCATGCAATGCATTGCAATTGTGAACTGCATAGTGCATATAAAAATCCATATGCCTGTATTTTATTTTTAGCCCCAGCAGCCTCCATGTAGGCTGTTTTCTGTGTCACACGCAGCTGGAGTCAATGATTCTCCCATGTATCTGAGGCCATCAGCTCTCCCCGGTGGAATATTGATTTCCAGGAAACAATCTTCACACAGCCATCCTTGCTTAAATATAGCATTAACTCCTGTTCGGAAACGAAGCACGTTCCTCCCCTTTTCTACTGGAAACTGAATGTATGGCTCTGTTTAGCAAAGCATTTAGATAGTAAGGCAAAAAAAAAAAGAGTGTCTTCATATTATGGAACATTTTACTGTTTACATCCCAGCTACCATACATGACTAGAAATTTAACGCTTCTGAAGCAGTTGTAACTGTGAAATAGAGCAAGAAAGCACAGGGCTAGCAGCTGTCTTAATGCACTGTGCAGCCAGGAAATGGTGCAGACTGTCTTTGAGCGTGGTCGCTGTACTGGGATGTGTGCATTGGTCAGAAAAGGGAGATCTTTAGAAAGCTGTTAGGTCAAGAACGTATTTTATAACATCAAATATTTAATATTATCTAAGTAAATAAAAAATAAAGGGGGTCAAGGTTAAAATGAAGCTTTGTGGCTGGTCTCTTATGCTATTAAAACAATTGTACCAAAGGTAGAGGGGGTTATTTTTCAGCACAGAAGAAAGTTACAGGCTGCAGGTTCAGTTTAACCTTGCACCCTTGTTGCTTTGTGGCAGGGAGATTGTTATTTGTATTACATACGATTTAATAATCAGGTAAGGAAAGCATTTACTTCCTAATCATTCCATTGTAGGCTTTTTGTTTGGGGTTTGCTTTGGTTTGGCTATGTTTTATTTATAGATGCACCTTTTTTCCTGTAAAACACCTTGAGGTGAGTCATGTTGCCAGGCTAATGGAGGTGCTGCAGAGCTGTCCTTTGGCAGTGAAATGCTGCTGCTCCCCCACCCCACCTCTCTTCAAAAAAGTATTGCCCACTTCCGGATTTTGGGCAGACCAACACTGCAAGTCGGGCCCCAGATTAAAACCCCTTGGCATTAAAACAACTCTTTTAATTCTGCCCTATAATTTTTGCCTTGGAAGTGCTGTCTGAGACCTTTGCCCAAGGAGATGATGGCAGAACGCCACAAAATACAGCTTAGAAGGGCATCAGGAAACCATAAAGGTGCATCCTTAGTATGTGGAGGAAGTGCTTCTTCTAATGTACTTTATTTCAGATAGGCAGTAGAAGTTCAGTCCTCCATGGAGCTGGTTACCACCTAAAGAACTACTATGCCAGCCACGTGGATAAGTGATTGGATATTCCTTACATACAGCCAATCACTGTGACCCCATTCCTTCCTCCACACCACCATCAGCATTTATTTATTGCTTTAATACATGGCTGAAAGTCTTAATAGGAAAGAGTAAAATCTGTAGGAAATGTGTAAAATGTGCTGAGGAGCAGGTGTAATGCTTTGTGCCCCTGCCAGAGAGCAGCTGAACTTGGCTCCAGTCATTGTTTTCAGTAGAGTGATTAAACTCAAATCTTTGCCTTGAAATGTGGAGTCAGCAGAACTCAGCAATGAACAGCACTGTGCGAGTGCTTTCAGAGCCCTTTTAGGTGCAGCTACCAGGTGTGTGTCTGTACAACCTGCGCCCAGTGACAGAGGTAAAAAGAAAATAGCATTTGTATTTTGATATCATTTGCCCGTGAAGAACAATTTTCACAAACTTAAAAAGAATGGGACTATCTGACATAAAGACAACGATCACGGTTCCAGTGTGATTAACCCCCTTCTTCCCCTCCAACAATGATTTTTTATGGACCAGTGCAGCTGCTGCAGCAGCCACCCATAAAAATTATGTACTGCTTAGAGAAATGCAAGACTAAATGACATATTTTTGGATTTTTAAGTGTCACTTCAGTGAAATGTACTTATGTATGAATAGCTCCCATTTATATTTTTTTAGGAATGGTTAAAAATGAGGAAATTGTGACAATTCTTGAACATTTTCAATTGCTTTTCCTTCTGTTGGTCTTGCTGAATGGGGAGAATGTTTTTATTTTTGGATGTTTTAAGGGGAAAATATTCAGAATGTTTCATTTTTCACTACTTCACCTCTTTTTCTCCTTCTCCTATTTGCCACTGAAGAAGAAGAAAGTTCAGGAGTGGGAAGGGAGGATGTAGGGGGAAAGAGGGAGAGAGAGAGCAAGAAAACCTCAAACACAGTTAATTTTGATGGGATGATAAAATGGAAGCTTTTGTTTCAAAGTTGATCGGAGTGCTGGAGAGAAGGGAGGAAGCATGAAGTGCAGATGTTTGGCTTTGCTCCAGTTGAGGAGCAGGAGGAATGCTCGTGTGGGGCACAGTGCTCAGTGGCCAAGGACAGGAGCAACACCAACATCTTGGTTGCCCAAGGAGGTGTGGATGCCCCATCCCTGGAGGCATTCAAGGCCAGGCTGGATGTGGCTCTGGGCAGCCTGGTCTGGTGGTTGGCAACCCTGCACATAGCAGGGGGTCGGAACTAGATGAGCATTGTGGTCCTTTTCAACCCAGGCCATTCTATGATTCTGTGATCTTCTGGGAGCGTCAGGGCTAGCATGGGAAGGAGCTGAAGGCAGAGCCATGGTGTGCTGGAGGACGAGGGCAGTTCCAGCAGCAGGGTTAGCTCAGAGAAGCCATAGAGACGAGAGGGAGTAGAATGGATAAATGCAGCATTCATGTGATCCAAAAAGAAAATGCATAAAGAATTAATGAATTCCCCCAAAGTGTCTTTGAAAATACCAACAACTATGTAGATAAGAGTGAAAGTGCTGCCTTCTTTCAGTCCTTGTTTCAAAAGAGCCATAGCCATCCCATGACAGAACAGACTGATGGGGCTTTTTAAGATTAAAAATAGCTTAGGAGAAGAGCCATTGAAATGGATTATGAACTGGCTTACGGAGATGAAACAGAGGGTGTTGGCAAGAGGGGAAATGGAGAGCGAGGAAACAAGTGGGGTCAGTGCTGTGGGCCTCGTTGTGATGAATGGTGAATGCGGATGCCCTTGGTGAAGGTGAGATTTCCAAACAGGCATGACAGTGCTGAACCCAGGGAGCCCGGCCGCCAAGCACAGCCAGGCGGGCAGGCAGTTCAAGAGTGCTGAAGTTAATTATGGAGACGAACATGCTATTCGTGTAGTTCAGCAGATGGCACCGTGTTCTTAAACTCTCGAGATGAAAACTTTATCTAGAGGATAACAGGGGCTTCATGGTATCGGCTGAAAAGGAAACTTTTGTCAAAAAATACCGTTTGGAAAGCTGAAGCAAGGGGAACGGTGAGAGTTTTGGATTCCTTTTTAGGAAGCTAGAAATTGGCAGCTAGAAATGTTGAGCAGCTTCATGATGTGATGATACTTTTTAATGGGAAATACTGTGTGATCTTAAAGATGGACTTCATCCAACAGATCATTTCTGCTCACTTCTGTGCATGGGTGAGATCTCAGAAGTTTGGCTGCCTTTTTAAAGTCCCCAAACTTGCCGGGCATTTCATGAGGGGTGTTTTCGCCTGATGTTTTCAGAGCTCTCGTGGTTCTGGACCCAAATGCTCTCTGAAGTGAGGCTCAGGACTGAGGCTGAGCTCCGTAACTTGCTCATTTCTTCTTGCTTGTGGTCAGTGATGGGCAGACACTGAGCTCTCAGTGCCCCACTGCCCTGACCAAGTGCCTTGAACTGGAGATGTGCAAGAAACGTGTGAGGTAAAAATTATCTGAGCTTTTTTGCAGACCTTAAATTTGTTTTAGCTTTGGCACATTTTGTGCAAACCATTTTGTCTGTCTCTAATGCTGTGTAAATAGCATAAAGCAGCTGCTTTGTGAAATATGTGATGTTTGTAGAAACGTATACACCGACTGGCTTCCAAAATCAATACAGTAAACCCTCAGTACTGCATTCTGAAGTTCATTTCTGTTTTGACGCATCTTCAAAGTAAGACATAGAGTCCATTACTTCTCATGCTTTTTAAATTTAAAGGCAGCAATTTAAGTATTGCTGAAAACGTGTAAGTCATAATCTTTATGAACGCCTTATGGAATCCGTTTGTCAGAACGGCTGTATTTTGTGTGCACTGTTCTGGTTGCTTTTTTGATTTAGAAAAGAGTCTGTAGGTTTTTGTGTTTTTGGACAAAGCAAATAGCTGAACAGACATCTTGGAAGCAGGGACGGAGAGCCATTGCACGCACTGCCTGGTGATAGATACAGAAATTGCATTGCTCGTGTCCCTCCCTGGCCTTGGCTGGTCCTCATCCCCATGGAGGTGCCCGATGCTCAATGTGAAGAACACTTACGTTTGGGAGGATTCAGAGGTCTGACTCCAAGATTGCAAATCTAATTTAAGTGGTTTTATCGGCTGCTTTTTTAAATTGAACTTTTTTAGCAGTTCTCACAGACCTGAGGGAGAAAGAGAAAATAGATCTCAGCCTGCTATGCAGGATGATGTGTTCTCTAAATCTGTTATTCAGAATGCATTCAAAGTGCTTACACCTTTAGGTTTTCCAAAATACATGGAACTGTTCTTCAAAGAGAGCTTCTGATGCCTTTTTGCTTTAAGCTGATACCAGGGTCGCCTCTCAGTGTGTGCCATGAGAGCAGTGGCTAAGGCTGTACAAGGATGGTGCTGACAGCAAAGACAAAATGGAGACAGAAGCAAACTTCTGAATTTCTGTTTGGCATCTCTTTAACCCAGGGCATTCTACTGGGTGGTTGATAAGTAATTAGAGGCAAGCCCAAGTTTTCACCTCTGCAACCCACTTGGCAAACCAAAGGCTCACAGTCGGAGCAGCCTCAGTGCGGCTCTGCCTGCACTTGTGTATCAGATACTTGTGTCTCTGCATGGTGCTGGGTTGTGCCGAACCTTGCAAGGGACTGTCAGCAGAAGTTTGCCTTGGGGTCTGTGTGTAAATCCTGTAACTTCATCACTTCATCAGTTCATCCCTTCCCCTGCTGTTGGAAAGTAATAGCAAGCGGAGTTTGGGACGTGGAGTGTTTTCTGCAAACCAAATTGTTACTGGTGCTTTTTAATGACTAGACATTGAAAACACAGTAACTGTTCTAATCAGGATCGACATTAATTTCTTCCTAGCTTTCAAATGTTATAACTACATTTCTCCCAGTATGTTGGCATCTGTGCTGGTATTTATGAAGTTTTGCGTGCTTTGACTGCCATGCAAATTGTTCCTGAAAGTGCCCTCTGAGGAACTGAAGTGAGAGGGAGCTCAGCAGTCGTAATAATCCTGCCTTTTAAAAGATTATTTTGCAATTAAATTTGTGAGGTTTTCATAAAATGGATGCACAGTGACTTGCTGGCATCAGTAACAGACAAAGGAGGGTTTTGCATTTACAAATAAAAGAACAATTCTGTTTCTCTGAATTCATATATATAGTGTTGCTTTGCATTTTGCCATTTTCTTTAGATTTGCCTACGAGTCTATAAAGAAGCTCATGTGCTCAGCATGGGGGCATCCTGGCTGATGGTAGTTGTTCTGCAGGGAGTGTGTTCTCAAACTCATATCAAGCAGAATAATTATCAGCGAGGAGTTACTTAACAGAAGCAAATGGGCTTTATGCATTCTTTTTGTACATGAAATATTATGCAAATTTATCTGTGGATGTTATTAATCTTTTGCATGTTATCCCACTGATGCTGATATTCTCATCTCAGATTGAACCCAAGCAGTGTGTGGCACCTTGCAGCTCACAGGCCTTCCCAAGGCCTTCCTTATTTCCCCTCCATGATCTCGTCTGTGGGTTTGAAAATCCCATTGGTATGTGTGTGAGCACAGCTGCTGCTCTGGGAGGGGCAGAACCTGGCTCCTAAACACGGGGAAAGGTTGGCATTTGGCTCGCCATGCATCATGGCCAGCAGGTAGCCTGCGAGGGGCTGGGAGGAACGAGGCTGTCCGCTGCCCCTCCCTCTGTTACTCGATCGTTCCCAAGCTGCAGATATTCCTTCTCTCTTCTGTTGTGAGCTCCTGCAAGCTGGATGGCATTCCAGTGCTCTGAGGTCTAAATGTATTTAAACCCAAACATTTAAGGATGAAATACGATCTATTTATTTTGCTTCCTAATGTGTTTCTAACCAAAGAGATGTAGACCCGCAATGGGGGTATGACTTCCCCTACTGAAAAAGGAAACAGGGGAGCTGGGGAAAGTTCTGGCTTTGCCAAGGTAATCAGGAAAAGGATTAATACGGGGAGATGTAAAACCCACTGCTGAATGTCCATCATAAAGAAAAGACCAGAAGGCCCATTACTACTTGCAGCCCTCCCCATTGCTGGCCTGTCCTTCTCTCCATCAAAAATAAATTTGCCGTAACGAAATTAGGCCTGTCCAGCAGATTATTAGCCAACAGAATATATAGCTCAGTCTCTGAGCTCATCTGCTAAAATCACTATGAAATACTGTCCCCGATGAAATTGCTGGGAATTTTGCCATTGTTTTCAGAGGAACTCAGATGTCTTTGCAGGTATTTACAAGTCTTTGAAGTCGCTTCTCTGAAATGACCTGTTTACTCTTCTGTAAGTGGAATACACATACCTCAGGTATTTATATTACTGTTCTGTCAAATGGCTCCAATCTATGAGCAGTAGAAGTAACACTGATGCTAAGAGGGTTCCGTACGTTCTCTCTGCTGATTAAAGTTTAAACTATGCTTAGACCAAAGCAGATACATTAATGCATGAAAAAGTTGAATATTTAAAACTGAATACATAAACTGATTGCGGAAAACAACTCAGTGAAAAGATAGGATGTGTCCCATATCATCATTTGTCACTGAGCCTTTTGGCGCATCCCAGTTTCTGAAGTGCTGGTGAACCGGCCACGTATTTCACGATGAGGTTCTCTGCCCACCATCCCTCTTGTGTGCTGGGGAATGGTAGGAGCAGGGGCTTGGGGGCTGGCTGGGGAAGTTGGGTATCCTGTCTGTGAAGTTCTTTCTGCTCGGAGTTAGCGAGGCGCATACATGATGAATGTAACCCAGTTGTGCCTGTGTATCTGTCAGCACTCCTCTCAGATTGCAGCCTCATACGGTCTTAAAATAGCAATGAAAAGACATTAGTGCATAGCATATACCTCTATACCATATGCTGTGGATAAAGGAATCTAATTGGGGGTCTTTTCATTTTTTATTCTTTCCCTTGCATGTATTATAATGCTTCAGCTTCAGCTCTGCAAAATATTTTCTGCTTTCAACAGAAACTACTGAAATGTATTTGACTCCTGTTATGCAAACTATGATTCTCAGCCCGCTTTTGGTTTGATTAATGCCCTAAACAACAAAGCTCAGAGGAAGTTTTATTTAAATCTTCAGCTATATATATATATATATTTTAATTTTAAAAACTATTTTAATCACGGTATCAACCCCTGTGGAATGGGTTTGTCATCTGTTGAAATCAGATCTTCTCTGCTACTGCCATCAGTAGAGTTTTCTTTGAATAAATTCCAAAAAGATAAAGAGGGTATGTATCCGACAGAGCTTATCAGATGCTCTCGTGGTGAGCAGCCAGCACCCTGTTGACCACTTCCATGTGTTCTCATGCTTTCAGAACGTACAGGCAGAAACGTGAGTGGAAAATGAGCTCGCATTTCTTCAGGCTTAATTCAGAGCGCGTCCTTGGGTGCGGATGGGCAGTGCCACCAGGCAGGGCAATGCAATTTATCCCTGATAGCCTTCGCACAGCAGTGCATTACATTCATGTGTGATTATGGCCACTTAGAAATGTTTGCCCACTCGTCTAGGCAGGAAATAAAGCACTTGGATGCAAATTATGTGTCACATCGCTCTTTGACAGCACAACTTGAATATCAGATTATGCTTTTCAGTTAATCCGGAACACGAAAATCTGTCACAGAATGTTTTCTCAATTCTCTTCTCAGTTATAACTGTTATTTGAAGAAATGATCAACTATGAACAGGAGAATGATGAGCAGCATCTGCTTAGAAACTAAGCAGGGACTATCTATGCCTCAGTACAATCAAATGAGTAATACGTGGTTGGCCTTTTAGGCATTGTGATAGTAAACATAATTAAAGTAGCAAAGAAAAATGCTCGTAGTGCTTGAACAATGTGTGAAATATGCATTTCCTTGCTTTTGCATGTAACGTGTATGAAGTACCTCCATCAGCTTTTGTGATGGCTGTCCAGCTTTACGTGCCCAGCTGGCGCACTGGAAAGAGTCAGGACTGGATCCATGGGGCTGAGGCAGTGTGTGAGTCCAGGAGAGCAGTGGGCCCACAGCAGGCTCTGGGACCAGCCCTGCCTTTCCCTGCAACCTCCATGCTGCTTCTCAAAATGCTTGTAATTTGTTCTTTGTTTTTCTCTTTTTTTTTTTCTGTTTGTTTTCTTTGCATCTGCATTTGCTAAGGTGATTCTGTCTGGAGGTATGCATTGTCTTGCAACGCAGCTCTTCAGTGCTCTTATACCAGCGCATTTATTTCTGCTGCATTTTCAATACAAGCCAGTTGCACAAGCAGAAGTTGTTGGGCATCCTAGCTTTTAAATGTTTCTGAGATGTAAAGCTATTGATCAAACAGCCTTGGGAGCAGTAGCTGTGGCTGAAACACGGTGTCTTATGGAGGAAAATCCGTATGCCTTGCACCTCTGGGGATCTCTGTCCTTATGTGCAGCAGTTTTGGAATCCTCCTTCAAACCCATCTGCTCTGAGCTAGCTGGCAAGTGAGAAAGCCAAGCATCTGCATGCCACTTGTTTGTGTGCAATCAAAGTATTTAAACGGTCAGAAGTTCCGTCTCTGGTGTATCCGAATTTATTATTTTGTTCTGCTTTTTTGCTTCCTGACAAATTCCAAGTAGGTCCAAAATATAATTGGGAACATTTTACATTTCTAGGGTCGTGGGAGGCTCTTGTGCTGCCTGGTGGGCTGTTGTGGAGGCTTTGCTCTGAAGGCAGGGAGATCCCCTCATTGCATTTACCACCGGTGCCGCCTCCTTTGATGTTCTGTTTTGTCAAAGGCTGTGACAGTTTGGGTGAAGGGAGGAGGGTTTGGTGCAACGACCTCAGCCTCGGCAGGAAATGTATTGACTTGCCAATTTATGATCATCTAATTGACTTAGAATGAATCAGACTGTGTTTCTAAATATCCACCTGAAAGCAATGGTGACTGTCATTACTTCGAGCCTCAAGCAGACAGAAATTCAGACAATAACTGAGAGTGTCTCATTGCAGAAGAATGAGAGTTGGCTGCTTCGCACAAGCGTTGCTTTTTGGGGGCGGAGGAGGAACATCCGAGGGCTGAAGGTCCCAATGCTGCTGGGCTGCTGGGAGCGTGGCGGCAGTGGGCAGTCTGGGCTCACTGACTGTCAGGATGCTGAGCTCTCCTCTGCCCAGGGTCTGTCTAGAAAGAAAAGTGCTGTTGAGAGAGCCCTAAGAAAGAGGAAAAACCCACTCCTCCACGCTCAGCCCCTCAGAGAATTTAAATGTCTGTAAAATGTTTTGAGCTTCTACATTTTTAGGCGTAATTAACTAAAAATACATTTAAGTAATGACATTTAAGTTGAGGATGTTTTTATTAGATTTTATGCTGTGTGTAAAGCTGTGATGTGTCTAACAAAGCTGAACATACCCGAAAACAGAGCCGAGGAAATGGCAAGACGAGGGCGTTCCCGCTTTCCTTGCCCTGCTGGATCTGGTAATGCTGATCCGACCCCGGCCCAGGAGCCTCTAATGCAATTATGCCGAACAATATTTAAAGCTGTGAACAGATGCAGGCCCCTCGACTCCCGGGCACGTTTCCCCATCTACATGATCTCTCTGACCGCCTTTTGAAGTCCTCCTCGTCCTGGAGGTGGAATTTGTTTGGTATGAACTGGAAATCTAAATAGCTCGGCAAACACAATGACAGATGGCAAAATCCCAGTTGGAACGTGTGACCAGCAAACTGGCTGCGATTTGTTTTCACTCCAGGGTAGACAGCAGACATACTGTGTCTGTGCAACAGCTGTGACAAATATTTAATTCGAGAACTTTCTAAGAGCGGGCAGCATTTCCAGGGAGAGAGGAGGAGATGCTACCTGTGCAGTTTTCTTTCAAAGAATGAGCAAGGAGAGAGCTCTGTTAGAGCCAGGGGGCGAGGGAGGCTCAGGAAGTACAAAAGGGATAGAAGTGTACATAGTATTTACTCTCTCAATTGAGCACGGTTGCTGCATCAGTTTGTTGCGAGGAATGGAGAACACAAGTGGGGATTCGTCAAGTAGAGATGTTGGCTTTTCAGTGCCAGAGAGATTTTTTAGTTTCCGAATGCTGAACAATGCATTTTCTTAAGGGAATTATTTTTTTTAAGATATTTTTAATCAGTGACTTGAAAAATGATGTGCTCTCATGTGAGTCCAAGTCAGCGATGTCTGCAAACCTTTGAAGCGATCTCTTTATTATCATAACAATTTTTGATTCTTGGAATGAAAAAGAAATACATATGAATACAATGAACTGAGCCTTTTCCAAATGAAGTGAACAATCCGAGTGCCTTTCCCATTTAAACACCAAATGTCTGTAATAACTGAAGTAATCTATAACCTTTTGTAAGCGATGTGTACTGCATGTTTGGCTTTTCTTTTCCTCTTCTTTCTCACTGCCACGTTAAGCTTAAAATGAGCAGTTTGCTCAAATCCTGGGCCCTTTAAAGCTGATGGTAAATTCTGTGTGAGGAGAGTATCAAGTTTAAAGGACAGGACCCTATGTCTATCATTATCCTGCATCCCTCTGCATCTGCCTCGTTTTTCCTACATCTTTGTGTACTGCCAAATTCCTCGAGTGTATTATTTTGGCTCTCAAGCCCAACTTTCCCCACCCAAGGCCTTAAAGAACAGCATATTGTATTTCAGAGCACCATGACAAAAGTCCCAAAAGTGCCATTTTGTGTAAGCAATGCAGGAAAGGACGGTGGTAGACTTTGAGGAAAGTTTTCTCTTTTTTCAGAGTACTTGGATTTCATTGAAAGCTCAATTCCTAAGAAGGGACACTGAATGGGGATCTGTAAAACTAACTCTTTTAAATGGAATGTGGCTTGGCTGCAAAACTTGTTAGCACTAGCATGCGAGTCTGAAATGGATTGTGTGTGTGTGTGCATATGCATGTAGATAGTTGGATAGATAGATGAGTATGGAGGAACATATTTAGTCCTTGGTTTCTTATACTTTAATAACTGAGGTCCCAATGCAGAAAAAAAACTAGCTCTTCGACTCAAGTGATGTATATTTATGTTTCTGAACATCAGTAATCACAAAGGATGATCTAGATTGTTCTTTTCATCCTCTGATATGTAGTAGAAAAAGAGGAGAGTTATATGGGAATCCTCAGTAGAAAAAGAGCTGAGTTCATTAAAATATATAGGATCAGAAGAAAGGATTTCGGGCATATAGTGAAGGTTTGAATAGGGATAAGTGAAACTAATCTCGTGGAGAATGAAAAATAACTAGGCAGCACCAGGCTATGGCAATTTTAACCAGGATGTTGATTAAAATCCGTTACTCTACAAGATATGTGAAAAGGCAAGTCTTCCATGTTGCAGAGAAATTGTATCACTACTTCAATGCCATGACTTTTTGTACATTACTCTCATTTTTATAAGCTGTTTTTATATTACGAAAGCATTTCTTCTAGCTGTGATAAGAATAGCCGCTGGAAGACAGTTTAAGAACAAAAACCAACACAACTTTCCCAAGTCCTGCTTGTGACTCATTTATTCTGCTAATTGTTTCGTTGTATAATCTCTCCAGGAGCCATGGCCAGGTCAGACCTGATGGTGGGAAAGAGTCCTGGTGTACAAAGGATGTTCTCTTCTTATGCATTCCAAAACGGAGAGATGGTCTTTTCAGAGGGAGAGCTGAGCTGGGAGCTCCTATTCAACTTCATGCCCACAGTATCTGGCAGACTGTTTGCAGAGTCTCTGTTTCCTAGGAATCCCCCCTCCTATAAATATGGACAGCATTCTTTGTTCCTAGAAGTACACCCAAAATTTCATTGTGCTGAAATGAATGTTATTTGCTAATGCCAAGTCAGTCACTTGAGGCTGTATCAATGACCTCATTGTTCATTTAGTATGTTAAAGACATTAAACTAACTAATTATTAATGAACTTAGTGAAGTTTATGTTCACTGAACTTTTCATAGTATCCTTCAGGGAACATGTCCCACAGCATGAGAAATTTGCTGTCCCTCCTGCTGGGAACAGGCCTGGGGAGGCATTCCTAGTGACAGAGAAATACCAACCTCCTCTTAGGGCAGAAACTCATAGAAATAAACTTCATCTCCGTCTTAGCTGTGTGTGCAGAGCAATGTGGGCATCATTACTCTTGTTGTTATACGTGCATAAAATGAGTAACAGAAAGGTCAATGACACCTCCAAAATGAAGGATTCTTTTAAGCACGTATGGATGTCCAGCAGCACAGCTTCCATGCAACACCTCACACTGGAACTAAGCGTGACCAGGCTGCATGCTCCATGGAAGGAATTTCAGAGAGTCTGAGAACAGCGTGCCCTTAAGAAGTTATAAGTTACAGTGGGGCAATGCTGAGCTGTCAAGCCAACTTGCTTAGAGGACCAGATGAGAAATTAGCGTAAAATTGATTTTGTGTTCAGAGCTCCTTAAAAAGAAAAAAGAAGTATTCCAGCTCAGTGTGCTAATAGATGTATGTCTAGAGAAAGAGAATAGATGTGTGCCTCTATGCTTGTGGTTTTGCACAGATGCAGAGACAAAGCCGTGAGGCCGCATTAGGAGCAGATGTGCTGTGTGCTTTATAAACCTTGAAGGACTTCTCAGTGTGCCTGGTGGACGTGCATCTGCACCTGCATCCATACCTACCAATTTCTGGAGAGCTCCATCATGGATTTCCAACAGCCCCTTTGAGGTCCCCTCCTGTAGGTTAATATCCTCGTGAAGGCACCTGCATGGCAAGCAGAAGATTAATGGGGCGGCCTAAACTTAGCTTTGCAGAGAGGTATGTGAGACAGTTGAAAGGCTTTATTTTCTGGGGGAAAATGTAATGTTGGAGAAGAGCATCAGAACAAACTCCAAGCAGCTGCATTGTTTGAAAGAGAAGAACCTCAGTCCACCAAAGTTCAGTGTGCGATGGGAAGATTGGCAGCATCTGTGTAGGAATAGGAGTAGCCAAAGAAGTCCCATCTTGGCCCAGACCTTTGGTGTCCCTGCAGGTCTCTGTCCTTATGGTGACCTGGTAGTTCAATGATTCCAGCCACCTGGGACTCTGAACCAGCTTCTGTGGCTAGGAAATCATTTGAGGGAGGCCGGGAGCAGCTTGTTTCCTAAATTCTTTTCCTCTCATTGCAGCTCCCAGTCTGTATGTAGGTAGCAGCTATATGGAGGGCTGGCCACTGCCCTTGCACAGTATCCCATGCACTGGTACACTTGTGCTCATCTCAGGCCTTTGCTATATATTCGGCAGCATAAACCAAATCATCCCCAACCGATTACTGCTCAGCCCCTGGCTAGTCGGGCATGCAAAGCAATTAATTAGTTACCTAAGTATTGCAGTTACCTGCAGACTTGAATGACAATGTCGTAAGCAGAGAGCTCGATGAAAACCTGGTAAGAAAGCTAAGTTTATGGGATATGTAAATTGAGGTAGATACAGACCTGAAAGTAATGGGTGCAGCAGCGTGCACGTGCAGTGCACGTTCTTCTCCTCAGCAGGGTAGTTGTTTTGCAGATTTCTTGTGGAAATCAAATGAATCTGTAGCTGTGCTGCTGGATGGATATCCTGAAGTTGTCACTCCTTCAGTATCTCAGCTCTCCCAGTGAGCTGCAAATTGTTCTAGATAAATGGTTGCATTTATTTTCTTCTCATACTGTGTCCAACCACCTGCTTTTCTGTGTTGCTGTAGGAGCTTGTAAAATACTCCACACTTCATAGATTTTTGAACTGGAGCCCATAAACATGGCAGAACAAATTTGGAGCTAATTTGACAGCGGCATAGGTTGCCAGAAAGGACCATTAATTAATGAAATCTTTACTCTTTTATCTACAATAAAGCTGATTAAATGTTTTCCCTTCTAGATCTTTCAGATGCATACCTTGCATGAACTTGCATGGTCTGAAATAAAGCTGAGGGGAGAGAAGGTGTGTTTTTCACCTTTCCATAAATGCTCCAAGCTAAGAACCTCATTCAAACTTGGCAAACTTTGCTCATTCTCTGCTGCCTCACAGTGTTGCTTTCTAGTGGAACGAAGTTGTGACATTTGTGACATACGTTAAGTTAACTGAAGACTGTAGAGTTATAAATCAGTAGGTAACATGGCATGCTCATGCATTGCTTTTGTACTAAGTGTTAACCCAGGCTTTTCTTTGTGATTTACGTGCTAGAGAGTATTATTTCTCAAAAAATGAAAACTGGTACAGTTTCAAATGAGGATTTGATCCTGCTGTGTAAGCCAGTTGTAATTATAAGTTTCAGCAGAGGATTATAAAAATTGTATTGTTAGAGTAAACCTTAGAAAACCAACATTTGAGGCATGCCTCTACGCTGACTGTTAGCTGTAGATACAAATGGTTCGTAGATGTTTTTGCTTGTTTATAGTGGCAGGACTGAGACTTTCCTTGCTGCCTCACCACTGGAGAGGGCTTTTGCTGAGCAATGCCTGACTTCATTCTTCTCATTGCCCTGTTTCTCTGTTTATTCATGCTGAAAAGGGCCTCCTTGAAGTTTGGAGAACAGTCAGATGCGCGGCTTCCCTTCAAGCCAGATGCCATTTTGCAGCCAGGGAAGGTAGCAAGCAGCCACTCGCAGAAACAGCTCTGAAGAGGTTCTTGAGATGTGTTACTCCAGCAAAGGGCTGCTGTAGAAATAAAGGCTTGCTGCAGAGCCAGAAGTTCAGTGTAGAGAGAGACGTGAGAGAATCCGGCCTGTAAACAACCAATCCAAAACAACTCGTGATTGGAGAAAAGCAAACTGAATCTTCAGTATGGGTTACAGTTCTACTGAGATCG
Source organism: Pavo muticus (assembly GCA_016647715.1). Lineage (NCBI taxonomy): Eukaryota > Metazoa > Chordata > Aves > Galliformes > Phasianidae > Pavo > Pavo muticus. Next base: position 5,540,559 of record JACDJE010000036.1, on the reverse strand, counting down.
AGCATTTCTAGCAATATATAACCGGAAGGAGATTTAATTATATTTCAAACAATTTCTATTAATGTCTACTAAATTTTTAAAAACCTTATGCATTATGCTTTTACCGCTGTTCTTACTCCTTTCTATGTATGGTTTGTCATCAAATTGCTATTATCAGTTTGCTCATCAAATGACATCTCAAATAGCACTTTTCCATTTCTTTAAAAAAAGTCTTTTGAGCTCCTTTTGACTTAGAGTAAATAATTGCCCTTTAGAAGAATGAAAAAATTCAAATTGATTTCTACAGTTTGACTATTCATTTCTTTTAAGCAGTTGAGAATTTAGGATTGGACCATTGTTTTGTTGTTTTTTATTGTTTGATATCCTTGGGAAGAGGCTGCCCAAGGAGGCTGTGGATGCCCCATCCCTGGAGGCATTCAAGGCCAGGCTGGATGTGGCTCTGGGCAGCCTGGTCTGGTGCTTGGCGACCCTGCACATAGCAGGGGGTTGGAACAAGATGAGCATTGTGGTCCTTTTCAACCCAGGCCATTCTGTGATTTTATGATCCTTATTCTGTGCTTTCTTCCAGTAAATGGCATGAAGATTTGTGTTTGGTTTCAGTTCATAAGCTTCATATGTGCATAGCAGCTGCATATTAAATTCCTAATGCTATCTAATATTGGAAAGAGATTATTAAGTGAGATAAAGTGGGTGGGGGAGTGCCCACATATTTCACAGGGTTTTGATGCTAGGTAATAAGGAAGGTAACTCATGTTGAAGTATGACTTTCCTACAGCTCCTGCACTAACAGGAGCGGATGGCATCCCTCTTGTTGAATTGAATTGATGCAGAATGCTAAAAATACTCTCTGTTCAACCTAACAATTATGCTCCCTATCTGGCATCTATAGCAGACTTGCCCCATGTATTTAGATCAACAATGAGGGCAATGAGAGATCTACTTTATATTTATAGCTAGTTATATTTAATTTGCTGGTGTGAGGATCTCAGCTCATAATTGAAGTGGTAAGAATGACTTTTCACAGAAGGGTCCATCACTGTCACCCTGACCTTGCTGACATTTTCTTTCACATCTCTGTCTTCTGCTGTATTCATATGAATATACAATGAGACACATGAAATGTTTCCTTTCATTGTGGCTTTCTTTACTGCCACAGCACAGGAAGGCACTGGGTAATGGTCCCTGCACCCAGCCCCAGCTGCAGTTGCGGTCATCCAGAGCACACCCAAGTCAATTAGCCATGCTATAAAGCAGGACGTACTCTCTTATGCTCTCAAAAACATCTCTGGTAGATAAGCACGTTCAGGCTGCCCTGGGAACACGCACAGCGCTGGCTTTTATGAAGGAGCATATCCTCACTGCCCTGCTTTGCAGGATGCTTCTCACTTTCGCAAAGTTCAGCCAAACTCCTCCTCATCTTCTGACAGCTCTGGTGGTTCCAAATCAAATCACTTCTTATCTCCTTCCGTTCGTCTAATTCTACTTTTCTCCTTCCACTGACACACTCGCTTTGGCAGAGGAGCAAACTCTGCCAGTGTGCCATCTGGTTCTCCCTTGTACAGCATTGCTTTACTGAAGAGACTTTCCTCCGCACTTCAGAAACTTCTTTGATCCTCACCCATCTCTTACAGTGCTTGTCCACTCATCTCTTAATTATATTCTATTGACTCTTTATCTCCCTTGAGAACAGAGTATTTTTTGAAAGCAGTGAAAATACCACATTTATTTTGTCATACCAAACTGTCAGATCGATGACAGTTTTTTCTAAAATAGTCAATAATTAAAACTGGCTATAAATGTATGTTCTTCCCATCCTTGTAATATGCAAAGGTTCCTGCAGAACTGCAGTCACAGCTGGATGGGTGCCCCAACTGCGGCTCCGTGCTGTAGAAAATTGTTGGTCTTTATATGTTCAGTGCCTAAATGCAAACAATTAAACATTTATAATTACTTGCTTTGCTCCAAAGCTTTAAGAAAAGCTGTTCTCATCAACGAGGTGGTCCTAATTTAATGTCTGTTATTTCAGCAGCCGTGAAATAAAGCTCTGCCAGTAAATATTTACTATCGAGTTACTTTTAGAAACGTATTTTTCATCTGAATTTTTCTTACTCTTTAATGAGCACTTAAATAAAAGAAGCACATAACATTAACTTCTGCTCTGTTACATTTAGGCAGTGGATTAAAAAGTATAAAGCAGAACAGAAATGCCCCTCTTATGTAGTATTTGCTGGCCCATTAGATATTATTTGTTTAAGTATTTTGAGACTGAGTTATAGGTCTGAAAGTCATGGAATCATATCATGGCATCATAGAATGGCCTGGGTTGAAAAGGACCACAATGCTCATCTAGTTCCAACCCCCTGCTATGTGCAGGGTCACCAACCAGCAGACCAGGCTGCCCAGAGCCACATCCAGCCTGGCCTTGAATGCCTCCAGGGATGGGGCATCCACAGCCTCCTTGGGCAACCTGTTCCAGTGCGTCAAAAAACATTCTGTGTTAGCTTTTATTCTCTAATATTCTTTAAACTTTTCTACTAAATGGCTTGGCTAAACTATTTTTAGAAGAGCTTGCATTCTGATACCGTAAGTCTAGTTCAATATTACAGTGAAAATGAAGAAATCCAGAGATACATTTATATCCTTAACTGCTAATCAGCTGCTTTCTGCTCTGTGTCACTGTGCAGCGTCAGTGTCCTATAATGGTGATGAGTTTAAAGGAAAGGTTATTATCATAATCCATCCGCATGGATTCACAGGATTCCTTGTGTGAACGAAGAAAGAAAATAGTCAAGCCAAATTCTCCTTGTGTTCTAAGTCTTGAAGATAAAACAAATGCTGCTGAACATATGGTTATAAGGCCAAATCCAAAAAAGGATTTTCAGTGAGGCAGACTTCAGTGCCTAAGTCCAAAACTGCTCTACCAAAATATCATCAGCTCAACTGTGGAGGTAATGAAATGTACCGGCCGTCCCCTTTACTCAGGAATTTCGCTGGTTGTCGGCTTCTCAGTGTGCCCAGCTGCCTCAGCCTGCCGGCGGGCTGTCTGGTCTCGCTGGAAGCCAGAAAGGAAGGGGAAGAGCACGCAGATCCTCGGAGTGCATCCTCCCACGTGCTGGCAGGCCTCAGTCTGCACAGGGTTTGATTGCAGCAACTCTCTTTTTTCCGAATGTTACTGATGGAAGCGGTGGTTGCGGCTCTGCCTTCTCCATAACCTGCAGCCACGGCTTTAAAGAAGTGGAGGCAAGAATTGGGTAACCCTCCTTGTTCTTACCCTCATGGGTGGGTCGGTTCTCTGAAGCTTTTGTTGGACTGTGAGGTAAAGCAAGATGTGTTGCACTAGGGGTTAAAAAAGAAAAACATGGCTGCAACTTCATCTGTACCCTGTGTAGGCACAACAGGAACGCCCTGTGGACTGCTTTTCCTAAGGACACGGTGCTAAATGTTTGGTGTTAAATGCATCAATTCTTGCCAACAAAGTCAGACTCCAAGACTTGAAGATACGAAGTTGCAGAGTCTGTTTTCTTTGCACGCTTTCTAGCTTTCGGTCCCATGACTCCTCTGTTCCTCTCTGCATGGCAGAATTCGAAAGCCAAAGCAGAGCAGGCCTTCTCTCCAGCAGGCCTGTGGCACAGTGCCTAGGGCGCTTCGCTCTGAAGGGGGCACTGGGCTCCCTCTGACTTTGGAGGACATCAGCATCTTTGGTCAGGACGTCAGCATCTGGCTTGGAAAGAAAACATTGGGAAGGTACTTCTAAAAGAAATTCAGCTTAGGGATTTTTGCTTCTCTTGGTATTCTCATTAGTTTCCTAGAGAATCCAGAAGGGATTTTCTTTAAAGCACTCTTGCAGTGCTAGTGATTGATTTCCTGTCAAACCTATGGGTTGTATAGAGGCAGCAGGAGGAGATTTTTCCCAGAGGATGGCATTTGTTGTTGGGAGCTCAGATTTTGTTGGACTTCTGTTCGAAGAAGGAGCAGAAATTGGGATAACTACTGAGCAACTTCCAAGTTATAATGTTTATAACCTTTCAACATCTCTGTGCTGCACTTTTTCTCTCTGAGGACAAAATTCTGCCTCTGTCATTCACTGGGCAGCAGTTCTTCATTTCTATGGGGTCTCTGTCAAAATAAGGTAATATTAAGATGTCAGAGCCTGAAACGTAATTACTTACATATAATAATAGATCCACATCATACACCCCTGACTATATAAGCATTTGTCCCTTCTTGTGCATTTGCAAAGGCTGCTGTTGCTTTCATTCCATTTAGAGAACTGTATTCTTACTGCATGACTCGGGTATTTAGCTCTCTAGAAAACCACCTTCATATTTTCATGTTGTGACCTTCAGGAAGCAGCATGCCTGTGAACCAAGGTACCATCCTTAACAACTACTTGGCCTCAGTTCTCTGGAGAACTTCTCTGAGCTTTGTGGCAAGAATTATTATTTGCACCACGTATCAGCAAAATCCTGATTTTAGAGACTCTGTTTCCTAATTGTGGGATCACAGCACAGTGACCTTCGATGAATTTGTGCCAAGTTGACATCGATGTCAAGAATTCTTAAGTTTTATTTGGTTTCCTTTCTCTTTGGAGAAACCTTTGTAAGGAATTCCACATATGAAGCTGATATTAAATGAAATGAAATGAAAAAAATAATTCTTTTCAGAAGTGATTTGTGTTACCTTGGGTATGAGTGTAAGGACTTGATGGTCCTTTCCAGCAGATCCAGCTGCAGGACATTAAAAAGCAGTACAGTGGAAACAGTGAGATTGCTTAATCCAAGAAGAGATAAACCAGACAAAACCAAACTAAATAAAAATGAAATTAGATAATTTGAACTGTGCTTAGTATGATTTAGCACCAAGTACATTTTGTCGGGCTTTGTCATGAGCCTGTTACATTTCTGCCCACAAGAGACAGCGTTTTAAAACTGCAAGACTGGATTCCTTGAAGACTTTGGGGCCTTGTATTGCAGTAAATGAGAGAATGTCCATTGACTTTGTCTGGAAGAGGATCAAACTCTGTATAAACATGGAATGAATTGGCTTTCTGAAGCCTATGAACTTGAGCCCAGTATTTATCAAGTCTGTGTCATATTCTGTGTTGAAATCAAGCAACAATTGTATTTTCACATGGTTTTGGCAAGAAACCAGGAGAAACTTTGGGACTTCAACTGACCTTCTTGTGAAGTGAAACCAGAGGAAATATTTTTACAGCACCCTGTAGGGAGAAACTTGGTAGTTTGCTGCACCATTGTTTTATAGCACCTTTGGAAAGCAGTAGGGTTCTTTGCCATGGTGCTCTCCCTTTATTTCTAGTTAGTATCCTCATCAGTATTTCTGGGTGGGAAGAACCTTCACTTCTTCGCCAGCAGAATAATAATACATCTGTCGGGCTGAGCCACTGCTCCTCTGTCAGCTTTGTGCTTGGGTGGTGAAATACCCCAATGTATATGGCTGCAGATTCAAAGTCCTGAAAAAGAAGTGGGAAAACTGCTATGTTTCCCAATTTGCAAAATGTCCCATTAAAATGGTGAGACTTAGAAGCTGAATTTAGTGGACTGAACTCATACATAATCCATCCCCACAATATAACGTCTATATTCACATGATTACTGTGGTCGTATGCAAGTCTGTCCATTGAGATCACTACAGTCAAGCTAATGTAAGTATTTCTTTTCATTTCAAAATGTACGTCTCAGCTTTGCCTCCATGTGCTTTGGCCAAGCACTGAGGCATTTATTTAACATCTGGCAGCTTATATCTTATGATAGAACTTATCAGTAAACCTGCTTCTTGTTTGTTTGGATGTTATCTTCTGTGCGATTAATTAAGCTTCCAGAATCTATGCAAAGTATATATTAAAATGACAGGCTTTTAATCTGTCAGCAGTCAGTCAAGCGCTGGCCTGCGTGTAGGCATTTGCACGCTTTATAAACTTCCTGTAAACTCATGCAGAGTCTGAGAGAAGACAGAGCCAGCTTCTGGGACAAACCATCACATTCCTTAAGGTTTTTAAACTTAAAAAGTTTTATGTCATTGCCTCAGTTTTGCAACAACAGCAGTGGAAGGGAAAGTGTGGGAACACCCGCAACACTGCTTGCCGGAATACTTTCAAAATGCCTGCAGGCAAATTCTATTAATTAAGGGGAATAGGAAGCAGTGTGGGTCCCTGCTTCCGTGGGAGTTTGGGCATGTGTGGGGCAGGCAGGTTGGTGTGTGCGTGCATGTTGTGCTGTGTGCAGGCTGCTCCTTGAGGCTGGCCGCCTACCAGGGCGCCTTGGTTTCCCCATGCGGATCTGCAGCCATGGCTCGGCCTCGGTGTTGCGCAGGAGGGCAGGGAGATCAGCCGGCTTCCCTCTTGTCTGCCTCCTGCAGTCCCCTGCCCTTTGGGATGGGGATTGTCAGCCCCAGTGCCTGGAAACTCTCTTCTGTGTTTTCCTCTTATCAACAGAGAGCGGCGGGCTTATCTCCGTCAGCTTGCATTGATCTGGCTGGTGGCTGTGGTGGGTGCAGATCTGTGTGTGGGCTGCCCTGGGAGTCACTGTGAGCCGATGGGCTCTCCTCCTCTCATGGCACTCCCCCAAGGCGGCCCCAAGGCAGGAGGCCTACGGCCCTCCCGCTCCCCTCCTGCAGCTTTACCAGGCACCAGAAGCTCTGGAGAGGGGATTTTTATAGACTACATCGTCAGCATGCTCCTAAAATTTGGCTGTCCCTTTCCTACCATATGTCCCTGGCAACTTCCTTTAGCTGAAGCGAGCCCTCCTGACAGCCAGCACAGAAGCTGTCAATCACAACCACATCCATCCCGGCACTTGACAGGCCCTGGGACCACCTGCTCCTGGGCATGACTTCTCCCCACATCCCCCTGCTCCCATCCAACACCTGCTATTGCCCGGCTCCCTGGCTGCTGCCACTGTTTTCTGCTATCCCCTTTCTCCTCTGACCTTCACCTAGAAAAAGAGTCTGTAAATGCTAATAGTGGACAACCATTTACTGCCTGTAAATGGTGATAGTGCACGGAAAAGAAGAATTCTTTAAGTAGTTCGTAGTCCTTATTGCCCTCACTGATGTAAGTGACATGAACATTGAGCCACAAGCCGTGTCGTTTCACGTGTCTGAAGTCACAACCCAGATCTGAAGCGAGATTTTAAATTTTGGGGCATCCTCCATGTTTGTGAACTCCCACCGTTTGCACAAGGATCTTGCAGTTCCTCAGGGTCTGTAGCAGTTATTGTAACGCACTCTAAAACTTCAGATGTGAAAGGACTGTGGAGGTGATAAATACTGCTGCAAAGTACTGCTGATATTTTAATTAATACTGAATTTATGGTAGATATTGGACTTAATTTCTGTGCCTGAGTCATTGGTTTCAGTGAAATCAAAGAACAGCCACCTCAGTGTCTCTGCTGCAGCTGTGGTTTTTCCTTTCTTTTATGGATAGCTTAGATCTTTATGGGAAGAAGTGCAAATTATTGAAGATATTTCAAGTTGTCTTCAAAATTTGATTGAGAAACACTATTTTGATTTACTGTTAAGTGAAAAAAGCGTCCAACACAATCTTGAAGGTCTTAAATCTTCAGTTTCTAATTACGATTCCTTTTTTGTGTGCTATAATATATTTTCTTTGGTCTTGTTTAAAATTGTTTTCCTGATCAGAGGTCAGATGAAAGTGGAAAAGCGCTATCAGAAGCAACTGTAGTAAAGCTGATACATATCTGCATCTTTAGAGGAACATTAACTGGCTTAACTCTTGAAAACAAAGAGTACAGAGTAAAGCGTAACATTGATTAGATGAGTTTAATGAGAAAATTAGAAGACTAAGAATTATAAACAGAATTAAAGGCCTTGAACACTCATTACTTAGAAAAAAAGCTGACTCTTTTCTTCTTCCCAATCATAGTTTTGATGGTTCTATGAAAAAATAATAGAACTTCTCTGGCGCATTTTGTTCCTTTTTAAAGTTCTCTATATTTACACTTTAAATAAATCAAGATGCAGAGAATGGCGTACTCTACTCAAACATTTTTACCACTACAGAACGCCATACAAACTCTATTTTCTCTTATTTTAGTAATTGTTTTTTAATTGGTGCAAATTGGTGAGCCTCATCAAAGTGCTGCTGTTGTCTTGTGTTGAATTGCCCTGAGTAGGGTTTAGCCCTCAGCCTGTTGCTGCAGCACTCCCTGATGGTTTGGTTTCCCATGTGATGCGCTGCCATTTCCCTGTTTTCAGGCATGGTGAATGCATGGTTCCATACCCTGCACATTCATGAGAAGATCCCGAGTGATCCTGTGTTATCTCCTTAGCCTGGGGCACACGCCTGGCTGGCTCCTTCCGACAGCTTTCAGGATCGGCTGGAGCCATCTTGGGCTCTGGCACGATTAGGCATGGTTTGTCATGAGGTCTCTTTGGTGCCACGAATCATCCCTTTGAGAAGTGGGAAAAGGCAGCTCCGCATGACCCGTGTTGCCAAACTTAATATTTCTTATTGGTAAGCACAACAGTACGTCGAATGTATAAAAACGGCCTTATTGTAACTCCCTCAATCTGCTTTCCTATCGTGTAGTCTTGGCATACTATGAGAGAATCCCCATGCACCAGCAGAGTTTGTGTTTTTCCATTTACTTCACTAGGGCCACAGCCTTGCCCTGGTTTTACTTGTTTTTATCTATCACGACCTACTTTTTACTGCGTAGACTCTGTATGTATGAAGTTAGAATTCAGTTCTGACTCAGGCAGCCAGAAGAAAAAATTAGCTGCAAAAACTGGCTGCCAAATCTTTGTTGTTTAGTTATGCGTGACTTGGAAAGAATCCAGAACTGGGGTAAGTTTGCACAGCTCTTATAAAAAAAAAAGCCAACAAAAAACTTCTTTACTTATGGAGTGATTTGATTTCATCTGGAAATTACCAAGATGCCATGAATATGAGAACTTACAGCACCAACTTTTCAGAGCCACTTTTCAGAGGAGAGCTGCTCTTAAGGGAAACTTGATATTATAGCAGTAGAAACCGGTTTAGATTTATATTTAGTGACTTGCATACTTACTTAGTGATTAGACTCTTTTCCATTTTCTGGCATGGGTGAAATGGTATGTTAAGACAGGATATAATCCTTTCACACTCTGCAGGCAATGTCACAGTATGATGTTGGCACAATATGAGGCTTCCTTAACCCCAGAACGTGTTGCATATTCACTCCTGGTAGTATTCTAGAGGCTACAGGCAGTAACCCAGAAGTAATCTTATTACCTACAATCAAGTGTATCTACATGGAGTGGGGTGCTGACTACCGAGGGAAGCGCAGTTGCGCTCATTTGAGATTCAATTAAGAACTGTTGGTTCAGTCATTTCTGTGCGTCTGAAGCAGATTTCTTCAGCCTCCTTCTGGAACTGACAGTTTCATTGAGAATTTTCTGAAGTAACAAACACAGATTGCTGGGGTTCCTTCAAGACACCGATTACATTTTAAACAAGTTTTGCGGCATGTTTATGTAGACAAATGTGAGCAGTGCTCCTATTTATCTTGGGTAGCGAATGCTGTTTGGAGGTATTATTTTTACAGACGTGGTCAAAAGACTTATTTTTGAGAAAATGTGCCTCCTTCCACCACTATATCTTTGCTATGAGCTATTTCTGCAAGTTTTATCTCCCTTCCCTCTTGCATAGCACAGCTCGTCCAGTACCACTCTGTACATGCACACTAATAACTCGGAGATGGAGACGGGGCTCAAACCTTGTCATGGAATAATAGCCTCCTCTTGCTAAAAAACTTCCCTGGGAAAACAGAGCACTGTATCAGCAATAGCCACTGAAGCAAAATAGTTTTATTGTGTGTCACCATTCCATTCAAATATCTTTATTTCTAAGCTATAAAAGTAGCTCAGGAAGTGGATGTGAGCGTTGCAGCTGCTGAGTAGCTTTTGTAACAAGTTCTGAGGCAGGCAATGTCGCACGTCTTATCACCGCTGTTTCAGAGCACTTACGTGCAGTCATCACTCCTAACAGTTTAATCGAATTCATATTTGAGCTATTTTTGCTGCCCCGAACTATTCAAGTCCATTATTTACTGTTGTGTTTAATGAATCAGTACGTGAAGGGAATGGGTCAAACTTTACATTCATTATGAGTCACTGAGATTTTTAGATAATTGCTGGTGTATTTTGCAAGATTTCTGCTGTTCCAGTTAACCACAGAAGAGCAAAATGTAACTGCTTGAGCCATAGGGGAGAATTTCAGTGACATATCTGTTAAGGAATGGTAGAAAAAAGACAAAAGGCGTTTCTAGACTTCTGGCTCTTCTTGGGCCTGTCTTCTGATGTCAGTCCCAACAGTGAAAGCTATAAATCATGTCACAGTATTCTGCATGATCCTTAACCACAACCGATGTGTTTCATGTGTGATGAATCACAGAATCATAGAATGGTTTGAGTCGGAAGGTATGATAAGATAGAGTTGCTATTTCCTTAGCGAGATGCTAGGAGGGAGTTTTTCTTCTTTATCCAGGCACTGTGTCTGCTTGTGGTAGTACAAGAGAATAAAAGTAAGTGAGATCCATCTTGTTTGAATTGAGTTGCAACTGGAGGACCAGGTCCTTAATCTGCTTATATGTGTTGCATACATGTAATCAAATATGGGGGTAAAAAGTAACCACACAGAAACTGGGAGGTGAAGTGGTTGTTTGCTTTGATGTTTTGCATTGTCCTAAATCACTTCCTGCTCCTCCTTTGAATCATGAAAATCAACAGAAATCCCTTCCCTGCAGAACCTGGGCACAAAGGCATTATTTCCATCAGCAGATCTTTTTATGGGCTTTGCATCTATGGGCCCAAATAAGCTGTGATTTCAAGTGTGCGTGTGTCTTTATTGTTGGTAAGGTGACAGATCTCAAATGCAGGAGCTCAAATTGGCTGTGTTTGGGAGTGGAATCTCTGGAGTCTGGTGCCCAAAGCAGTGCAGGGCGGGTGGGAGAGTTGGTGGAGCTGGACCCCCTTTGCCATACAGTGGTGTCCGTTCAGTTCTCAGCCATATGATTCTACTTTCTCTCAACATACAGGGTTTTCTAGGCTGAAAACTGGAAGGTAAGATGTGCAAATGCTGGAAGGTCTAGATAGAAACAGGAAAGTTTTCTGATAAATAACTATCAGTGGAATGACTGTAGTGTCAACATGCAAAACCTCTGCATCTTCAAGTGATGTGACAACGTATGGCCACTTATTGCAGTACCCAGCCTTGAACATTTTCTCTTTTCACTTCAAAGTTTAACTTGGTTAGGTTTCAGTATTTGAGGTGTACTAAATGTTAGGAGATGTGTTCCCAGTGCTGCAGCAGGGCCACTGAGAAGTTCCAGCTTTGGTGAGCAAACACCTCTGGGTTTGTTTGGAGAAGCCTTGGTGTGAGCACAGCGACTGGGCTGTGTGGGTGTGCTCGGTGTGCCCAGCATCTGTGCAGTGCATTGCTATGAGGAGATCCGTTTGTTTTATCAGAGTATCAGAGCTCGAGAGCAGCCTTTGGGGAGGGGGAGACTGGAAAACTCTGTTGTGTTCAGGAACATATTTCTCCCCCATGGAGAGTGCAGCTTGGAATAAAGCGCTCCCTGGGCTCTCACACTTGGATGCCAGATGTGGTTTTCCTGTCTTCTCAAGCGCTAATTGTGTCCCAACTGGTGTATTTTATGGCTTTGCCTGTACCTTAGCAAAACAATTAAGAATGCGGTGGTGCTGGAGGGAGGGAGGTGACAGAGGTGGGGAGGAGTGCAGTGCTCCAGGGAAATGGCAGGAGGCATTGCGGCGTGACAGGGCACCCTGCCTCACCAGCACTAATACCTGCACCGCACATGTTGTAAACACCCTGCCCAGACTACCAGCACCTTTCCCTGCTCAAAAGGCCCCTTTTAATACTGCTGGCATTGCTAATCCAATGCTAGCGTGCACGAGCAGGGGGAGAATTCCCTGCTAACCTGCAGGGCTTGGTGTTTATCTCATCTGGAAAACTGATTCACTCTTCTGTTGGGATTTTGCAGGTCGTTGGTAAAATGGCAACATGCATGGGAATGGTGTGGGTCTGCCTTGTACGCATTACTGCCCCTGCCTGTCCCAGCAGTGATCCCATCCCATCGCCTGGCTCTGGTTTGAGCTGTGGGCACAAATGTACCGGTGTTCAGTGTTCAGCCTGGCTGGGCTGTGGAGACCTGAACCAGGTGTCTCCAAGCCACAGCTGTGGGCTGCTACACATCTATGTAAAGAACCATAATTCATTACAGATGTGATGTAATGGAGACGAGGGCTTCTCAGAAAGAGCAGTCAGGCAGTGGCACAGCTGCCAGGGAGTGGAGGGTCACCGTCCCTGGGGTTGTCCCAGAGCCGTGGGGATGTGGCACTGAGGGACGTGGGCAGTGGGCATGGTGGGGTGGGTGGGGTTGGGCGTGGGGATCCTAGAGGTCTTTTCCCACCGTAATGGTTCTATGATTCTGTGATTGTATAATATATTCCCCTATAGGTTAAAGTGCTTTTAGTCAGCAGGAGCATCCCCAAGAAGCCTGGTAATGTAGTGATGCATTGCAGAAAGGCTTCCTTTGGTACCACGAGAAACACCTCAAGGAAGGTCGCTCTGAAAACTCTGAGACTCTGTGAGTCCCTCATGCTTTCTGTCACAGAGAAAACTTAATTTACTTTTACTTTTAAACAAAAAAAAAAAAGGAAGTCCTGGGGCATGAATTTATGTCAGGCAGTTAAGAATGTTGTGTGTTTGTTTTTAATATCTATCAGCAGTGAAGAGGATTTCTCAATACCATGTGTTGCATATGATTGCATAGGCTTGGAATTACTCACCCAGCCTTCAGGTCTGCTAGGCAGACAGTTACACGAACCAAATCCCAGAGCTCCCTAAAACATGAGGAACGGCTGGAAAGGCAGTAATGGTGTTAGCAGAGGAGCAGCAGTAGGAATTTTATATGGGAGGTGAAAAATTGCCCTTTGGGTGCCTCGGTGATATTTTCTGACATGAAAAAGAAAATCTCTGCTCCCCTGGACTGTCACCTGGCTCCACAGAGGAATGTTTTAATACATTTTTAAAACGAGGAAGCAAAAAAACTGCTGTGCTCTGTTCTGTGTTGCATTATTAAAGAGGAGATGTTGGGTCATTACTAATGCAGCCGAGCACCTGACCTTTGCACTTTGTTTAAACATGCATACATTGGAGAGGAGATTACTGCGGGATAAAGTGCAATATTTTTCAGACTTAAGTGAGCTCAGGTTGAAAAAAACCCTGTATTAATAAAAACTAAAAATCACAAAAGCCACTCATTCCACTTGCCAAATTTAATTCGGCGGTTGGGTTTGTTGACTTTGTAAAACCAAAGGCCTTTTCTCTGCTGTTGAAGGAGATCTATCGGTAAGAGGCAAGGCGTGGGGTAAGCCCTCGCTTCTTGCTGCAGCCCGGAGCTGCTCGGGGCTCTGGCAGCTCCTCCAGCTGCTGCAGCACAACTCGAGGCAGCGTGGCTGGCAGGGACACATTGGCCACAGCTGCCATGGAACTCAGCCAAAGCAATGTAAAAAATGCACAAAAAGCAGAGCACAAGCAGCAGGAAGACTCCCAGCCCCGTGGTGTTGCCCGCTGGGATCTCCTCACTTTTCGGGCTCTGCTTCTCCACGCATCTGCAGCCTGCCTGGTCTCCCAGACCTGTAAAGCTGCACGACCAAGGCTGTTTGCTGAGTGTGCCTGGTTTTGCTGTGTAAACACAGATGCTGTAACCATGCAGTCAGTGGCACCGTGTATTACCCCTTCAGCACGTCACAAAAAGTCCATCACATTGCAGTGATTGAAATTCCGTGCTGAGACGTTCCCAGACAAATGGAAAATGAACGTGCTCACCCAGATGGATAAAAGAGCCTCTGGTAATGACAGACAAACTGTATTACAGGACAGGAATGTCATGCATGATCAGGTATTGCAGCTCGAGCAGTCCGTTTTTTTATTCTCCCTTCAACTCTTTTGGGAAGGTGGGTTCAGCAGCTCAAGAAAAGAGATGCCAGAGTTTCTGACAAGTTAATTAAGCTTTCACTTCTGAGTATTATATGTACAGTGAAGAAAAGAAACTTAATTGTCTTTGCAGAACCTGACAAAAACCAAGAAAAATGCTTGCATATTTTCTCAGTTTTGTCTCTATTTTTGATACTTCTTCAGCGCGAGCATTATACTTGCATGGGTTTAATTAAAAGCCAAGTTTTGGAAGCTTCTCAACTGTTAGTTTTGGTACGTAGATGTATGCATTGAAAGAAATATTGATGTGAAATCTGAGGCCTAAAAGGAATGAGAGAGGCTTTAAAGCAGATCAGCTGCCTCCCTTTATAGCTGTTGTCCGATTGTCTCCCACCAATGTTAGAAAGAAAAAAGGAGTACATACACGTAAGGTATGATTGATCGCTGGCTCTCAGTGCAGCAGATTGGCTGTGGGAGTCATGGGTTGTTCACAGACTAGGGCAGAACGGGAGTGATGGCACTGAGTTGTGGCTGTAGGTGCAGTGACATGGCGGTGGTGGTTGGCTCAGGGCCCTGCACTGCCTGCTGGCTGGAGGGCACAGGAGGAGAGGACTGCTGTGCTCTTTAGGTAAGGTATGCGGCTGAGCTGAACTCACCATCACATCCAGCACAGCTGCTTTGAGGTCTGCCAGTATTTGCATCAAAAGTGTTGGAAAATTCTTTGGAAGACGGTGGTAAAATGTTGTGAGATATCCACAGAACTGCCAGAGAGGGGGATGGCAGTGGTTGGAGGTTTAGCTCGGGGGATAAAAAGAATAACACAGCGGCGGCCCAGGTCAGATGGAAGCGTTACTGACTTTCTCAAGTAGGAAGCAATTATTTAATTAATGACCTCCTTTAGTGGTTATCACAGGGCAGCGTCCATGAATGTAATGGTAAAGGGAAACTATAAAAACTTATAAATGTATCTGGAGAGATCACTTTACAGAAAGGGGCTGCCCGTAGATGTCTGCTGGTGAAAAGGGGAAGGAGCAAGCTCTTCTTTTCCACGCAGAAGGAGGGTTTTTTCCTAATTGCTGCTGAGAGCTTCTTTATGCACAGAGTATTTATGCTGCTCTGCACTTGAAGAGTTTTTCCTGGAAACCCCTGTTGGACCTGGTGCATTAAAACAGCGTTTCCATCTGTGACTCAAAACTTACTGGAAATCCAGTTATCAGCCTCAGAGAGAGATTGAGATCTAGGGCACGATGAGCAGAAATTTGGCTGAGCCCTGAAGTAGCAGAAGCTTATTTAAAGGAGTGCGTGTGTCAGCAGCGATGCTCGAGGCAGGAGGAAGAGTTGCCTAGTTAGTTAGCTAATTACTCACCTTTGCCAAGCCTAGAAATCAGCTAGATTATTCAGCCGAATCCCAGAACAAGCTTCTCTCTCTCTAATTTTTTTATTATTACGTTCCTATTGCTAGAATGAAGCATTTACTGACCCTCTCGGGCCGCGGCTGCCCGCCCTCGCCTCTCCTTGCATAGCTCTGTTCCAGGCACCACCTATCGGCACCGCCGCGCAGCGCACCGCAGCTGCCAGCAGCGCTGCGGCCAGAAGAAAGCTGCACAACTTAATAGATCAAATACCAGGCCAAAAATGTAATAGCTGGAGGGAGTTGGCCTTCGTTTTTATAGCATAATACAGCCCCGAATGCCCAGGATATTATGATTTCACCGTGGAAATGCATTATACTACAAAGTAACCATTCATAGCAGCAGCCAGAATGCCTGGCTCAAATGATTTGCCTAATAGAAACGGGGAAGCCTTTACTGTTTCAAACTTCTGCATTGGAAAGGAAGCACCACACTTGATATTTCCCTTCTTTTTTTAACTCCTGCAACGTTTGTAGAGTGAGGGAGCGCAGCGCGGGAGCATTGCTCCGCTCGGCTTCGCTGCTTCTTGAATGAGATTTTTGCATCATTAAAGCATATCAGATGTGCTACTCCCATGCTAGAGGCACAGCTACAGATAATTTGATAAGGCGAACATGCATAACGCAGGCTTGTATCAATAATTAATTTTTTTTAATGCTGAGATTCTGGGGAGCCTGGGAACCTGGCTTTCCCAATAGCCCATCTGAGCGCCTGTCTAGCAGCCAATGCTTCTAGTAAAACAAGTAGGCAAATGGCCTGACAGGAACAAGTCCTATCAGATTGATACTTCCCCAAATCATTTTGATTTCAGCACATCAGCGTTTCCGAACAAAAGAGCGTTTCATCAGAAACTCCTGGAACAGCTTTAGTTCTGACCTCAGCCATAACTCTTCATGGCTGGAAAATGCCATTTATTTACTCTCCCGTCACTTTTCCATCCTTTCCTCTGCTTCTCTGTTGTTTTTTTTCTTACTTCATGTATGTCTCAGAGCATGATCCCACTGCTGCCAGCTCACGTCGTGCAGGTTGGAGGCTATGCATACCCCACAGCCATGCTCCTGTGAGCGCATCAGGACCTTGATCTGAGCTGGGAGGAAGAAGGACATGGCCAGTCCACGTCAGCCTCAAAGAAAACCCAAAAAGATGCGAACTAGGCTTTAAAAAGTATTGCTTTAAAACTATCTCATCGTTCTGGGGTCAGAGAAAGAACCAGCGGTGGTTTTTACATCTCTGAGGCTGGCGCTGAGACCCGAGCCCTGATCTTTGTTGTTTTTTGATATTGCATGAAAACTCAAACGTTTAAATGGAGGAGGTGTGGGTGTTGTGTGTGACATGTAAGGACTAGTTTGGGGCACCTCAGGAGAATCACAGACCAGAAACTGCTGGATCTGGACGCTGCTTTCTCTCTCTGCCTCCTCTCACACATGTCGAAATGCACTTAATTTCTAACCCTTGTCATCTCTTCCAAAATGAAAGACCACTGGTTCTGCAGGTATTTGCTGTCTCTGAAATCAGCATATGTTTCCAGTTATAGCTCATTAGGAGGGGTATCTCAGCCTCAGATTAACCTTTGTTCTACACAGTTCTGCTGTTGTGCAACCTTTATTGCTATGAATCAGAGATGCTGGACCATGAACTTGAAATTATATGTATTTAATAATGAAAAAAAAAAAAGGTAAGAGATTAATTCCAGATGACAGTGAGTTTCCTAAGGAGACAGGGTGTGGGGACAGTCTGTCCATCCCCCGCTCCGTGCAGCTCCCAGCATGAGTTATGGGCCCACTGAGAAGCAAAAGAAGGTCGGGCTTTAAAAGGAAATAATAACATATCTCTATTATTTTTTGAATCACACTCACATTAAATGCACACAGAACAGGGAGTGGAACATGTTTTGGTGCCCTCGTAAAGGAAGCCCACAATTACACACCTTCTTGTTTGCTGTCTCTTTGCTTGAAAGTTTTATAAATTATTGCTGAAGTGGCACAAATCCAATGTCTGCGCTGGTCCGTAGCCTGCTTCTGGGCTTCTCACATGGGAGTTTCATGCAGGGTTAGGAAAGGATTAATTGATATAATTACTTTATCTGACGTGTGCTGCAGCTCTGTCTGTGTTTCTAAGCGAAGCTGTCTGACGTTGGTGATACCTGCTGCCCTGGCCACCAGCAAGCCCCCGCTAGCTGCAGCCCCTCCAGCGTGAGTTTGTCCTGAGCTTTGTGTCCTTCCAGCTGCAGGGGAGAGCAGCTGTCCCAAGTCATAACCAGCATTCATGGTCCTGTGCCTCAGTTGTGGTCGGGTGCCAAAATCCTTCTGTGTGCATGCGAACTTCTGAGCAGCCAGCGAACTGACAGTGAGGGGGCAGAGGTTACTTATGTTTTGTAAGGTAACATTTTCATTTATTTTTAAGTTTCTAAGCATATGCATTCTTGAAAAGATATCCAGAGCCAAAATGTTGAGAACACAAATGCAGGAATCGTGGAACTTTCCAGAAGAAAGGTACGTTTTCCAGTCTATCGTTTTCCCTGTGTATCTATAACAGGTAGAAACCAATCAGTTCTAAATGAGATCTTACAATTTTTTCAAGTTGAAAGCTTTGTAAACTTCCCTCCAGAGAAGTTGTGTTTGAGGAGGACAGAGCTACCTGAGCAGGGGCACTCATTCCTGTGGTTTTCTCAGAGACTTTAATACTGTTTTCAGTCTCTCTGGCAGTAAACCATTTTTAAGAGGTTAAGTACTCATTAAGATAAGATGGAGCAAAAGATTGAACACATTGTAAGGGAACATTATCCATAAACTAATTTAGAGCTCAGTCACATGAAAGCCAAGCCCAGCTTTGCTCACACAGTACACGATAATGATATGTTTCAGGATTGCAGCTGAGAACAAATTTGACAGATCTGTGCACCATGCAATCACATTTGCTAATGTTAGTTTTAAAACAGAAAAAAATCAATCCCAGTTGGAAGTATTTTCTCGGGAAAGCTGAGAATGTACCTCACAATTGCCTGGCAGTGGGCATCCATTTGGTAGGAGTAAGGCTTGGCCATGCAAGGACATCGCTGCTGGTGGCCCTGTGATGGCTGCTGGGGATGTGGGAGCTGGGCCAGGGACTGCTGTGATCAGCTGCTGGGCACATCTGCTCACGGGCTGGGTTGTCTCTCTTGGGTGCTCCCAGAAAGGGCACCTGGAGTGGCCAAGACAGACCACCAAACAGGAGCAGCAATGTGTAGCACCCATAACCTCAGCTTGGAGATCATGCAGAAGTCACTGCAGCTCTTTCTGAGCTGCATCATTGAATCATCATAGAATCATAGAATCGTTTGAGTTGGAAGGGACCTTTAAAGGCCATCTGGTCCACTGCTGGCAATGAACAGGGGCGCCTATAGCTCAATCAGGTGCTCAGAGCCCCATCCAACCTGACCTTTACTGTCTCCAGGGACGGGACACCCACCACCTCTCTGGGCAGCCCGTTCCAGTGCTTCACTATCTTGTGTGATAATTTATCTCTGCGTAGAGTTTATGGCATTACACAGGCTTAAAGCATTTTAGGTGTTATTTAGTCACGGCTGGCGTTGGAGGGGCAAAATCACTGCTCTTCCCTGTGCCTTCCATTTCGCCCACTCATCTTATTGATGGCAAGGTGTGTCTGGGAAAGCATTCCCTTGCAGGGCTTTTAGATTTTGGAACATGCTTTCTCCAAGTCTGAATTTGATAATTTCTTTATATGCTGCAAGACATTTGTTGCAGGGGATTTTTGGATAGTGAGATTGCTTCCCATAGTGATGAATGAATTGAAAGAAGCTTCCATAGGTGTTTTGCTGGCTGAGTTCCTGCTGGAATGATTATTTCAGTGCTGCTGGGATTTCATTATATCGTATAATTAGCAAAGGTGTCAGGAAAATTCAAGCCTGGGATAAGCATGTTTTTATCATTTCCAATCTTTATGTATAAATATGCTGAGGCCTTAGCTTTGCAGGTGGTTTAGGGATGCCTGGAACTGGGACAGCTGGTTGTGTGTCCAACCCTGTGATCCATCCTCCAGCCTCTAGGTCACTTAAAACACACATTGATGTAACAGATCACATTTTGCAAAAGTTCCTAAGTCTTTACAGCGTAGTGGAGAGTTATGTAAGCTTTCAAAATAACTACAGATGCCTTATGCAGACAGTGTGGCTGTGTTTATGCTGTACTCCTGCCATCGTACCGGGGGGACTCCATGCACATGAGCAGACTCCGTGAATCCTTGTGGTTGTTATTGCAGAACTGGGCCTTGGAGTTAATCAAGTTTTGAAAACATGATTTCTTTCCTTTTCGAAATACAGGAAACAGAAATCTCATCTTATGCTTTTCTACTTTGCTTCCAGTGTTTCAATTTTCTTTTACTCAAGTGAATTAATTTTCAAGATAAATGCAGCACCTCCTTTGGAATGCCAAGCAGAGGGGAATACTGCGGCACGTTTTCATCTTGGAAACAAAATAATTGCTATAAAAATAGTCCTGTATTTCTTCATTTTATGATGTGCTCCCTTTAGACTCAATAATCATCCTTTCTTGTACTTGAGATACTTTCCCTCCCCACACCCACTCTCTCCTATCCCCTGAAAATGGGAGAGAAGCATGAGGCAGCCTTACTTTCATAGAATCATAGACTCATAGAATGGCCTGGGTTGAAAAGGACCACAATGCTCTGCTAGTTTAACCCCCCTGCTATGTGCAGGGTTGCCAACCACCAGACCAGGCTGCCCAGAGCCACATCCAGCCTGGCCTTTCATTACTAGCACAGGAGTTTAGTGGGATTTAGGGGAAGTTTTTAAAGCTTTTTAGTAAGGTCTTAATGAGTTTAGCCTCCAAAGCCACTTTGGGATGGTCCAATTGGCAGCTCCTCAAGCAGGCAGTGGGGAGGGAGCGCGTGTGGAGCATGGGCCGCCGGGGCTTTGCTCCTTGTGCTTTAGGAGAGGGCATTCTGCTTTACAAACAAACCAGCCACCCATGTTCACTGTGGGTGCAGGGGTGGGGGAATTAAGGGAATATGAGACGCTCTGAAGTATCTGATCAAATAATAGAAATTAATTATTTTGGTTTCAGCAGAGCTGACAGTTCGGCGCTAAGTTGGCTTTCTGAAGCATACCTCAGGAATGACAAATGGTAAAAGCAGGTGGAAACAGATCTATCCAGCTGCTGCAGCCCAGGGGAAGCTGGAAGTAGTCTGAATTCAGCAGGTTGCTACATGCTACATGGAAAGCGGTTGCTCGTTCGGATTGCAGCATTGAACGGCGCATATTTTCTTAATGCTCTTTTAATGAAAAAATCAGATCTGCGAGGACTTTCTCATTCCTTCTGTTTTTAGGCTGGCTTTCAAATGGCTCTTAGTTGTCTGGGAGGTCACTGTAATGCTGGGGAAGGTAAAGGCTTTTGTTTCCTTATGAATGACTTTTGCAAAGGGAGTTCATTCTTTACATTCTGTTCTTTGTTGTGGCTCTGCCAAGTTATGAGTAAACAAAGCACTTAATGCACTTTTTTGTGTATGATTTGATGAGAATGACGTACAAAGTTTGAAGGGAAAGTTAAACCTTTCAGGGAGAATGAAAAACAAGCCTTAGAAGTGATGAATGCTTGGTTCTGAAATCCTGTGAAACAGCGGATTGTGCAACAGTTCTCGAAAAAGATAAAAAGAAAGGGGGAGAAGTAATGCTTCTGTGTATTTGCTGTCTTAGGAGAGGGTTCGGGAATGAACTGCTCTCCAGCTGGGTGTGTAACGTCTCCTTAAGCAAATGCATATCCTGGGTATTTTCAGCCAACTTTCAAGGAACATTTTTTCCATCCTGTTTCAGTGTCAAAACCCCAAAGAAGGGTGAGGAAGGGACTGCGGAGGGTGATTCTTCTTCACTGTAAAATAAGAGGGGAAAATGGAAAACAGTTGAGGTTAATGGGCGGTTTTTCCGATTTTTAGGTAGTCTCTGTCCTGTTCTTTCTTCTGGGCCAGAGAACAGGGCACAGAGGAAGCATTTCCCATGCAGCTCTCATGGAGAGCTCCGAGGAGCCTATTTGCTTTGCTGTCTTGCAGCTGCAGGGGAGTGCAGGAAATCACCCTCATCACAGCTCCCCATGGGAGGCCGGTGGTGTAATTCAGACTGAGGCATTGCGCAGCGCTTTGCTTTCTCTCTCGCAACTCATGGACACTGAGAGTTGTTACTCTGGGGGAGCAGATAATTCTCATCCCTCTTCATTTCCTCTCTCCGCTTTTCTTCCCTCTCCATTTCACACAGTAACCCGAACGTTTCCTCTGAAAGTGTTCTGTGGACCATTGCAATTGTTAAGGATATTATAGATGCTTCCAGAATTAGAACTTTTTCCAAGTTTCTAGGGTCTGTTTTTCAGAGAGTGGCAAATATTATTTCATTTTTCATGTAAGCAGGGTGAGTTTTTCTAAGAAAAAGAACTGCTGTTTTTCTAAGCAGAACAGTGGAAGCTACTGCCTGCTGAATGCTTTGAGAAGTGTTGCTCCAGGGTTTAGTGATTGAAGGGAGCTTTAACTGTAAGAGATTAACAACCTGTATGGAGAGACAAAGCCACGTTTGACAGTGCTAAATCATCAGTAATATTTTTCTAGTGGAGACATTCAAGGCCAGGCTGGATGTGGCTCTGTGCAGCATGGTCTGGTGGTTGGCGACCCTGCACATAGCAGGGGGGTTGAAACTAGATGAGCATTGTGGTCCTTTTCAACCCAGGCCATTCTACAATTCTATGATTCTAGTGTGATAAATACTTGTAAGGTATATACGCCACTACAGGCTGGAGAACTTTGCTCAGTAATTCTCGAGCATGAGTATTTACAGCAAAATAATACTTTCAGTACAGCATCAGATCAGGGTTCTGGTCATTTACCTGTAGATCCCTGCAGAGTTCCTGCAGTTGTACTGCAGGTTGGCCCGGGTTGGAAGGGACCTCGAGGATCATGAATCTCCAACCCCCCTGCCAGGCAGGGCCACCAACCTCCACATTTAATACTAGACCAGGTTGCCCAGGGCCCATCCAACCTGGCCTTGAACACCTCCAGGGACGGGGCATCCACAGCCTCCCTGGGCGGCCTGTGCCAGCACCTCACCACTCTCACAGTAAAGAGTTCAGAGGAGATGAGCAGAGGTGTAAACTGGGGAAACTGCTTTTAGAGTTGTGTTGAAGAAAGTGGCTGGCAGGCTTTTATGCTCAGCCTAAGTGAGCAAGCATCTGCTAAAAAAGATGCAAAGAGCTTGGCCATCCCCAGTAGCTGCAGTGCAGGATCTGGTCTGGCTCTCAGACACTTTGAGCAGCATTGTGAAACCGACCATAAGAAATAAAGCTGAGAAAGTAAGCAAGCAGAGCGAATTTAAGAGTTGAACTACATCAGAAAAGAGCAGACAGCCTATCGTGATGTCATCCTAATAGATCCTTAGGAGTTACTTTAGGTGTGACTGTGAGGTACTGAGATGTACTTAATTATAGGGTTTATTGGAGAGGCCTCTGATGCCATTGAGCTTTGGTTGGAGCCAGGCTCGCTTGGCACTCAGAGCCTTGGCAGGACATTGCAACATCCTCTTGTAGCCTTTTCTAAGAAATGCTTCCTTCTCTCTAAGTGGTCTGAAGTATGCAGATTACAAGTATTATGCATGACACATTAATTTCGACTGTTTGTGGAGGGTGGTCACTTACAGCAAAATCCAAGTTACTCTAAATAGGGCACTTGATGAATCAGAAATGCAGGAAAGAAAGGCAAACTTTTTTGCACAAAGAACACGGTTCAACGTCAGCCAGGCATGAGCAGAACCGAGGGAACAGAGCTGAGCAATTACAGCACTTTGCAGAGTCAGAAAAAGCAAATAGCAGACTATGAGAACAGGCACAGTGCTCCTAGTCGTTCTCGGAGAAAGAGCTAGGAAACAACAACATGAGAAAAGCAAGAGGAGAGTTCAACGTCAAACTGGCAGACTCTACAGTGTCATCTGTAAAATGATATCATCTGCCAGAAAGCCTGCTGCCAATTCAGACATTTTTCTGCATTCACAAGTTACAAGTGTGCAGCTGTGAGGCTATTGAATTTCATGACTGTACATTTGCAGCTTGTGAATTTGTCAGTAGGCATTTCCATCTTGATAATATTTGTGGAGAGCTGTGCAGTACGTATTGCCTTTCTATTAGATATGCTTAATACAGTCTGCGAATGCTAATCTGAGGATCTCTGTTGGAATGCTGGAGAACTACCTAAGACCTGCTATTTTCTTACTGTTTTGCATTTATATTTCTTGGATTTCCACAGCTCTTAATCACGGCTGAAACCTTCCTGTGAAAAGAAGTTGAATACATGTATATTGAAATAGGAGAATGTCAGTTATTCACATTATCATTATTTTCCATTGTTTTTTTGTGTGTTTAGCTTGAAGGAAACGTCCTTCCCCAGTGTGCAACACCAGAATACTGTTGAGCTGTTATATATATACAATTGGCCTTTCTTTTTCTTTTAAATTTAGAGGTGTTATAAATACAGCAGCAGTGAATTTTCCTGCAGGTTGATTCGTTTGCATTTGTAGATCGCAAGGGAAGCTCTTTTTTCTTTGTAAATGGAAGAAGCAAAAATGTCTGTTTGAAGGAGTTTGCTGAAGATCCTATAGAAAACCTCATTTTTAGTAATAGCCTATAAACACATCTCTCTGAAAGGGAGTTTTCTGGAAATTGTGGAAGAAAATTGCATTTTAGAGGGACAGCTCTGGAGGAAAGGGATGGCTGTGCAGAAAAGGGTAGCCCTAAGAAAAAAGACTTCCTCATTGAGCGGAGTTCACTTTGTAATATCTGGGCAGCACACTTTGCAATGGGAAGGCTGCCAAAAGCCTGGTTGTGTAGTAAATAAACATAGCAGGGAAAGGCAGGCTGAAAGAAGATGGCTAGCCAAGCAGGATCCTCAGCATCTGCTTATTTATTTCTTTATTCATTCAGTCATTTTAATTCTATCCTTGTCTTTGACACCTCTATCTTTATATGGTCAGTGAATGACAGGCTCACTCGCCAGAATAAAAGTGTAATTAAACAACAGCCTGCTGTGGTCAGCTCCAAAACCTGGGCTGAGGAAACACTCCTGTCACCAAGAGAGTAATCCCAAGTCTCGTTGCTGTGGCCAAACACACACACCAGCCTTCCCCTGTCCTGTGCCCCCAAAATCCTCTTCATGAGCATGCAGAATGGGGATTTAGGATTTTTGGCTTCACTTTTTAGGTGAAGCTGACCCCAAAACGTTTGAGCTATGCTTAGTGAACATTGGGATCCCAGTGCTCTAGATGGGGACATGCCTATGGGAGGAGGCCGGCCATGCTCAGGGCTGGAGGACGAGCAGCAAGGGCAGGAGGCTCAGTGTGACCAAACTGTGCCGTATGGTAATAAATCCCACCTGGGAAAGCTCCTCTGGCAAGAGCTGCTGAGTGTGATTTCTGTCCTCACGTATACTTCGTGCTGGTGAGCACAGAGCTTCTCTCTTAGGGTTGACCTAGAGCACCCTGCAGCCCAGCACGCAGTTACTGGACAATGTGCTGAAGAAAACCAGACTGCGAGCTGGGGTTTCCCAGTCTGTCCCAATCTGTGGCCGCAGGAGCGGTGAGCTGATTCCAGCACAGATCTCTCTGGGATTATTTATCTCTTGCTGATGTGTCTGCAGTGCCTGAGGAATAACAGAACTTTCTGCGTCTGAGATCTGCTTGCCACAGAAGGTGTACTCTTGCTTTCCATGGAGGTGAACCTTTTTTCACTTTCCTCACCAGCACAGGGAAGGTAATGCTAATAACCTTTCCCTGGCCGTAAGTAAGTAAACAAATAATCTCTAAAGTTCAAGCATGCGTGGCATCTTGCTTTTCCTTAGGGTAAACAAATGGAGCAGTCTTTTTTCCTCTATTTGTGGGCTTTTGCAAAACATTGCCAATCGACAATGTAGTAGTAATATTAACACATGCCTGTTCAAAAACGTGATACATACTTTTGGGTCTTTGAGATTAGTTCCTCTGAAGTGCTTTTTCTTCAGCTGCCTGACAAGGTTTTTGGCTCCACTTCAGTCTGGTAAGAAGACAGCTGCTCAACTTCTGACACAAATGAAGAAAATTGATGGTATGCCATCTCCAAAATTCTCTTTTCCTGCCAGACACCCTGAGATTGAGTACGAGGAGTCATTCAAAGCTTGGGGATTTTTACAAAAATGTTGGGTGGGGCAGTATGTGGGGCTTGCGCATTTGGCTGGGCTGCTTCTGATAGCACTCAACACTTGCACAGAGCCTGCATTGCTGTGAACATAAACAAGTGTCAGATCGTTAATACTTACACTGCTAATATGGTGCTCACTTTAACTGCTGTTGTGTACTGAGCTGTCACTAGCATGGTTTTGCATAATGCCTTAGAAATTACCTCACGGAAATACACTCACCTGGCAGGGGAGACACTGTGCTGAGGCAGGTGGTCTTCCCAGGGTGAGGCTCATCCCCTCCACTCTGGGTGTGCTGACCCCTGCAATTTCCCCAGATATGGGAAACTCGACCGTGCCATTTCTGGTAGTGGGAGACTGCATTCATGCTTTCCCATTTGAAATATTTTTCTCAGGATCCTCAGGAAACTGGCTGATGTGGTTGCCAAGCTGCTCTCTATCATATTTTAAAAATGGTGGCAGTAAGTTGAAGTCCCTAATGACTGGAAAAAGGGAAACATTACTTCCATATTCAGGAAAGGGAGAAACAGACTGGTGAGCCTTACCTCTGTGCCTGAGAAGATCATGGAACGGATCCTCCTGGAAGAGATATTAAGGCACATGTGAGTTGTAGAGGTGACATGAGACAGTCAGCATGGCTTCACCAATGGCAGATTGCGCCTGATAAGCCTGGTGGGCTTCTGTGGTGGAGTGACAGCATCAGTGGACAAAGGAAGGGCAGCTGATGTTATCTGCCTGTACTTGTGCGAGGCCTTTGACATGGTCCCCCACCACATCCTTATCTCTAAATTGGAGAGGTATGGATTTGAAGGCCGGACTATTAGATGGACAAAGAAGTGGATGGATGGTCGTAGCCAGAGGGCTGTTATCAGCAGCTCAGTGTCCAGGTGGAGGCTGGTCATGAGTGGTGTCCCCTATGGATCTGTCTTTGGACCTGTGCTCTTCAATTATCAGAGACATAGAGATGGGATTGAGTGTAGCCTCAGTAAGTTTGCTGGTAACACCAAGCTGAGTGGTGCAGTGACACCTTGTCCTCATTTGACTTGTAGTTACTGTTACTGTTACTTCATAAAGAGACCTCAGGATGGTAAAAGTTGTTCCTCAGATGAAGCAAAAGCCCTTATCTTAAGCAGTAACATTTGGCAAACTTGGAGAAACTGTCAGCACATTCTCACCGTTTTTATATGTAGGGAAATGCTAATAAAGGTGCTGCTATTAGGTTTGTCATGGCAATAAACGATGGCTATGTGCACAGCTCAACTCAATTTTCTTCATTAGATGTGGAATTAATAACTACTATCAATTTTCATTGCTCTGTGCTGTTTTCACTTTGCAGTACCTGAAAGCTTGCATGAGATGGGTTATTCCTTTGTGGAGGCTATTACACGCGTACGTGGAAGTATGACACGCATGCTAATAACGCTCTGTATCTTTAGAGCAGGTAAAAATGTTCTGCCCAAATATGCTGGAGCTTGGCTGCTGTTAATTAAGACAGCAAAACGCAGTCTGATGAGCAGTTCTGATGAGAGAAGGTTAGAATCTGACTGGAAGGGAAAACACGAGTTAAAGTGAGCTAAAAAAAAATCTAAGAAATGCATATTCAATAAGCAAATGCTGACACCCCCCAAACCGAATTATTCGGTTCTTTGTTGTGATCTCCAAATGGGCTCAGTCAGAAATGCCACTTCTTGGAAAAGTGCTGTGGAAATGGGGTGGGGGCTGCTTCTGGCACACCGTGCACTTGGGCTGTGCTTACCGAGAGCCCCTTTTGACATCTTCATCTCCACCAAGGCCGTATTTTTGTTCGAAGAGAACGTGCACATCAGGTTCTGTCCAGCAGAGCTTTCCCAGGGCGCTGGTTCTGCCTGGGTCCCGTGCACTTTACCTTTTAAGAAAGTACAGCTAGCTCCTTTGTCTCTTAGGCAACTGCAAAAATAACTCCATCAAGAATAAACCTGCAAACAAGGGCAAAAAAAACAGCAGAACTGTGTGAAGAAATGAAATATATTGATTTAAATAGTCCTGTAAAGCTATTTCCTCCCCCTGTACCCTCTGAAAGGCAGTAATGATATGCTCTGATTCTTAAGCACAAGTCCTGACTTGCATAAATTTGGAGATTTCATCTGTATAGATCTGCCACTTGCTAAGATATTAATACCTGAATATTTTTACGGCACATCCTTAAGTCAATAGGCAAAAGGTTTCTGAATAAAAGCCTTAAAATTACCTTATGAATTATTAACTATTCCCTATATTACCTTTGAATTATAAAAGCAAGGAAAAATGGAAAGCAAAATTGAAAAGCATCAATCTCAGGTTCTTTAAAAATGTAATACTAATCATTTGAGCAGTGTACAAATCTTTTATTAAAGATAAAGAGGAAGCCATACTTTTTTATTAACTTGAGGATATGTTCAATCCACATGATTAAAAATCTCATTACTAACTCAAGTCAGGGAGGTGATTTATTGCTGAAACAAAATAGAAGGCATTCTGCCCGTAGCTGTATTTATGGTGAGGAAAACTCAGGTTGTGTCTGCTAGGTGTTTCTAAGGGTGGATTCCGTGTTTCTGGGAATGGTGTGGTTTGACTGCAGCCTGTAGCTGAAGTGCTACCTTAAGAAGAAAAGTCTGAGCTGAAATTATGGGTACCGAGAGATCTTCTTTGCGCTAGTAAATCTAAATGAAGCAAATGACTTTGTCTGATTCAGTAATAGGATGCGCAGAAATCCAGGATTTTATACATAGGGACCTGTCAGGTGTAGTTAGTGCTGTGAAGTGAGTATCTGACTGCAGGTATTTGTGTGATTCTTCACCTGCCACATACTAATATGTACTTTATTGATGGATATACTGTGGCTGTACTGTTCAAAAAGAGCACTCCAAGTGAAGTCTCCGTTTGTGACTGTGACAAACGATGGCCTCAGTGATGTTATTTCCAGAAATACCATATTCTACTTATTCTGCTTATGTTTCTGTACTTACCAAGCCTTAAGCAGGTCAAGTAGTTTGTGTTAGGCAGCTGTATGGGTGTCTTGCACTTGAAAAGGGTGGATATCTTAAAATACTGAATTATGCCCAGTGTAACTTCCAGTATTATTTATATTATGTCCTACCATGTAAAATGAAGATAATACTGAATTTATTTACATCACAGCAGCTGTGGAAAAACTGTGTTATGCACACTTGCATATAGAGACAAGACATTAAATGATGCCATCAATTCCTGCAAGCCAGCAGAAATAGCTTTTTGCTTCCTGATAACTGTGCCTGGATGGCTCCCAAGGCTGAACGCTGCTTTTGCACATCTCCCAGGACGTTTGAATTCTCTCCTGCATCGTGGGTGGAAAATGCCTGGTATTATCATGACAGGTGCAATAGGTATTGAAGTGTAAACCCTCCCCTGATCCTGGGTAACATATTGCCAGGCCCGGGCTTTGCTCCAGAGGAGTGTTTTGGGAGAAATTGCATATCTTGAAGTAAAGAAACATTTCTGGAAATAGGTTGCTTCAGAAATTTGGCAGCTCTTCAGATGTTCAAAATGTTAGAAGCAGTCAAGACAGAGATTGAATAGTGGGTGGAGGCAAGGAAGGTGGTTAAAGGTGAGGTTAAATGTATTGTAAAGCTGTGGGAGAGAGGTGTTGCACAAACACCACGGTCATTTAAGGAGGGATCCATGTGACAATTTGCAAAACTGTGATAAATTATTTTGCTGGGCTCCTTTCCTTACCTTACATATTTCCAGTCCACTGTTCTGTTTCCATCTGCATTTAGTTTTTAATACACCAAGCAACTTCACATTCCTCTCACCCATTTCCAACCTTCAAATGTTAAAAATATAATCGGGGTGTCAAAGTCTTTCCGGTTTCTCCACTTAAAACTGTGTCCTGATCAACTCATCAGGGCCTCTTTTTCCAGAGGATATAGGACAGAAAAGCAACAGGACACCCCCTGTTTCTAGCAGGATGCAATAGGTGCAGCAGGACATCAGCAGGCATGGCATTCTGAACACATCCATGTGCTTTGGGTGGTTTGCATGGCAGCAGAAGTTGGCATCTGCCCTCAGTACTCCATGTAAATGCATCCTGAGTTTGAGAAGTTCCAGGATATCAGAAAGCGTAGGAAGTACAGGAAACGCAGGTGGGTTGTGTGCTTTTGTTTCTGTTTAGCCTGTGCTAATTAGCCTACATGGGGAATGGCACAATAAAAATGCCACCAAAACACACACTTTTAAAATCTCACTTAAATCTATCTCCAAAGTGGTTTTTGTTGTCATAGTTTTGGCAGTTGAGGGAGGATCCTCAAGAGAACAAGAACTTGTTTTCTCTGGAAAATCTGCTTTCCTTTCTTATTTTTCTCCAGTATTTGCACATAAGTGTTGTTATGTTTTCATTTCCATCTGGAAGGTACAATCTTCATCTGAAATCTTTATGTTGTAGCTTTATGAAATAGCATCAGAGTAGGTGATAATGAAGACATTAAACATCTCCTGATGATTAACAAGATACTTTTAAAATCTTCCTTTATCACATGAGTGTAAAATGGATGCATTTGCTTATGTAAATCCGTAACGTGCCAATGTGTGCTCAGTCTGAATGCTTCCAAGATTTCTCCTGCTTTCAAAGGAGAGCTTAACTTTAGTTAAACATTGGGTTGGGAGTGCGTTTGTCTGCGTTTCTGTGCTTAGTTTTGTACACAGATTTCTTTTGCTCTACCGAGACGCTCCTGTTGGCCATCAGTGCTTGCTAATGTAGCTTAGGTTCCTGGTGCCATGTACTGTGAATAACAGAGCATCGGTTAGACAGCCCTAGTGTACTCAGTAAGTGGGAGCTTAGTTATGTGAATTTCATTGACCAGCAAAATTCTTGGCAACTAGTAAGTGCTTGGCCAAAATTTTACATCCTGGATCTCATCTGCCAGGCTCTGGTCTTTCTTTTCATAAATCTCTGATGAGTTTGTATTCATGGTTGGGCTTAAGTTTGTTTTCAACTCTACTGCACCTGTGT
The DNA here is from genome assembly GCA_016647715.1 of Pavo muticus. NCBI lineage: Eukaryota > Metazoa > Chordata > Aves > Galliformes > Phasianidae > Pavo > Pavo muticus. The sequence continues at coordinate 5,509,955 of JACDJE010000036.1, read as the reverse complement.
TATATTGTAACTGGAATGTAATTTATTGTCAAATTATTGAAAAACCCGATTTTGAAAATCTGTGGCAAAGACAACAGATTGAAAGAGGAAAAGGAAAATGACAGAGCTAAATCTGCACTCAAATAGTCTGTCTAGCAACTATCAAACTGATAAGTTTAGATTAGGATCTAATTTATGGCTTATATATATTGTAAGTTTTCTGCGTTTCTCATACCGTAGAATACCAAGTCAATGTCAATGATTTGACACTGCTTTCAAAAAGTACAATTATAGTATATTTCGTAGAAGAGTTATGTTTCACAGTAGTCCTTTGTTATAGATGGCAATAAGTTTGACACAGCTTGGTTCAGAGATGAATATTTCTTTTTTTTTTCAAAACATCACCTGATAAGTCACTCATAAGACTGTAATGTATTACAAAGAAGCTTATCTGTCAGAACAATGCCTTAATTGTGTTTATGTGTATGTGCATGTATGTATTTTGTATGTGTAGTTAAGTATGAAAAGTGTCCAGGTGGGAAGTCAATGCTGCAATACCTGCCAGACTGACGGGGTGTGACTCTGATATGTAGGTGATAACTCAAGAAATACCACCACGAAGAGCTTAGAAGACTGTGATGTTGGAAGGAAATTAAAATAAGTACATTTGTTAAAGTGTACATTGTGCTTGAATAGAGCCCCCTAGACAAGATCTGGCCTCTTTGTGGTCGGTGGACTTTTCTTCAGGCTTTACCTGGTGGCTTCTTTGTGGTCTTTTGTGGCATTTCAGGAAGAAATTTTAGGCCTTACTGCCCCACTCCTGGGGATCCCACAGCCTGCAGGACAGCACACACTATATAAGGATTTCCCAGCAGGCTATGTATTAGCTAATCCTTTTGGATCTGCCACCTTAAAGCTGACAGAATATTTTGACAGCTGAAGTCAGCTTCGCCACTGATCTAAGGTGTATTTAAGGAGATACTTGCTTACAAACAGAAATGTTTTTGAAGGAAACAGTAGAAAGGAATAACGACATGCATAGTTAATTGTATCTGTAGTAAAAGACTATGCCTGATCTGCTCATAGCTTAGATACAGGCAATCTGCCCCAGGTCTGGCCAAGCCAAAAGAATAACCCTAACCCCAACCCTCATCCTCACCCCTGGTGTTCAGGATGAGCAGTATTCCAGGCAGCGTGACACAGGCTATGGTCATGGTTGCCTGTCTTAACTACTATAGTTATGCTATCTTTGTGAACGCTGTAGAACACTATTGCAAATGTAACACAGCTGCATACCTTAGTTTAACTCCACATGCCTCTGCTGGGAGCACATTGGAGGAACTGTGCTTGGCTCAGCAAGAAGCTGTTTGGAACAAATGCTCAGCACTTCACACCATCAGTCCCTGGTGATAAACCTCATGTAATGGGCTGGCTCTGAAACCCAGTTTTCAGCTGTTCAGTTTGACTTGCTGGATCAGAAGGAAGTTCTGGGGATGCTTCAGAGACAGGGGCCTGACCCTACCCTGACTTACCCTGATGTTATTCGGTGATTCCTTTCGGTTCCTGTAATGGTACTGCTCTGGTGTAAAGGTGCTGGAGAAGCAGGCTTAATGAAGTAATTATGATGTATGCTACATGGGGGTTTAGAGCCCTCAGGCAGCAGTCTTAATATCATGGTCTAACACTTGATTTAAGAGAACATCTCATATGCATTATTTACAGCAGATATTAGGCCTCTGCCAGTACCAATGACTTCAACCCAGAGGATTTATTAGCACCAGATATGCTATTTATTTTGCAGAAATACCGTGTAATACTTGAAGCTACAAAATCAGTTTTGAAATAAATAGATCTTAGTATCATGTGAATGATGGATGAAGGCTAATTTCAGGCTTGCTCCCTGATAGATCGAGGCAAATGCTCTGCTGGATATTTAACTTTAATACAGTACAGCAGAGGATTTTTAGGATATCGTCCTCTGTTGTGTATACACGGGGCTTCTGGAATCTTATTGCAGAGGTCTTCTGGACTTGAGATACTTCAGCTCTTCATGTGCTTACTTAAATAGACTTAGCTCTTTTTCATTTTCAAGTAGCCTTGAAAGCATTAATTGATTTTATTAATTGATAGGGCTGAAAGCTTAGGTAAGGATGAAGAACCACTTATAGCTGTGAAATGACATGACGGGCTTTGTGTGTAGGTCTCAGAGTCTAATGGGGGTTATTGAGCTGACATAGAAAAGGCAAATATCCTGCAGCCTCCCAGGAAGTCTTTCTGTAGTGGTAGAGATAGTGTTTTCAATTGGGTTGTAGATTTATCTTCTTGTTGTTTCTCTGGAAATACTTTTGTGCTTTGAGTTTGTTCCTCTCTATCTCCCATCGACGGGCAACGAGCAGCTTTCCCTTGTGGTACAAAAAGGCTGAAATCTGGCCTCAGTGCAAAGTTTTGCTGGCATAGCTGTGTTTACTCCAGTTGTGAAAAATTCATGCCTGCAGGTGATACCACTGTGCAGAGGGTCAGGATGTGGATGTTCCTGACCAAGGAACTCTTGTCTGCTTCACTTATGTTGCTAAAAGCTGACGTTACTAAGCCAGCAGAAAAAGTCCTTCCATAAGCACATGCTGCTGTTTACTCTGGGGGCTCTGTGTATATAGCTATAGGGGTGTACAGAGACTTCCTTGTGCAGGTGAGGCATAATTTATATAGTAAGTATATTTTTCTATAAGTGCTTCAGGTGAGCTTAGTAAAAAGTATAGTTCTGCTGATGCTGCTGTCCTAATGGTAGCAGTTCGTACCTCCTGAGCTGCTGCTGAGGCCAGTTGTTTCTTAGTGCATAAGTGCACGTGGCTTATTGTGAATTCAAAGCAGCTTAATTTCGTAAAGGAGAATGCAACTTGTGCATCATTTCTGTTCTCTGCGGTGGCCTACCAGACAAAAAAGTGCATCTTTAAGGTTGGGGATGAATAAACTCTTCTCTGACACCAAGGACTCCCTGTGCTCTAAATGACGGCATAGTTTTAGAAGAGACTTTGGGCAAATACAGTGCAGGTCTAAGCAGTTTTCTTTCCTTTCCTGCTCTGGCTTTTAATTTTTATTTTTTTTAATTCATTTCTTCTCAGCACACGGGAGGAATACAGCCCATTGAGCGCCAGCTAACTAGCTGATTTATGGCTTACTTCCTATCCGCCCCAGTTTAATTAGGATGTTACTATTTCCTGCCCCTCATTACACTAACCCTGATCACTGACACAGAACTGGAAGCAAATTATTATGAAAGCACAGAGGAATACAAGCTGCTCATTTGTTTTGGTCTCCGCTGGAAAATTGAAATTGTACATACTTATAAAGTGCTTTACAAAGTATATTATGTGGCCTGACAGAGAGCTTGTGTAGCTAACCGGTGCTTTTCAGAGGAGAAAGCTTTTGTTATATTATTAATTATACATAACTGTATGTATATCCATTATATTACCCCTTCCTCCAAGGAAAGAGGGAAGGATTCAGGCAGGTGGGTGGATGGGCTGCAGGCCAGCAGGGCTCTCACTGTTAGGCCATGGCTGTGCACTGTGGCGGAACATGAATCCCTGCAGCCACAGAGGACAGCAGGAGAGTGCTTCCCAGAGGTTAACCAGCACGTGTTCAGATGCTGGTGCTGAGAACACAGCTTGGAATTGTAGCGTGTGTCACCTGGGTTAAACCCTGGGTTTGAGCACTGCAGCATTCATTCGGTGTTTTGTTTGTCAGGAAGGTGACAGTAATTAAACAAGTTCTGTCCCTCTACATTATCCTGGGCTGATGCCTATCCCTGTGGGATGTTGGTGTCCCCCTTCTCTGGTTCTAGATCATTTTAAAGTATGAGGGACCCTTAGCCATGTGCAGCACAGAATGCAGCCGTGATGCCCCCACAGAAACTGGCTCCTCCACATGCGGAGTGAAGGGTTTGGTACTGAAGTTCCTTCCCTTTCCAGCTGTGTGGCTGAAAGGGGATTTTCCAAAGAGATGTTCAAAGGCTTTTAGGTACCTGACCCTGAGTGACTTCTCCCTGAGAAGTTTGCAGCAGCACTGCTGCTCTTTCCTCCTTGAGGTGGCTCTTCCCCTGCCGTGAGCTGCTGAGCTGCTAGGACAGCTGTTTTTTGACACAATGTCTGAACCTGTTTTCAGGTATGAGATAATCTGTGGGTCTGAATAGCACTTGATTTCATATTAAGAAGAACTCTGCTTTGGACGAGTGTTTGCATAGTCTAGCAAAATCAAGCCCGTGCAGGAAAGGTGGGCTGGCAGAATTCCAGTTCTTGAACTAAGAAAGCATGAAGGTTTGTGAATTTGGACCTGAGCATAACCACTTTTAAGTGAATATTGGCATTATTTTCTCTGTGATCTACCAGTGAGTCATACAGGCAGAACAGGATCTCAGATCCGGTTTGAGATTCTTCAGCCTGAGATAAGGAGTAAAAGCAGTATTCAAATTTACAGGAAGGGGTTGAATAATGTTTAAACATTTCTCCATCCTTCCTAGAGAGACTACGTGAACTTAAACGGCATTGGAAATGACAGCTGAGATTAAAACAGGTCGTCTCTTGCAAATGCTTTCACAATATCCCCACTTCTGTGACCCTGTAAGATGGAGAAAGCCTGCTGCTGGCACGCTGTCAGGGCAGAGCACGTTTTGGAATGGCTTGTTTGCTGCTCAGAAGCACAAATGAGGACATCCTCAGAGAGGCTGTGAGAGCACGCTGTTTGCTCGTGCTGTTTACAAAAAGGCTCTTTTCTTTTCTAGAAAGGCAAGCCAGCCAAGCCGTGGTTTAATGCTCTCGGTCCTGCTTTGTGCAGGATGGATGGTGGTCAGTACTGCAGTCTGTGGCATTTCATCCCTGAGTGCGTGCTGAATTCCTGTTCCTTCCCATAACTTTTTCCATCCTTGATCATTCTTAGAGAGCTGGTGCTGTGACAGGGCGAGTAATAATGACATCAGCTACAGACGAGATTTGTAGCTGCAGTCCTGTGTGCTGTTGTGAGCTGTGCTGAAGCCATAACAAATAAGAAGGGTCTCAGGTTCCCAAACAGTTCACAAATAAACGTTTTCTTGGGCTTTAGAACATTGGACTTCTAGAAACTTTATGAGCAAACTCAGGAAATTTTGTATGTTCTAGATCTGTAGTCATGGAAAGCAACAGCGTTAGACAAAAAATATCTGCAAAAGAAGTGCATTGTTCATTTTAAATTACACCCAGCGTTCTTAGGAAAGCAAATTAAATCACACTTAACCAAAGAATACAGATAACAGTATTAAGTACAACAGGACATTTTAATTACTAAGTAAAACAAATGTACATGTCTGTAACTGTAATTAAAGTAGTGTTGTATTTGCTGTGCATTAAAGTGACTTGCGTGTCTGCAGTACAGTAATTGGCTTACTTCATCATTGGTTTCTGACTTGACATTATTGTTACTGTGAAGCTGTACAAGAATTCAATGCTGATGCAGATATATGACAGGCTGTCTGTCCACCAGTGGAATTCAGATGTTAATTGTCTTCATCAAGACCCAGCCTCAGAGCTGCAGTTGTGCACTAGGTAAGATGCTGATCACCTCTGAGCTCTTTGGTAGCCCTAGATGCCCTGCTAATGACACTCCAGCTCTAGTTTCTCATCCCTTGCTGTGGAATCTGGGATTTCAGAGGCTCAGGGGCTGTCGTTGTGCTTTGGAGACAAAGCAGTGCCATCATGGCTGAAGTGAGGACTCTGGCATTGCACCTTATCCCTGTGGCACTGTGCTGGGTGCAGGTAGTGACTAAGAGGGAAGCCTGTAGGAGTGATGGGAAGAATCTGAGAACGAAGAGGCTAAGCTTATTTCCCAGATCTTGTCTTTGCACCGTTTTCTCCTCTACCTTCAGGATGCTCAGTGGCAGTAATACAGTCTTCAAATGTGTGAAATGCTGCTGTGAGAAGAAAAGAAGCAACCTGTTCTTGATGCCCCTTTTGTTAGAAGAGTAATGATCTCAAAAAATCACAGCAAGGAAGAGCTGGCTTAAAAAGTGAAGGAACAGTTCATAATATCAAGATACACACATAATGCAATAAATCTCCTACGGAGGCTGTGAGAAGTTAATCCTTGAAAGTTTCAGGACAGGACAAAGTGAAATGTTTCTGAGGAGCACCATAGTGGTGCTTGATAGGTAAACATCTTTGGTATCTCCTCCAGCCTGGATCCTGTGATTCCAGGGTCAGTGTGATGCTATTTAGGTAGCTGCATGGAAGGCAGAATCCCATCCTGGAGATCGCCTGGGGAAATCCCTCCTTAACAGGCAGTGTGGCCAGTACTGTGGGCTCAGATGTGGTCAATCCTGACCTCTCCAAGGTGAAGAAGCAAATCCAGATAGGAAATGATTCCTGAAGGCATAACCAGCTCCTGGTCTCTCCTAGGGTTAAGAATACAAAGGGCTAATACAGACCTCTCTTATACCAGTTCATTTACAGGCATAGTTTAAATATAGACATAGGAGTCAGTAATAGTACTTCACTTTTAAAAGTACTAAAAGGTAGGGAACTAACCTCTTATCATACACACATTGCACTGTTTCAATAGGACAGCAAGATGGTAAAGGACAGCAGGTGCTGTTGGAGGGTGGGCCTGTTGTTCTCTGCTTTGTCCTCCCAGGTGAAGACTGATCAGTTTCAAAGAAAATGGAGCAACACGAGTTAGGATAGCTGCTGGTTAATAGTTAACGAGCAGCCTTAGTTTGAATGCACATTCCAGAGACTCCCCTGCTGGCTGTATTTAAGCAATAAAATGCAGCAGGCAGCGCTTTTGGAGGTGATTACAGCGGTCCCCATGTGGTGTTACAGTGCACAGGGCTGAAGGCTGAGTGACTTTAATCACTGGAGAGCTGGAAAATTCACCGCTTGGTATTAGGAGATGAACTTTCAGTCAAAAAAAGGAGGTAAAGCAGGTAGGCCTGCCAACTAGCCTGATTGGCAGAAAGATGACTTAATTGGCAGCCATTGGGAAATCACGATTGACTGAGAAGTACCAGCAAGACTTATACTGAAGCATAGACCATAGTTACTGTATAACCAAGTGATGTATTTATAAGTTTAATTACATAATGGTGAGGCTTTGATTACATGATGGTAAGGCATCTACCTCAGCAACCGTGTGTGCTAAATAATTTATATTTGAGATACCTTCACCTGTTGAGTTTCTGTTCACAGCTAATAGGCACTGTCTGGTTAAAATAACCTGATGATAGAATTGGGATATTCCAGATGTGTTCCGTTCAAACACTGAATCAAACAGTAATTAGTATTCCTTTTCCTTTGGGTCATATATAAAATGTTGATATATAACTTAAATTTGATTTTCTTTTTCCATAATGATACAAAGTTCTAAAGTCAATCTAGGCAGATTTCATACCCTGGGCACACATTTTCCAAGAGGCGATAGCTGGGAAGTGAAACAAGAACAAACCATTCAAGTTGCTGCGGGAAGGCTGAGGAATATGGGAGCTCTCTTGCTGTTTCACAGATAATGGTTTTCCTGGCTGAAGCAGAAATTTATCCGGGAATTCTGCACTGTGCATCGTGCGGTGCTGTGCCCGGAATGGGGATCTCAGTCCCACCAGAGGGGAACTGAGCATCATGAGTCCATTGGGTGGCACAAAGAACCACCTCAACCTGAGAGAAAGGCTTCTCAGCAGCAGAAAGCAGAGGAGAGGGCTTAGCTCACAACATGAGATTTTGTTCCCTAAGCCTCTCTTCAGCGCTGGAAAATGTGTCATGGTTATCCAGCTGAGTTAGCGATAACGCCATTCCTCGGTGTACACGCCTGTGATTTACTTTTATTTTCACTACCTCTGTGCTCTCATTTCAAAACTTCTTGATTTTCTTAAGCTCAAAGAAAGCTGCCAGCTGTCTTGGGACATCACCCTGAGCCATGGAAATCTGAATGATTCATTAGCCTCCGAAGAGTGAGCTCAAAGCTTGAAACCCTTTTCAGATTCTCAGTAAAAGACATGGATTAGGAGAGATCTCGGTTTCCATCTCCCAGAGAGCTGCCAAATTCCCTTCCCTGCTCCTCCGGTTCTTATGCCACTTTTCGACATTGTGCATTAAATAACATGACTAATATTTGTCATGTGTTACTTGTCCTTTTGAGCCTTTATGGAGGAAGAAATATGCATTGTTTTGACTGGGTGTTTTAGGTTTTCTAAATCTAAACATATGTGACTGTGTATGTTAGAGATGGTAGGTAAAAGTGCATGGGGTAGAGTGTGGTTTGAGTCTGCATCGCCCTTTGCTTCCAGAGAGAGTTTATTTCACTCTTGGGCTAATTCCAAGAAAACATTACTGTACAGAATTGCTCCGTCTTTGCTTTGTAATGAGCTTAAGGCTGTAGCAGCAAATGGTGGGGCCCTCAGAGAGCAGGACCAAGTTTGTGCTGGGAGCCTGCTGGCCGTGTTTGGTGGGGTTGTGCTGTAGTTTGGTGCCATGGGACATCACTGTTCTGTGGGGCACAAGAAGATTTCCTGGGGTGTCGCTCACTTTTGCTTCATCTGGAAGAAACCCATCAGGGTGAAGCAAAGCTCTGGAAGCAGAGAGGACTGTCCAAAACCCCACTCCTTGTCTGAACTAAAACCATAGTAGCTAAGGCTGTGCTCTCTCAAAATGCAGAGAATCAGGAAAATGAAGCCTGTGGAGAAAGAAAATCCCATACTGTGTGCTTGTGCCCACTTCTTAAAAGTGTCATTGCCCCTAAGAAATGTCTCCATAGATGTTATTTGTCAAATCCAATGTTGCTATTTTATTGTACTCCGAAGAAGAGAAATGTTAAGGTACCAATGGAAGTTACCCCGCCATGTTTGCTGCGTGTGTTGCAGTCTCTTGTTCTGTAAACTCATGGACACTGACCTTTCTCTCTGCATGAAGCAGCGTATGCCTTAATGTGCCTTCTGTGCAAATTATTTTTGTTAGTTCAGCATGCCTCTAATAATCAGTCTCTATAATTTGGTTTTCTCCATTCATTGATTGCCCCAAATATGATTTTGCAATGCAGAGATCCCCTAGTCATAACTAGAAAAATGACAGGCAGTACTTTTTGTAATCTCCATATTTGACGCATGAAAGAAGGCTAAATTCCTGTTTGAATAAACAACATAATAAGGTTATTGAGAATAAGACCATTACTATATAAAATTATGTCTAAGTGGCAGATATAATTAACATTGGATTGTAATTACACTAATTACAAGTCACATTAAGATACTCCAGTAATGACAAAGTGAGCACCCTATAATTGAATGGAATAAGCAGGGAAACATGCTGCTCACACTAATTACCTAAATGAGCTAATATGTCTTCAGAGTGACAGTCATGCTCAGTGTTATTACACAGGCGAGACAATTTTTTAAGTTAAAAAAAAAATTCTAATTTCCTTCCTTCCCTCTCTTCAGGACCCATTTCAAATCATCAGCAGCTTCAGAATTTCTCTCTTGAGCCAAAAATAGAGAGATCCCAGAGTTTAGGCCTTTTCTAATTTTATTCAGCAAAATAGAAGTTTCAGGGCTACGCTGTGATTTTGACGTATTCCTGCTGCTTTAAAAGTAAAATCTGGCTTGTTCTGTGTTTATTGGTAGGCTCCTCTGACAAGCCAATCCTCTGTGATTTCTTCACTTGTCTAAATTTGAAACAAACAAAATAATGTAACTTAAGCTCAGTGCGCTCTACAGCATAAAGCATACTTATTTTGTTGGCTCCAGAGTAGCAAATAGGGCTTATAACAGTCTGGCTCCAGTTGTGCCCCTGAGAGTGGTAAAATTTGAATTATTCAAGGCAATTAGAGGGAGCATTGCAGTGGAACTCAAATTTCAGCTCAAGCTTCTAAGAGTAAAAACTAATATAAGAATAGGAATTCTACATGTTGTGGAAAAAAATGGAGAATACTCTTTTCCTTAAACACCTCCAGCTGTCTGGGTCTCTGGATTGGGAAGAAGAATAACACAATGAACCCGTTAACAATTTAACGTAGTTTGCTAGGAAATAAAAATTAGAGCCAGCACAATTCATCAGATTGCCAGTACTTCAAAGTTATCTGAAGAATATATTATTTTTTCTTCTTATGTGGTTTGGTTCCTAGGGACCTGCAGCACCAGCAATTCCCATTTCTTTTGGTGATAGCCAGAAATGAGGAGCATATGGTTTCTTAGCAAGATGTCTGACTGTTGTTGCTTATTTTTATCCTGGGGTGTAGGAGGTTCACTCGCAGAGCAGTTTGATGAACTCTTTTCCTATCATCAGGAAAGCCATGAGTTTTGGGGAAATGTCTGAGAGAGGGTGAGGAGGTAGTTGAGTAGGATGGTGCCCTCGAATATAGAGATAAGTCAAAACTGCATGACTGCAAATGTCAGGTATTTGTGTCTTGGAGACCCAGCCTCCTCCGTAGAGAGTGGGGAGGATAAAAAAGGTGGTGGAGGCTTGGAAGCAAAGGTCAGGGGAAAAAAGGGAAAAAAAAGGAAAAGGAGTTGATAGGTGAGCTAAAAAAAGATGAAGTCATACTATTTCTTTCGAGATCAGGAAGAAGACAGGGAGATTTGCAATCTTCACAACCTTGGAGGGTGGTTCTTTGGTGGTGATGAAGATGTCCAAGTGGAGTGAGGCAACCTGGAAGTGAGTTAGGGGGAAGAGATGCCAGGGAGACAGGAAGGGCAGCTCCAGAAAACCCAGAAATAAAGGAGAAAAAAGGAGAAAGGGCAATAGGAAGAGCACAGGTAGTTTTTAAGTTGACAGGGTGGACTGGAACAAGAGTGAGCCAGTGAGGAAATGGGAGCATTCAAGGAGGAGTAAACATACTTTGCCTGTTGGCCTTAAAGAGAACGGAATTAGCTCGGATGTAGATACACGTGTTCTAGACAGTGAAAATTTTACTTTGCTTGCCAAGAATCACCAGTTCAGTGGACCCCTGTATCATCATTCATTGGTCTTACAGACTTGAAATGGAAATAAAGGATAAAGTGAGGGGTTTGCTTAGACCTTTAGTCTGGAATCCACCTGGGTTCTCCATCGTCTTATTCCTGATCTCTTAGGGATTTAATTAGTCATACAAACATATTGTATATTCTTCCTTGTGAAATACAAAAATGTCAAGGACTTGACAGATTGACAATATATTGCAATCCACGCTACCTATGTGTTATGCCTAACTACTGCAGTGACTGTTGGAGCGATTCATTGATCTGCAGATATGATGCAGATATGTTTTACAACGTGCAGGATGACCTTGCTTATCTGAGTTAATTCATTAGTTGAACAGATAAGTAAAAAAATTGTTGTCAAAATGTGTAACAGCGTTTAAAACCAACAACCCTCCAGTGAGGAAGGGTTTGTGATTGAAAGTGTTATCTGCAAAGTTACCTGAGAATTGAAATTCCAAAGAAAATTGTGATTCAAATTCACAAAACCACCAAATGAATAATTTTAACAGATTCTCAGCTCTTCTTAAACAGATGACTGTGTGTTTGCAACTGAATGTTTGATAAATGAAAAGAGACAAAATGTTCTACTTTTCAGCACATTTTTATCCGCAGCTGGTGTGCAGACTGAGACCAAGTGTATGTTAGCTTTAGCCGTGATTTTTCAAGTTGAGGTTTACTATATTTAACTCTACATATATTTAGAATTGATGGAAGTGAATTTTTTAACTTTGGAAAGTGTTGCTGAATGGAGACTTTGGTCCAGCTGAAAAATAACAGCGGCGCTCCTTGATCCTGCCTCTCTGGTGCAGGGAATTACTGGCTCTAGGGACCCCAGCCAAACCCTGGGAGAGTTTTTAGTTGTTCCTAACGGCAGCAAACCCAACATGAGGCACTTCATTTGCTTCCCTGGTAGTACGTACACAGAATCCTACACCCAGATACGTCCTGTTGTAGGCTCCGTGCTGTAATACATGTATAACAGAAGGTATGTAACCATTTACTAGCACTGTACAGTACATTGGAGGCATATCGTACCTGTTTAGGCAAAATAAAGATACCTGGGGATTTGCTTAGATATTTTAATAATAGTTAATGTGTTAGAAAGTATTTAACTTGGCAGAAAATTTTAGTATATATTTTTCTAAATGGCTTTTTGCCTAACTGGTGCGATAATAAAAAGGCAATTTCACATTCCCTTTCCTGTTCAGTAGGTGTGACTCTGCTTCCACACCTGCTGAAACATTCCTTGAGTCATCACAGTAATTACGAACATGCTTAATTTCATGTACATGCTTTATATATTCCCTATAAAACATATCCTTAACTTTTACAGAAATAATTGCTATATACACTGTGCTAATAACTTAATATGTGGTTATGTAGAAGTCTTTCAATGTAGTGCTTGCATTCCCATCTGTAAAATGGGGGTAACATGTTTTCAGCTGCTGACTGTGTTCTAGTATTCGTATCAATATTAGTTGAGTATTCTGAATTTGAGAAATGCTATGCAAATTCCTGCTTAGGAAAACGTCATGATAGAGCTACTGATCAAAAATGTGATTTGAATGGTTATAAAATAAGCAGCTCAAGGCTTTTGCCATGCTAATCAAATACCAAAGTTAATTTAGTTGTTATTTACAATAATTCATTCAGATTGGCAAAAATGTAGTTCACAGCCACTCAAGACAAATAACAGTGGTGATGGTGGTGATGGTGGCAGTGGCAGCAGGGACATCACATCTGAGCTGCGTTGCGCTGTATGTATGTCGTCCTCTTGGCTTACACTGTAATTACATCTCCTTGGTGAGTCGCTTCTTTCACATGATGCAAATATTTACAGCTTGTGAAGAATATGATATCCAATCAAGGAACAGACTTCTGTGGAAAGGGCCAGACTAGCTTGGAAAAGGCTAGACATCTGAGACCAGGGAACTCAGGAGATCGCGTTTGCTTAGGGGAATAGGAAGACTTTAATGGCACAAAATGTCTTCCAAAAGCAACACACTTTAAGAAGCCCAGCTCTTGTTCAGTCTTCTATTAGAAAAGGTGGTGAGATTTTAAAGCCCTGTGAGGTGAAAAAAATGTGCAGAAGTATTAGGTGTCTGTATTCAGTCACTTTGCATGGCAGCGTCTTGGTCCCTCTTGGGAGGTGCTGGACCTGAAATTCTGTGTTTCTCAGCCAAACTCAAGCTTGATACTGCCTTACTGATAGACGTGGGGTCATATGAGAAGCAAGGACATGCTGCCTTGCACATGCCCTCTGCCAATACCAGATGCATTGCAGAGGACAGGAGGGAAATCATGATTCAGTCCTCACCTGGTGAAGCACAAAGTGAGCTGATGTGCCTAGGTTCTTCCAGGCGTTGGTAGAAATCTCATTCAGCTTTTAGGGTAAGCAGAGATAGTCCATCTAGTTACTTCGAATTGGAGTTTTACCACTCTTTTATGTCAAAATCTGAAAACATTGAAAGTTTCCATTAGAGGAAAATATTGATTAGGAAACTTGCCCACACTAGGAATCCATCTGAAGGGCAGTAGCCGAGCAGTTCAATAATGTGTTGAACATGAGTTTGATTTAGTAAATTTAACTTCTGCACTTTCATAAGAATAGATGGCTGCATGGTTAAAGCATCAACACTGTAAGTCAGACTTACAGGAAGCCGTGACCAAATGAGTTCAGTAAACACTTACCCAACTTGCTCCAGCATCTTCTAGGGAGTTAGTTTGAAGTGTTTGTGCCAGGACTGAAGTTGCTTTTTGATAAGCTTAAACATAGGAGCCAGAGAGGATTCCTGCTTCACATTCTCTTTCTCAGTATAGAATTATACTTAACCCCTTCCTGTCCTGTGTGTTAGTTGGATTTTAGTCTCATTAGTGCCAGCTATTTACTAATGTAACTTTATTTATATAATTTTTCATGTTTATTTTTAAGTAAACCAACTAGACATAGAAATATTTTCAGTATTGTTTGTCTTTTATAATGGACCACATAACGTAGCCATGTTAGAATATGATATGATATGATATGATATTATATTATATGCATTTGTGTTACAAATCAGAAGTACCATTTCTCTTGAACAGGGTTCTAGCTGATATATGCTGTAATCACACTTTGAGATCTTGGTCCACCTATACCTAAGCTGCAGATTCCAAAACAAAAGTACTTTTGGGATAGAGCCTGTCAAAGATGACTATATACCAGATATCCAATATTAATCTAATGAAATGAGCCTATAAATCATGTCAGTGTGAAGTGAAACACTTAGTAGTTCTGCTGCATAAAATGGGACTGGAACCATCTTCCTCACTGCCACGTGATGTAGCTTCTTAATTACAACCACAGCAGAGATGAGTAGTCTTTGGGAATTGGAATGAGTTCATACAAGCACTTACATTATCAGGAAATATAAATCGTTTATTTATTTGTAGGACAGCTATCATCTTCTCACTATTGGATTTTGATGGACACTTGTGCTGTCTCAATCCACTCAGAATTCAAAATTGTTCTTTTGTGCAAGAACTTTATGGCAAAAGCAATATAATTTAATTTGGTATAATGTCTTTAAAACAATGATGTTTGTTTTTTAAATGAATATTTTATATGTTGTGTTTAATTAAAATAAAAGTCTGCTACTGATCTAGGAAACGCAAAACAGACTTGAGTTCGTATTTATGAAGTGTAACAATATTGGCAAGGAACAACTTATCTTGTTTATGAGACATGCCTCCCATTACCGCTACAGATTGCAGACGTTTTATTGCTGAGCTTTACATGCTTTACAATTCAACAAATGTAGCGAAACTGTCATCATGAAAATAAGCCTATAAATGGAGGTTTGGAGGAATTCGTTCTTAAGGATAGTATTTAAAGATCAAAATGTTTTTCTGGTATCTCTGAAAGATTTCTAGCTTTTAAATTCCTGTAGAGACAGCAGTCCCAGGGAATACTCTTTCACATATGAATGGGAAATGGGAGACAATTTTGAATCTATTTACAAGTTACCTATATGTGACAAAGCTTGGCTTTACTCTAGAAAGTCAATCAGCGTGAGAAGGGAAAGACTTGAAAAACCCAGTCGAGGTACTGCCTTGTGCATATTGAGATCACTGTGTGTGGGCATAGCTTTGCTTTCTGATGGGCGGACCTTCAGACACTGCTCTGGCCGCCCCTGAGCGATGGGGAGCATCAGGTTGAGCTGAGTTCCTGCTGCACTTCTCCATGGCTCTCACAATAGTTTGATGTAATTAATGAAAGCACATCCACGTCGAAGTATGACTCAAAACATTGCATTTTTCATTAAAACACCCAATGATATTAAGTATCTCCAACATCTGGCCATTTAGATGCATATGTTTCCAGGACACTCATTAGTGTGGTGGATCTGCACTTCAGTAATAATAATAACATTGTGAGAAGATGTGATTAATTAAAGCAAGACCCTTGTGATGCCTGCAGCTCTAATCCGTTTTTCATATGAGAAGATGTGAGGTAAGCAGTGAAGCTGGATGAGCCATTGCCATGCCGTGCAGTGAGGGAACAACGGTGACAAAAAGTCATATCTTTCTCCTTCCAGACATGGGACACAGAAGGTAAAAGTGCAGATCCTTGGTGCTAACTAGATGCTATGAAACTGTGCTGCTCAGTTGGTTCTGGGGTAGGTTTTACACAAGACTTTGTTTTTTACTATCCACATTAATTCAGTGTAAACCAAATGAAGAGGAAGAAAACAATAGATTCCAGCTATGAAGTAGAGCGCTGCAGTGCAGGACTGTTTTTTATGAGATCTTGTGCCTGTCATCTCTGCTCTTCCCAGCCTCATCCTGAGCATTTTCCACACTGCTGACTTCAGGGGTTTTCAGACTACTCAAAAGCCAGGCGTTCATTTTCCTCTGACTTCATCATTTTTCACGTAATAATATTTTGACCAGTTTAATCATCTGCATGGAGAGTGTGGAAGTCTTGGCAGCTGCTTGGCATACTGAGATAGATTCCCAAAAAGACCAGATAAGCTTCTCAATTGTTGGAAGAGGAGTGATGATGTATCATTTGCTTATTAATCTTCCAGGAGCACAGACACACGTCTTGGCTCCTCACTTCTTTTCTCTCCCTCACCAAGCTCTTTCCTGTCAGGATCTCTGAATCACTTAGGATATACATTTGTTCACTGCTGTTTCATATTTATTTAGATCCACATGTTCTTTAGAAAGTAATGCAAAAAAGGTTTATTGAATGTTCTGCTTGTTTATTTGCTGTTTTAGTGGCTTTTAATAAATAATAATTTTAAGTCTGAAGTGTTTAATTCTTAAATGTCAATAAGTAGTCAGTAGCTTTTTAGCTGCTGCGCAGAAGATTTGTTTTTTCTTGTTCTCTTCAAAAATTACTGAACTGTGCAGCTAACTACTTCATGTTGTCTTTCTCTCCATTATCCATTGTAATTTTGATGCTTTTTTAACACCTCATGCTTAGATTTATAAGATATTTTCTGAAATAAGGAAGAATTCTTTAGATAGTTGGATTCTTCTTGGTGGTAAATGTAGGAGAAACTGAGTTCATATCAGACAAAGTCAAATGCCTTTTCCATGTGAAATGGGAGGCAGTGTGAAATATCACAACATGCACAAAGCTCGATATTATGTGTTCTCTAATGTCTATACAGACAGTGATGTATCAGTGCAGGAAGGGATTATTCCAACATATTTCATATCCATATGTTTATTCTTCCCTCCTTACAAGATGGCAGCTTGCATGTAATGAAAAAAATGTGCAATAGGATTAGATCAGTTGCTGCGAAAGTGCAGCAAGGTTCTTAAAAGGGATGATCTTAATATTGGCCTGTATTAGAGTTGAGTACAATTCTAATGTGCTTGTCATAGAAATCTTCAGCACTGGGTGCAGCAGATTAAGAGGTGAGCCGTTCTGGACTGGGAGCAGACAGGTGGGTCGCTGCATCGAGCTGGAAAACGTAGAGGGAGAAAGGAGATGAGACTATTGCAGTGACTGACAGGTGCTGTGTTATTTCTATCTTCCTAACTAGTTGCATATTGAGCTAGATAGAAAAGCACGAAGTACTGGATTGCGTGCCGAGATCTGCAGCCTGTTCTAGCCTGGCTCTTACCGGTGTCGGTGAATGCAAATGCCATGGAGGTGTGAAGCATTTTTAGACGTGGATGGGCCAAGGGTACTTTGCTTTTGTTGATTCACAAGGGATTTTGGGCATAGATAAGTGAACGGAGATATTAGCTATCCACTATGTAAAATGTGAAAACTTTTTTGGTAGTGTTGTTCACTGTACTACATATTTACTTACTGATTTATTAAATTTACAGGTATGTTATTTGATCTACAGATAGGTTATAACATAACCTGCTGGTAGAACATAAGGTGGGTGGGTTATATTATAACCTATAACATAACCTACTGTAAAGAAGATGGAGAGCTCACTTGGGAATTTAATACACCAGATGTTTGATTCTCAGTTGGGGACACACATGAAACAGAAACAAATATTTAGATCTTAGCTTAAATATTGCCAATAACAGAAGAAATGAGGCTTTATTCCCCTTCCTTTGATAAGCAGGTAGAAATTTTGAAGTCCCTTCTGTAAGAACTACAATCAGTCAAGTTAAAATCACCACAGTGAACCTTTTTATTATTACTCCTGTTCAAAAAGTGATCTCAGTTACGATACCAGTACATGGCCTCTTCATTTGTGACACTCCTTTAGTGCTTCAGATAGATACTGTACACAAAAGGTTTGTGATGCCACAGAGGTCTACCTGGGGATGAGAATTAACTGTTAAGTGTTCTTTTATTCAATTTTATTTACTTAATTTCAACCTCTTCCTGTGTTTTTGGATGTTGGAGTTTTTTCAGATTCGCAGTTCTCTGTGGTTCATGCAGCAGAAAACAGCAAGGATTGCATAAGCATTGCCTAAGCAGCACATGCTTGGAGTTTGCAGCCGTCACCTCTGACATCTGTGAACACGTTGGGTATTAGCAGACCCAGGAGCATAATGCAGTGTCTGGATACATCTCACATCCAAAGCCCATTAAGTTTGGCAGTGGCAGCTTTTTCTCCTAATGTAGTTCTAATCTCAGTTCTGGACTGCTCATAACTACCAGAGAGGTCCAGGCGCTCTCTTCCCCTTCCCTCATTTTCTCCACTCTGGTGCCCTCTCTGCACTCTCCCCCATCCTTCATACTGGGGCTTTTATCCTGCACTGCTCCCAGCTTGGGCTGCTCCCATCTTCTCTCCCCCCTGCCGAGCCAGTGGCTCCAAAGACCGACTTCTCCAGTCACAAAACCCATTTCCAGTGTCTGCTCTCCCAGTATGCCTCCTATCAGGGCATTTTTTGGTGACATTAACAGTGTAGGAGAGACCTATTTTAATTTCGAGCCCCTCAATCCATCCGAAGCTTTTATGTTGGCTGCTATGAGGGTGGGAGCAGAAAAGCTTTTACACAGAAGAGATTTAGAAGAAAGGTCTCGGAGATGGTAAAGCTGTTCTGTTTTACTGGCACACAGAGTCACTTCTGCTAGCTCAGCTCAGACTTTTGGCAGCTTGTTAAGCTGTGTAGCGCAGGAGCTCGGTGTTGCTGGGATGACTTCTATTACACTATGTGCATAATTATTTACTAAAAGGATTCTTTGTCTCACTTCTTAAGTCAGAGGTGCCTCGTTACAATTCGTTCTGCAGTCACGATGCTGCCTTTGTGGACGTTTTAATGTACCTGGCTGGCAGATAAATGCTTCAGATGATTTTTTTCCCCCACATTTGGTGACATAAATGGTTACCTCTCCAAACATTTGAACACAAAGCGGCATTCAGATGTTGCAAGTACATAATATTTATTGGGGAAATAACCCTGAAATGTCATTTCAAATATTTGGAAAAAATTAAATTCGGCACGGTGCCTCTTTGTGGTAATACTTACATCTCAAATGCAGACAGTAATAATAAGCAAACCCTCCCACTTTATTCTGTCAGTAACACTTACAACTGTGCTGAAGCTACAGTAACACACTGTTGTGCTTTCTAATGGCTGTAATTCATCACGTAAAGCTATCAGCTTGAAAATAAAGTATTGCTCCAGAGCTTGGAGATTGATAGCCATGGCTTGTTTATCGATCGCACTGGAAAAAGGCAAAAGAAAGAAAAGATGAATTTTTAAGCTGATAGCACAATGATAACTGATTTGAAGTTTGCCATTTTCTTTTATATAGTTCTGTATAATGGGACGGCAACACAGATACAGAAAATGCGGCGTTACGTTATCACTCTAAAGCCAACTTCACATTATTCTCCTTCCCATATATTTTTTCAGCACATTAAATATTTAAAACAGCGTCATCCCTCTTTGAGAACGAACCCACCTGTCAGCTCACCCCCATTAGTCCTTTCAGTCTCAGTCTTTCTCAGACTTGGAAGAGTCCTGAATTCTGTAGCAGAGAAGTCTTTTTGCAATGGGAGGCGAGCGCCCTGAACAACATGTGTGAAAGGACAGCGTGCCTTTTTGGCTGAATAAATCTGATGAAGTCAGATTTTATCGTTTCACATTATTTTGTGTGACAGAAGCGAATCAGATTCCTGCTCCCTGGAGTTCCCTCTGCTGAGGGCAGGAGAAGCTGGGGGCAAAACCAAAGGCAGACTGCAGGAACGGGCAGCGAAGGCTCACATCAAACAAAAAGCGGTGGCAGCATTGGAACGGGTGCTACAAAATGGGCTAACAGCTCTGTTAATGAATGTGGTGCAGACACTGTAGGTCTCTCTTCTTTCTGAGTGCTTCAGAGAGCATCTGGGAAGATTTTCCATAATTCTGAGTCACAGTTTTTGTGGATCAAATCATGTGCATTATGTACGTCTTTCTGGGTTCCAGTTTCAGCAGTTTTATTTGGTTCCGAATTTGGTAGTCATGGTAACAACCACTCAAAAGCAATCTCCACTTTTGAAAAAAAAAATATACGTATGACCTTAATGTCTTTTTGTGAAAGTAAGAAAGCACAAAGACATTTCCTAGTGTCTGTATTTGTTAAATTCCAAATTGCTTTTCTAAAAATACAGTTATGAACTCCTTTGGAATTAGATAGAAGAAACCTATTTCAGAAAGGACATTTTAAAGCAATTTTATGCTGAAATGAGTCCTAAAATTCTGGCCTTTTGTTCTTTGTCGTGGAGGCATAAGGAAAGAAAAGCCAGTGATCATCCTCAGGTTACAGCGATCGGAATGAAGTACATTTTCTGATCTTCCTTCTGCTTGAGCTTTTACCAACTTTAATGGAAATCCGCATCTTTCTTCAGTTGAAAACTCAAGGACCACATTCTGCTCCTTTAATACCAGTGTAATCTGTGGAGCTTGTTAGCAGATAATGTTTCAGACTCTTTTAGCTAGTGGGTGATTCTGATGTAGTGTATGGGCTTTCTGTTTTTTACTTCTTGCTTGTTTCCAGATTTGGAAGTTCTTTAACGGCCTAAGAAGGACAGTGAAATCAATGTCAATAGTATAAGAGCAATACCTTAAATTTTTGGGGTATTTTTCTGTTCAAACTGGACTTGGGATTTGGCAGGAGCAGTCCAAGGCCATTTGTAGTGATGGAACTTGTGTCGCTTCTCACGTTCCATTTTGGTCCAGCTTTCACAACGGACAGGAGTTGTTAGGAAAGTTTCTTCCTCTCTTCAAAATCTAAAGCAACAAGATGAAAATACTTGTACTATAAAAATACAAGTATTTGAAATGTGCTGTGGGAATGATATAAAGTTTATATTGAAGTCTGGTTTCTATGGGGAGTTGAAGTTTGTAGATGCTGTTGGTGACATTTCCATTTATGGCCCAAGGGCATTCTTGCTTCATGTTTCCTTTACTGCCTTTTTTCTCACGGTTCTTATTCCTATTGGGGGTTACCTCTTTTTTGTCAAGGAGCTTCCAAAGTGAGAGGAACATGACAATGAAAGTCAGGTATATGCTCCCTTGAACTGTACTTATTTTCAGCATTAATTTTAAATACCTCACACTCTGATTCCTTGAACTCAAGGAGACCAGATAATAGCAGACAGTTTCATTATACGAAGTGTATCATCCCACTTGGCTTAGTTCTCCCAAAATTATGTACCTATGTGTCCCTCCGTAGCCTATGCACTGTATTGTCAGCCCCAGGATTTACTTCATTTACAATGCTTGTCCAAAGTGAGGAACTGATCACTTCAGAACTCATCTCCTTTCAGTAGAAACAGAGGGAGACAACTGCTCTAAGGTCCATGCATCATTTGAAGAGATGGGAGAATATGGTTCTATTCCCCAGATTTGTCATGGACACTGCAGAAGTCATTCCATCAGTTTTATCTTCTTGTTACCCAATTGTTTATATCAGTATGAGAGCCATGGCATGGATGTTTGATATATTTGTGGTAATTAGGAAACTTACTGATCTGAAGAGCCAACAGAAGTTCACAGTATGGAAAACGCTTACAATGTGTTTGCATTCCGCACTGCTTGCTGCACTCAGTGGCCGTAAATGGCAAAAGTTGTGGTCCTACTTTAAATATAAAATAATCACAACTTTTTTTGCCCTTCTCACTGAAATCCCCAAATGTACAAACAATGCCAGCAAGACTTAAGAAATATATTCGAATAAATCAGAATTCAAAGACATTCATGTTCATCTATCTGTTAGCTTCACAGTCCCATACAAGGTCCTTGTCACGTCTCATTTCTTATTTTATGTACTTTTGACAGCATATGAAATGTCCTGAAATTTGAAATGGACTGGCTTACTTTATTTCTAGCTATATTTCATGAAACTTGGAGCCTGGAGATGGTTTTACACTGTACGCTAATAGAGCCAGAGAAATGCCATCCATTCATGTCTTGACAAATATTTAAAAGCCATTAAATCAATGCTGTCTTGTCTTGATCTCTAGCAACTGGGAACCTCCATGCTGGCCTAACTGAGGAGTTGTGTGATGGAAGAATACCTTAACTGGAGGCTTTCCTCCAGGACTGAATCCCTTCTGAAAGGAGGGATGTGGGGAGAGCACTTATTTTGTAGATATCTGGAAATGAATACGAAGAATACTGTCTCTGTAGTTCTGTGCTGTACATTCACTTGTAAATTATACTTTATAATATTTCAGAAGTATTTCCTTCATATAGTAATGCTGTTGATTCTTTGCTGATGCCAGATTTGGATCTGAAACTGAAATTTGCAGAAACGACTGGCATGAGAGATCTGAAATGAGATGGTCAGCTGTGCTTCTCTAGACAAGAGGTTGGGCTAAGAGTGTTGTTAGTTTTGCATACTTAATAATGAAACCAAGTTACCAGCATTAATTCATTATCAGTGAAGGCCTTTACCTGTCTCCTCCTTTCATTATCATTATCTACAGTGGCTGTTATTAATTGCAGAGAATGTTGCTAAAAGAACAGAATTCTCTTATTAGATTCTAGTGTCTTTAAGGACAATCTCACACGGATAAAAAAGGATATCAGAGCAAGGAGTTTGGATCACTGATATGATCAGGTATATATATGTATTTCAAATATATGTATTACATATACATAGGGATAGACATACATGCATGCAGACACGCTCACACATCTGTATATCATATATATTTACAGATATTGCTCTTGTAAGCTCTAAAAATATGTCAGTTAAAAATAAATAAATCCAACATGTCCAGTCAAGGATTTGTGTTAAGCAGAAACTATAGCTCCCAGGACTTCGTTACGTTTTAATTTTGTTTTCATCCTCCAAAAAGAAGCCTTTGTTTGCACTCAGTGAGAGCACCTGTGGAATCTTTAAACATTTTCAGGCACGTTTTAAAAGCTCATCCTTGTGGTAAAGATTTAATCTATCAAAGTGGTATAAATAATGTAGACATAGCCTTAGGTGTCACTTCTTCCCCTTGCAGGTCGGAAAGCAGCAGAAGCATCACTCTGCTGCACGTTAAAAGTATTTCTTAGCAGAGCAGTGACAGGATCCTGGGCTGCCCCTGAGTTATAAGCACCCTACTGTTTATTACTGGTTATTTATAAGGTCCAAAAACACACGTAAAAACCACCAGGCTTCTGATCAAGATAAAAACATAACTGGCAAAATAATGTCTTATTAAAAAAGAAACAGTCACACATATGCCTCCGAAGGCTTTGCTGTTCAGGTAATTAAAATAAAATTACTCAGCAGAGCCTAGTTGATTTATGTTTCACTGCTTGATGAATGTTTCTTGCAAACCAAGTCTCTAAGACTAAGCCACCTTGGTTGCAGTTAGAGCTAAGAACAAAGAGCTCATTTTTCTATTAGTAGAATAACCATATCTGCATAATGCTTGTAGTTTGCCCCACTGCTCTGTTTCTGCTTTTTGCTGTGCTGCTGTGCTCTCACACTGTCACGATCCTTCTGACTTCTTCATCACCAGTCCCAGATAGATAGAACATGGGTCAGCCCCAGAGCCTTTCTATTGGCACAGGGGGACTTGGCCTTCCTCAATGGGTGCGTGAGTGCATGGCAGGAGCTCAGACCTGTGCTGTCTCCTGGCATAGGAACATTTCAGCCTGGCTGTTTAAATAGGGAAAATGTGTGATCTTCCTAATGGTGGAAAGTCCTTCTCAGTATTTCTGTCTCTTTGTTATTCAGTCCATCTTTTTTCATCTTTTCCTTTAAATATCGTGCACGACATAAAACATGTCTGTTCAGTTATGCAAAATTCACAAAATATTACTGCTTTACCCAAAGAATCTTCTTGAAACCACCCAAAGCCATGTAATGTTATCTGCACCAGAGTGAGCCCTGGATGTGGGGCACGGTTGCATTGAGGCACTTCTGCTCTGTGATAGGTCCATAGTTACAAGAAGAAATAGCTTCAAGCTTCCTTTCCATTTTTATTAAATATTTGTGTTTTGTATCATAAGATGATGCATCTCGAAAAAGACATTGATGCATTGAGTACAGATTAATTTAATAAATGTAAATGTAATTATGTAATGCAGTACTCTCCTTATGATTTCGCTTAGATTCAGAAAGGTGTTTTCTACTACAACATTGAGAAACATGATAATTTATGGGTGAATGTTTGGTATGAAACTGCAACAGACACAGTGCTTTATTGGTTGCATGCAGTGCACATTTACAGTCACAACCAATGAGGAACGTTGCATGCAGTTCCCTATATAGGATGTTGTTATAAAATATGGCATTTCTTTCACTTATATATGCACATGTGAAAAGAAGAAGTTGTGTTTATCTATGGCTTCTTCAGACATCCTGAATTGCATAAATATCATTCTTTGTGTGTTTGCCATGTACGCAAATGCATAAATAGATCTCCCAAATTGGGAAACGAGTTTAAGGAGTGGGTTCATTCAGTGCCTTGGCTTGCTGGGGATCAGTCAGTTTGTCGACTGCTTGAATGTGTTTGGGGTCTCTACTGAGGCTGGATGGAGGAGAAAGCAAGCCTTCAAAGGAGGGTGAGATGAAGGGGAGAGCTGTGCTGTAGGGTGGTGGATGTTGGGGCATGCACTGCTCCCTCTTTCTGAGCTTCAGTACTTCCTTCCTAGCCAAAACCAGATCAATGAATCTGTGATGCTGACACTTCCCTGCATAACTGAAGCATTTGCAAGCCTAGACATGACAGACACCTGCTCCTTCTTTCATTTAGTGTTAAGCCTGTTGCTGTCCCATCCTGCTTGCATCACCTTCCAGGTGGCTGCGTTGGTATGGAGAGGCAGCTCAGGTCACGCAGGCTGCTCCGATGGGACATGTGCCTCCAGGAGCATTTCTGTGCTTCGCCTTGCAGGACCCAGCTAGCCCACCTGCATTGCAGGTCCTGAGGGCTGGCCCTCAGCTGTCAGTGTTCAAAGGGCTCAATTCATAATTCATAAAATGTACACCTGAAAGTTTTTTCTTGTTAATATGTGTGGTGATGTACACAAATGACTTTGGTGTCTGACCCGAGCAGTGTTAAATGTGCCCATGTTGCAGTGTAAGAGTTTCCACAACCATGCTTTCAAGACCTGTGGGATGAAGGTCTGACTGGTCAGAGGGTCATGAATAACCACAGACAGCCAAACAAGCCAACGTTCAGTGCAGCATCTGTGTCACGAGTTCCATGGTTGCTTCTTTGGGAGTTCTGAATTACTTCTTTGAAGGTTTTCAGACAGAAACTCTTTGAAAGGGTAGATAACAGCAGGACAAGGGGAAGTGGTTTTAAGTCGAGGGAGGGAAGATTTAGGTTGGATGTCAGGGGGAAGTTCTTTACTATGAGAGTGGTGAGGTGCTGGAACAGACTGCCCAGAGAGGTTGTAGATGCCCCTGAGTTCTATAGATCTGAAATCTCTGGGAGCCAGCATACGTGTTGTCTGAATATGAGTCTTTGAGTTTCACTCAACAGCACAACCTACAAGTGTCTAAAACAAGAATGACAAGGACTGAAAGGGATGCCCCATCCCTGGAGGTGTTCAAGGCCAGGTTGGATCGGGCCCTGGGCAGCCTGGTCTAGAATTAAATGGGGAGGTTGGTGGCCCTGCCTGGCAGGGG
This sequence comes from Pavo muticus, assembly GCA_016647715.1. Taxonomy (NCBI): domain Eukaryota; kingdom Metazoa; phylum Chordata; class Aves; order Galliformes; family Phasianidae; genus Pavo; species Pavo muticus. The sequence continues at coordinate 5,484,477 of JACDJE010000036.1, read as the reverse complement.
GTTGGAGATTCATGATCCTTGAAGTCCCTTCCAACCCGGGCCATTCTGTGATTCTGTGTGATCTCCAGTGGTGTAGAAATATGTACGAACAAGAAGGGAAAGGCAGCAGAAACAATTGTGATTTTTCTGCTCCCAGAGCAGTAGACGACAAACTGAGCAACTATTGGTGATAGGTGGATGGTTGGACTGGGTGGTCTTAGAGGTCTTTTCCAACTTGGGTGATTCTGTGATCCTATTCTTTAATTTATTGGGCATATCGGTTGTTGAGGGACGTGGCACATATGAAGATGTGGTGAGATGTTGCAAGCCCCACCATCCACCTTGGGGTGGATATCCCTGCGTATATATGTAGAAGTGCAGTGTGTGACCTGGGCATGAAATGTGACCTCTTAGGTATTCTGGTCATTGCACATGATCATTTGTATGCATAATGCAAGTGGCTTAAATTTATTACAGGTCTTGCTGTAATTGCTGGAGTTGATCTGAACTCTGACATTGGCAAATATGTTTCAGTAAGGTATTGTTCTATCAGCCAGGCAAAAATCCAGAGCGATAAATGCTTGCTAAAAAGATGCAGAATTGATAGAAATATTTAGGACCATGACTATAAATGTTTGGGTGATTTTGGAACATGAAAGGAGGGTTAGTATTTAGATAGAAAGTTGTAGACTATGGAAAATAGCAGGACAAGTATCTGAGGACTATCCTGACACAACGCCAACATTTTAGTATAAAAGCCCAAGACCAGTAATAGCTCTGATTGAAATCACACTGATCTCAGTGATATTGCTGGGGTGAAATCTACCCATTTAGGAAGTATGTACCAAAAAAAAAGTTTCTTTCAGCTCTTATGGGTTTATCTCATGTAACAACCAGTGCTTCTCACCTCTGTCTGTGAAAATGGGTTTCAGAATCTCTCTGGGCTTTTACCGATGGAAGAGAGGTTGACAAGTTTACAGTTCACATCTTACTGCACAATCATCCTACAGGATGAGCCCATGCTGGCTCCAGACTTCGCATGCATTATAGCAGCCGGCTCTGTTGGATGAAAACCTTTCATAACCCTGCACAGCAATCCCTGCTAAACCTTCTAATTCCTGAAAACTTTTCTAACTCTTCCGTGGTTTCATATGCCATGGATGGAATTTCTGAGAGGGAGCTATTAAAATCTGGAAAAAAAAAAACAAACCCAAACTGTCAGCTGTATTCAGTTTCAGGTATAAAAATTAATTAGCCAAAGAATTTCAATTTTACTACTGGCAAGTCAGACTAAATTAGCTTTCCTATGGGAAAAAGAAAAGTTCATTTAAAACAAAAGACCTGTGTGGAAGAGATTCTTCAAATTATTCCAAGTTTTCAGATCAGTGACAAATTAAGAGGGATATTAAAATTTTATTCAGGTCTGCATTTGGAGAAACTTCAACTGTACCAGAGTGCAAAAGATAAATAGAGTCTACAGACTCAGTTCTGCATGACTTCTGATGTAAAAACTAATAGGATGGAAAATTAGTATGAAGCAAAAAAAAAGTGCCTAGATATTAGATAATTAACGCTGCTTACTTGCAGTTCTGTAACAGTTGACTGACAATGGGGATATTCATTGTATATAACCTGAGAGCAAAGACTCCTCCTTTACTTGGCTTGACAGCAGTGATTTAAAGGCAGCAGAGACAATAGAAAGGACTGCACCGCTACGTTTCAAGAAAGACTTGCTCAAATCTCACTGGCAGAGCCTGGAGGACTGTAAAGGAAGTCCATATTTTCTTTTCTTCTCCCTTTTTTTTTTTTCTCTAATGGTCTACTGGAACCTTTCCTGATACATGAGTGCTTTCTCCAGCTGCTTATTCTAGTGTGAAGGTAAAAGTCGTTTCAGTTTTATCTATGAAAGTAGATAAGAATACAAGAAATGAGCTACTGGAACAGACAGATACCATCTTGGTCCAGCCTTCTGTCTCTGAATGTGCAACAGGAGATGCTGTTTAGGAAGAACAAAGACTGGCCACTGGAACAAAAAAGCACAATGGCTCAGAGAGCTGTTGGGAAGCATAAGTAATTAAAGTAGTGAGGCTGAGATGACTTTGATTTCTTTGCCCCTAGATGCTAGGTGTCAGAATGACATCAGCAGTTCAATCTGACAGATTTCTTTTTGTAGCCTCTCATTTTTGGCTTAATTTGGAAAAACTGTTGTGACTTCTGAGGGCTTAGATTCCTAATTACATTATTGTAGCTTCTCCAATTACCTCTTAACCTTCTGTTTGGCCAGGAACCTGTGTGGTGAGTTAGTTTGGTTCAGGTGATGAGTGTTGGTTCATTAAGCCACAAAAGGTTGCCTACGTGGATGAGTCCAAGACAAATAATTCTGGGCTAACACAATGAAAACAGTGATGGAGCTCTAGCTGTTGGTTGTGGTAGATATTATCTTTGGTCTATTCACATAATCACACAGATGTATGGGCAGGCAGCTGGATAAAAGGTAAATATCTTCACTTGGGTTGGAAGAAAAGGTATCAGACTTAGCATTGTCTTTGAAATCTGTGAGAGCAGATGGAAGAATGGTGGGTTGCCTTTGGGCTACAGCAGCCAAGTCCATAGTGAGAACAAGGCTGAAAACCTGTGCCAGAGTGCATGTGATGGGCAGGCACTGGGGACACTGAGCTCACCAACAGCTGGTTCTATGGATGTGTGGTGAGCACCTACTGATGGCCCCAGTGCAGATTTTCCTGCTGTGATATCATGGATAAGTGCTGTCATGGGTTTGCTGCAAGGTGAACTCTGGTGTTTCCCTCTCTGTGGCAAAATGGAGAGTACTGAGACTGCAGAGGAATAGAACCATGTGTGTTGTGCAGTGTCTGGAGATGAGTCTATTGCAGAACCTCATCTCCAAGGGGATAAAAAGGGTGGATTAAGACAGGGAACACATTCTGAGAAACTATAAGGGACAAGCCAGCAAGGAAAAGAATGCCAAAAGGAAACTGGGAGCATGGAGAAAACAGTGCAAAGGTTTTTCTAAGTGATAGTTTCTTGATCTGTATGTGTTGATGCTTCTCTCTCTAATAACTGCTAACCTCTGTAGACAGGCTAGTTAGAGAAATTAGTAATCTTAAAGAACTTTAACACAGCTTCCAGCTCAGAGTGAAGCTCGGGCTTTTGTGGAGATCCCTTTTACCCCGAGCATGCTCAGAGCCCTCCCAGGTTTCAGCATGGCTGAGCCTAAATTAACATTCCAGTTTCGCTGCTTCACAGACACAATCTATCTGCAACGTGATATTTATCCGTACAGCTGGCAGCTGTGGTGTCAAGTGCTACGGATAGATGAGACCATTACTGTGATACAAATATTTTCTGTTCCCACATTCACTCTTTGAAGCAATCACACACAACAGAATTTGCAGCAAAACTGTACAGAGCAAGAGTCAAAATTCCTCTCTGTCTCTAATATAAGGGAATTTGGACTCCTTTGTTATAGTCCAAAGGTACAGAAGGTAAGTAATTACTTCCACTTCTAGGGGCCAGTTTAAAAAAGCAAATTCCACTTACAAGTAACTAGAAGAAGATGCTGAAAGTATGTCTGTAGCGCTCTGATTTGCATAATTAATATACATTTCCTATTAGGAACACTCCCAAGCAAGAACACATCACTCACAAATGAAAACCTCTAAAAAATCTCTATTATCTGGCAAACTCTTGAATTGAGTATACTTGGATCTTTAGAGATCACAGCAGAGCTGGAACAAAAGAGAAAAGTCAACTGACTGCAAAAAAGCAAATCATTCAAATGTGCCTACAAAGGGTATTCTGAGGTGGTTGTCTTGAGCATTTCTACCTCATCATTCAGGCTGCTGTCACTTTCTGTGTGAAATGAAAGTCTTCAGACTTGCAAGCAGGGCGTGCAGCTAGTTGGCTGGTGTCTAACCTGCATCAGGGCAGGAAAGTGACATGAAACAAAAGTGTTCTTCCACTTTGCTCACGAATCTGTAAGTTAAAGAGAGTATTTTCAATGTTTTAGAATGTATTTTGAGACGAAGACCAAGCAGTTAGGGTGCAAGCAATGCTGGAGGTTTCCTGGTGTGTCTTAGATGGGTCGTACAGGGGAGATGCTCTGCTGTTGGTGCTGGGGAAGCACTGGCTGCGATGTACGGACTGATGGCAGCTCTGGCTACTGGGACTTGGGATGACTGGATTTCAGACCCTGTGGGGAGTGGGGAAGGAGGTGAGGGCTCATGTGGCTTGAGCTGCCTTTGAAGTTGGCTCTGCTTTGTGCAGGTGTTTGGATCAGAGGCCTCTGCAGCTCTTATGGATGAGGTTATTCTGTCAGTCTCTGAGTTCTCACTTCTGTACCCAAAAGAAAAATGACCAGTTTTCTTTTGATGAGTCCCGAATCTTTGTACTCTCTATTTGCTTCAGTATGCACTGGTTTGTAGTACCTTTCCCTACGGATTTCTTTGTGTCTTTATGACCTTATGGGAAATCAGACTGAGTTTTGATTTTGCTTCTTCACTACAGAGAAAAGGAAAAGTACTGAGCAAAATACATCATACAGGCAGCTGTCTTCCCGACTCCACTTTTATTCCTAATAATCTCACCTAAGATATGAATTCTTATTTACAGATTGTAGCCTGTATCTATTGAATGATCAAAATACAAAGTAAATGGAAATTGATGCTCGTGATGATTGGAGGTGTGCTTATTTTGAACCATAGGAAACAGCTGACTGTAGTTGTAAAGCAGTAAAGCATTGTGCCAGTCATACCTTCTTTAAAATGTCTTAGGACTTCACTCTTTTTAATGCTTTTTTCCCCATGTGTTTGAATCCTGAAACTCAAACCAATGTTTTCACTCAATTTCTACTGAATTTCTATAATGTTACAGTGTTTGATCTGTAAATATCACAATTATTTCGTTGTAGGAACTAGGCAAGTTTATTTATTTAAAACAAACAAGCACTCCACTAATGTTGTTTGCTTTTAGTAAAAATGTGTTTCACTGAGTTTTATTGGGCAAACTTTGCACTGCTTTCTGTTTCCTTGCAGTGCGGGTTGCGTAACTTCACTTGCAGTTTACCTTAAGAGCTAAAGATGTGCTTGGGAAGGCAGATATCTGTCCTAAACACACTCCTGGCTTGGATTTTATGTTAGTTTTGGAGAACTGGAATTCTTCTGAGACATGATGTCCAATTAAATCTGGCCTGGATCATGGACTGTGCTGACTTGAAGGATCTCTAGGAGACTTGAAGTTCTGTGCATTCAGATGAAACCTTTACAACTCACGTTCAGATTTCGTTCATAGTCCCTTCTTGGCTGAAAGAAATATTCAGCTTTCTTCTGGTACTCCCTCTGGTGTTGAATATACTGTATAACTGAAAATGGGAAACAAATGCAGACTTGCGTTCACACAAGCCCAGGGAAAGAATGAATGTAATGTTTTCTTCCTTCTTCTGTAGGTTGTTGGGTTTTGCTCTCCTGGGACTAGAAAGTCCATTTGAGCTGACAGCAAATGTGCGTTGTGTGTCTGAGCTTGTTTGAAAAATGAAGCTGAAGTTGGCCTTTAAATAGGAAATGTCTTCAAAATTTGCCAAATACAGAAGAGGAACATGAGAAAACCTTGCTGTCTATTGATACCTCCTAATCAGGCAAAAATATTGGCATTTAAATTAATCTTATATTCAAGCCTATATTGTTTGCAGTTGCTAGCAGTCCCTTTTAAACCAGTACTGGAAAGAAAGACCTGGCTGAAAGCAAGTTGGGTTTTTCAGTTACATAAAACTCTGAAAGGCTTTTACAAATTGCTGCTGTGTGGGAGGCAGCTTGCTGCAAAGCTGTCACTTGAAACTTTATCAATCAGAAGACAGAACAGTTTTTAATTATGCAGATTTTCGAAGTAAAATAACTTTTTCTTGCATGAAAATGTAGAATGGAGTCAGGTGAGATCTGGAACGATCTGAAAGGTTTTGAAGAGCTGCTGGGCTTAATTGAAATGGCTTCAGAAAGCTGGCTCTTACAAAGCAGTGTAGTATATTTGAAGCGTTTTAGCTTTCTCCTTTATAAAAGAAAAACCTTTCGTCTCCTTAAAAACTGTACAAATTGTCACTGACTTCTAATTATCTCTCCATCCAGAGTAGGGCTCCCTCTCCCAGTATCCCTGAGTCTCTCTGTAGCTGTAAAGATCTCTGCACTTTCTGCATTTTTATGGCCTAATTTAAGAGTCTGAGCGTGAAGTTGTAGAATTTTCTGTCCATCAACACACAGCAGGGGCAGCAAGTGCGGAGCTCTGTGCAAAGTGTCTAATAAATCCTTTCCTTGTGGAGACAGTTTGAAGTTCTCACCAATAGGTAAAACTGCTGCAGACATCCTGATGTTGGCTAGGAAACCTCAAAACCGCTCAGCTGTGCTTTCTGGTTTGACTGTTACATGAGATGCCATGATGTCATGTCTCCTATATCTTCAGAGGGAAGAAACAAAGAGTTGGATTTTATGCTGCTTTAGCAAGATAGACGATCGGAAAGGAATGTGAATTAATCATGAACACTCCATTTTGCTAATGTGTTTTGTGATGGGAGAGAGAGAGAGAGAGAGTTTCCTTTTGCTCTTTTACTTTTTGGGTTGTTTGACTTCATTAGAAGTTGAATTATACTGTTTGCTCTCACTCTAAGAAACATGCATCACTAACATGTCATGTAGTTATGACTGATATGTTCTCTAAACTCTTTTCTCCAGTGTTTATTGTGCAACAGAGTTGGCACCGCTAGCTGTTGAAATTTGATCAAATCATGACTTCTACCAGAAAGAAGCACTTCTGAGATTTCTCTTACAAAACAAGAAGCAGTTTTCCCTCTGATTTTGGCTGGCGTTTCCACTGTTTCCCCTCCTTTTTTAATTTTAGCATTGTCTTTGAGAACATTCTCTCCTCTGGCAGTGCTGTCCTTTTGCTAAGTCTTGTGCATAAAGGTTGTCTGAGGAATCCTGACCATATCCCCAGCACAGAATGGCTCCTTCTCCCTTTCCTTTGTGTGGTGTAGCTGGTAATGAAAGTGATGGATGGCATCTCTCCTTCTTGGGTCCTTTCAGATGTTTGGGTGACCCAGTGCTCATGCTCGGTTGTACTGGGATAAGGTCACAGGTCCTCACCCTCTGACTCTTTGTAGATTCCTTTTTAGTATGCTTGCATTGCCTGCTTCTTGTTCTTTCTATACTTCAGCCTGGAGTAAGCCTTCTGACAATTTCCCTTCCCCCAGCTGCTTTGCCTACCTCTTTAGCTCTGTTGTAAATCACATTGTATTTCTGGATCCAGCACCTAAAAGGCTATGACCCTTCAGTGAACTTGAAGAATAGGCTTGCCTTGGGTTTTAGTCTCCCAGGGTCACAGCGGCTCCCTCTGCTCTCCAGGCGTAGGGCGCTTCAAAGTCAACTGCCCTATTTTTTGGCATTCAGACTTGAAGCCAAAAAAGAAATGGGGCACTAATTTATGTCTCCCAATCCACGAGTTCTTTTGGGTCTATCAAGCAAAGCGTCAACTGCTATGGGTGTGCACTTTTATCCCTCTGTCTCCTAAACTCCTGGCTCAGCAAAATAAATAAACAAATAAATAAAAATCAGGACTGCTGCAGATGTAGAGAGTGGTCTCCAAAGAGATTCTTGCAGCACCAGAGGTCACAATCCGTGTCTCTGCCCTTTCTTTTGTGTTCCAAGACCTTTGAGCACAGAGACATTTCAAGAGAAGTTCATCTCAACACTGGCTGCTTGTTCTCAGGCTGGCAGCAGCAGTCCTTGGGTCAGTCTTTGTGATGAAAGGGAAGAGCTGCTTTCCAGCACGGCCCCATATCAGCTCGAGGCGATGAAAACCTCCTTGATTCTGCCTCATAGCAGCCTATGTGTGGCTTGCACGTTGAGCTTGTGACCCCATGATGATCCACTTCATGAATCAGCACACATTCCTTGGTGTGCCAGCAGGAATCGTGCTGTCTAAAGAACCATATCTGGATACTTCTCTGGATGCAACATCCTGCTGTTTAAGCTTTCTCACTGCTATTCCCTCTCCAGTAAGATTTGAGGGAGAGATTGACCTTTGAGCCTACTCTTGGATTCTGAGCCCAAGGAAACATAGATATCTTTGCATTACTTTAGAACTGCAAGTAAAAGTGAAATCTCTCTCTTTTGTTTACTTGTCTAGGAATTTTGACTGGAAAATACCTAACTTTTTGGTAACTAGCTGAGCATCTTGTGATTCATCGCTTTCTTGCCAGTAGTACTGCAGTAGCTGGTTATTCACATTTAGCAAAGCCTCCAAATTTTATTTTCAAACTGCATATTGTGAAGTGGGATTGACAGTTGCTGAAATTTATGGCACTTGTGGTTGTAAGAGAAAATGTATTATTTGAAATGGTACCCCTGCTGCAGTTGGATTAGGTTATGCGTACAGAGTGTTTCTGACATTTCTGCACTGCCTCTAATAAAGAAAAAAGAGGGGAATTCAAAATTTAAAGATTTGTAATTAAAAGAAGAGCTCTAGAAGTTGGAAAATCTACTGTTAAAATTCTCTCATCACCTCATTTAGGAAAATTGGGTGATTTAAAATGCCATTTTGAGATTGACATGAAAATTTGAAGACTGTATCAGCGACTGTTATGTAAATGGTTCTTGAAAAGCCTCTGGATCATTTACTCAGAGGTGTATTTAAAGCAGGAAATGACTTATTCATGCATTGTTTCAGGAGTTCGTACTGTGATTTTTTTTTTTTCCAGGTACTTGAAAGGAAGCTCAGACAATTATGAGTATGTAGAAACCCATATGATAAACAAGGGCATCAGAGTGGGTACGGAGGTGACAAGAAAGCAAAACCTTGGAACAAATACTGAACAAACAGTGGGCACAACTAAACAAGCTGAGTGAAACTGCTGGGAAAAGTCTTGAGTAGGGTTTTTTGCTGTGAATGTCAGAAAGTCATACAGGAGCTTCACTTGAAAACCAAATGAACGCGTTAAGCTGAGGTGCTCGAATAACAGCTACCTGTCCTTGGCATTTCTCTAGGGCTATCTCTTGCTTGGGAATTCTTGGAAGATTCTGGTCTACTTATAAGTCATCGTGTGCTTTTAATCCTTGAGTATTTTTTTTATACCGAGAAGATGAAGTGGTTTAGTCATAAAAATGAGTATGATAAAATATATCAAGTAAGTTTCTAAGAGAAGGTGGGAAGGTACCAGAACAGTTTAGTCAGGACATTACTGCCGGTATGGAGGGTAAGGCTTTTAGCCCCTATTTTCCTTCTGTGCCATCAAGTTATATGAGAAGATTGTTACAGTTATGAGTAACCCAAGCACGAGAAAGCGTGGAGAGACATGAAACTTGACAAAGAGCAATTTGAGAGTGCACATTTGATGCGACTTATTTACACTGGGAAGCGCTTTGCCTAAACAGAGGGCAGGAGCTGCCTTGCTCTGAATTTCCTACTCTCTCAGTGTCCTGCATAGTTTTGGGCAAGTGATTTAATCCTTCATTTCATTGTCTGTAAAGATCAAATGCCATTCTCCCCATTGCGTAAGGAAAGAACCTACCAGCCCCTGGGTGCTGCTCAGATACGTCACTGGTGTGGCCCATCTGAGCGCCCAGGTAGTAATCAGGAAGAGGCTGATATGAAGATCCTTTCCAGTAAGATTATTGCTGACCCCAGGTCATACATAATAATGTATTTGTGATTTGATTTATCCTTTCTAGAAATCTTTTTAATATGTCTTTATTGTTTCTGATTTAATTAATCCCTATCTAGTTCTGCAGTTTATCAGGATCCTTCAGTTTATCCTATCCACTGGCTCATACAGGCACAAGATTATTGTGGCATGGAAGAGATTTCTTGATTCCTAACTTTGGTTAGCACAGTTTCTCCATGTTTTTTTGTTTTTATTTTTATTTTTTTAAGTATTTTGTTAATTAGCACATTGCAAAGCTAATCATAGGTATCTTTATATGTAATGGAGCAGACACTCTTCTCTCCAACAAACAGCTGTTGTCTTTTGCCCTCCAACAGACCAACTTAGGTGAGAAAAGGAGGGGTATCTAACCAGGTACAATTACAAACTTGAATGCATTTCCGTGAAGAACCACAGAATCCTTCCTCTGTGAGTTTTAATTTGGTGCCTTGCTTAAGTCTGTGCAAATGATGTTAGTCTTCAGTGTGTTGGGCTTTGAAACTTGACAGCTCACATACAAGTGCCCCTAAGAGAGGACTTGGTCTGAAATGGTAACGAGTTTCTAGTGAGAACAGCTTTGGCTTTGTGCTGGGAGATCAGTTTGATCTTGCATTGACAACTGATCCTCATGGACAGACTTTGCCACTCCTTCAACTTAAAAAAGCAATAGTAAAACTTAAAGAGCCCTGGGGCTTGGTGTTCACGTGCTATTGTGTTATTCATGGTTTTGTCTGAGAAACTGACAGTGAAGATTTCTGAGGATGTCAGTGGCCTCGAAAGAGTAATACATTCTGAATACACATCTGAATGGAGCTGCTGCTGGCTCCAGCTGCTGTAGTCTAGATAGAACATAATGTTGACAAGTTTAACATAAAACTTACACTCTTGTTTTTCCATTTGAACTTCTAGAGAAACCTTCACAGTCTCATAATTCGTGTTCATTAATGGGTTTTAATTAATAAACTAGAGTCAGGTGTACTTGCCACAGCTGCTCAGGGAGAGCTGCTGCTCAGAGCTCCTTGGCATCGTCAAGCTGTAATCAGCTGTCCCTGGACTGGAAGGCAAAGGTGAAGAGTGAGGGTCATGGAAGGGAAGAGGTATCAGAGGTTGTTTCTTGTATTTATCTTAGCCAGTCATACAAGAAAGGCACCTTTGACCTGAGAGTTCCTCCATTCAATGTAATGATTGATCGTACTATTTTGGGATGAGAACCCGTTTTCTTAAAATACAAATCAAAGGCAGAAAACTGAACTGTTGGAGTCCCTGTTTGCTCAGTGCCCCTTTTCTGGAGCCATTTCTGGCCTCCCTCAGAGCTGTCTCCAGCGTATCGTGGAGGCAAGAGGCAGGCTGAGCCTCCTTAGTTACTTTTAAACAAAGATTTAGTCAATACAGACACTATGATTGGATTTTCTGGCATTCAACGCATGAGCCAAACAAGAGAAATCTTGTGTTCGAAAAATCAGTTTGTGGCTGCAAGAACTGAGTCATGTAACCTCTGAATTGCAGGAGACGGAAGAACGGGGGGGGAAAATGGTGCTCAGAACATGAAGCTTAAATCAAGGCACTGCTCAAACACTGACGAGAGCACGTTTATAAATCCAAATAATAAATAACAGAGAAGCATGTATTTACGCAAGGAAATTGCTTGTGTCGCTCTTGAAATATATGTATGGTATTTTTTATTCGTTCAAGTTATGAAATAATAGCGTCGGGACAGCAAAAACAAAGTTCTCTGCTGGCTCCACAGGGTAATAATTCACACAGTTCATCTCCATGTGATCTGCACATGCTGAAGAAGGATAAATCAAGCATTGGATAAGAGTTATTAATTACCCGCATAAAAGAACTTGGGACCGACATCATGCGGGTGGAAGGGATGATCAGAGCAGAGTGGAGTTTGCAGAGAACAGCATATGCACCACTACCATAAAAAAAAAGCACTTTATCACATCTTCTCAGATATATTTTGCCATTCCTTTTCACTATCAGCTGTACTTTTGTCTTTATTCATGGTGCGGATAAAACATAAGGTGGAAAATCAGAATTAAACCTACTCTCCATAGTTCCTCCTCTGTTTAGTTCCTTTAAACTAGTAAGTGGCCATCCTACCTGTCACCTGCAGGCATGAATCAGTCTGTTTTATTCATTCCCTCTGAACAGCTGATTATTTTTGGTACCTTTTTCCTCTGCTGCCTATGTGTGAGTATCTTGCTAGGGTTGTGATTTGTTGGTGAAACAGATGCTGGCTTGACCCCTGTGTTGCTTGCTCAGTATCTTGAAAGAAAAAGCAATAAATGTGCCATGAGGTTTCAAAGCCAACAAAATTGAATCTTGCCTCGTAGGAAAGACTTTCTCTATATGGTGTTCTTATTTTTGTTTTTTTACTCAAAAAGGGAAGATACATAAGTGGGTGCATTTGTACACATAGATAGCTCTGCTAGGCAGTTTTAAAGACCTGAAACTGTATTTTTCAGTGGCACTCTGAGCGCTGTTTGGCACTGACTGAGCTTCACAGCGCTGAACACTTCATGAGCAAAACAATCAGGATCCCTTACCTTGAGATTTCGTGTTCTGTAGCCCCAATTGTGCAAATTCTCACAGATACGAAGAGCCTTTTGTGCACACAATCCTGCCAAAACCTTTTAGGTATTTAGATATTCAAAGTAACTTCTGTGCAGAAGCTTCAAAGATCAGGGCCTAATGGGACAGGAGGCAGAAGAAAGAGCTCATTGTCACTGGTAATAACTCCTTGTCATTCTCTGTGGGAGGCTGGTGGAGGTTAAAAAACCCGGGAAGGATGTGCTTGCCATAGCATCTCCTGGTTAACCAGCACCTAGGGTTGCCTGCTTCTAAGATCTTTCCAAAAGGTTTTCAGAAGCTGTCCTGCAGCCTTTGTTTGGAAAGAGATGCTGAATTTACGTAGCTGATGTTCTCATAGAAAATGGCATAGCTATGCCTTAAAAATGCTGTATTATTTGACCCCTCTGAGTGCCCTCTGGAGCCTTTTGTCTTCATCATATCTTTTTTCTTCAGTATTTCTTATTTGTGGATCTGCCAGCCATGTTACTTTTGATCCTATTGCTGTTTCTTGCAGCGTTGCTGTAATTTGGTCTGGAAGGCCCATTTTTCTATAAATACTGATTACCTTCTGGGAATGCAAGAAGGGAGCTGCCAAATGACAGCATGGCAATTCCGCCTCAGTTCTGACAATAACAACTGCAATTCAAATGTCCATGTACCAAAATAAGGCCCGGGGACTCTGTTGCATTACTTGTCATTGGTTGCTCGTTATAACCTATCTGGAAATTTTCTTTGTGGCAACATGGAGATTTGTGTCTCAGCTTGAATTCTTATCAGGATCTCTTTCTGCAGATGAAAGCTGCTGATTTCCCTCCAGAGCAGAGAGGAGGCTATTTGACATTTGTTTGTTGGCTAATCTGTTTGAGAAATCTTACATAAACTCCGGGAGGGGAGCTGCCAATTTCAGCACGTTGGAGGAGAAATGCTTCCTTATTTGGAGAGGTTTGCTCCTACTCGGGGCCGCAAAAGTGGTTTCAAAATGCTTCTGGTATTTGATGACTGTGGCATAACTCTGGAAATCTGTGTGCGCTTTGTATTCCTCCTTCAACTGCCTTGAGATAACTGATGTAGAGGGATGGTGGTCAAGGTGAGAGCCCTCCGAGCTTTGTGTTAGGAGGGTTTGTTCCCTTCCTTGCTGGAGTGGAAAGGGGTTGGGCTTTTTCTGTGCCAAAAAGCACCCACAGAAACCCCCCAAATGAAAGCAGCTCCCTTCCTTCTTATCACCCAGACCTGTTTGTTTTGCTAAGGAGTGGAAAGCAGCTACGATGGTGCTGTCGGTACTGTAAGGCAGGAGACTTGGGTAATGCACATGGAAAGACCCCAGGGGCCAAGGAGGTTATCTAGGCAGGAAGTCCTTCTGCCAAAGGCTCTTTGCCTTTCCTATGGGATGCTGATATGCAGGGCTTTTCTGCATTCGGCTTTCCTCAGTTTACCTGTTTTCTCCTCGCACTTGAAGCGCTGTTTGTTTAGAAGTGTGTATTCCTGTTTCTCTGGAATGTACTTGCTAACTGCCAGCCCCAGAGTTGGTTTTACATGTTTAATTTTATTACGTTCATGAGGCAATGTTGGCAGGAAAGGCACTATAAAAAGCATTCATTTCATGGAGTGGTGCAAACATGTTTTCGGCTGAATTGGTGACACTGAATATAAAGCGCTTCTCATTTACACTTCCCCTTAAGGTTTGTTTAATGAACTAAGGTTTTCATGTTACTTAGAGGTGCTGTTCTTTCTACCCATCCAGAAAGGATACAAAACTTAATATGCATTTCCAGCTGCTGCATCTCTTGTAAAACAACTTGTTCAGGAGCCCTTCTCCATGAATCACTGGGGATGATGGCAATTCCTCTCTACTTTTCTTATTTCTTACCATTTCCCTTTGAGTTATGAACTCTTTTACTACTAACATATGAGTAAATGTGACTGTTTTTGACTACGGACACAGAAGCCAGTTGTGAAGGTATCTCAAGATTTTGGTGTAGATACGTGTTTGCCCCATGAGAAATTTACATGTTTGGGGTACACCATTGGTTTTGGTCTTCGGGTTGCTTTGACACTGCCTGCAAACAAACAGCCATGATTCTCCAGTGTAAACGGCTTATCGAATTTACATCTAAATTCCCTGGCAGTGGGACAGTATTAATTATAATGCTTATTACAACTTCTGATCTGATACTTTGCAGGAGGCGCTTCCTTAGGCTATTAATGAAGGCTGTAATGAAAAATGCAAGTTTCCAATTTTTTGTCATGCATTGGTGTCTGGAGGCTGAAAGTGGTTTTGTGTAATGCTCAGCCACGTAGCGTTCTTCTCACAGCTGAATTACCTTCCTGGTGAGGTTTGCTCAGGTCTGCCAGGTCATACCAGGAAAGATAAGACCTGTGCAAAGCAGAGCACAAGAGGCTAAATTCAGCCTTGCTAGTCTTCCGTGTACAAGCTGTAACATGCAGTTTGTGTTCCATCAAGAGTTTGGTCACCTGTCCATCATTTCAGCTGACCTATATTTGAATACAGATATTAAAAATAGCTATAATAAGGCATCACTTAAAAGTCTGCATCTTCTCTTCATCTTCCACCGTAACTCCTTGATCTGCCACCAGCACTTGTGTGCTGACAGCAGCTTCAGGTTGGGCAAAAGTCAATTATCTGTCAGCCTTTCCACACACCTGGAGCACGCATTAAAATGACAAATGTTGGCTGACCTTTAGCAGATGCTGGTGGAAGAAGCTCTCTGTTGCAGAGCAGAACTATGGGAAACTTATTCAAGAGCATAGAGGTTCCCATTTCATGTCAATAATGGATATCGCATCAAAAAATGCCATATGCCTCATTGAATATCTGATAGACATCGGAGACTTCGAACAGAAAGAGTTTTTGAGCCAATGACATATCAAATGCTGTCAGAATAATCATTTTTTTCTCTGATTTCAGTCAATTGCTGTCTGACAATTGAAAGGCAAGCCTATTCAGAGAGCGTTCACCCACGCTGGTGCCTGATCCTCAGTGCTAGTGCTGCTTGCAGCCATAGGTTTGGAAGCAGAAAGAAAAAGTACACATATGAAGCACCAAATGGAGGTTGTTAAACACGAACCATATGTGTTATTTAGCTCTGGAACATAGAGAGGTTATGAAACCATTCTTGGAAAAGAAGATAAATACATTTCCTGTACAGCAAAATAATTTATAATGAATAGATGCATGAAAAGTTTGCTGAAAATCGGGCACGATCGAGATGACAGAGCCCTGAAATTCAGCTTATAACTGGAGCCTCTTCCATACTGTAATAATGAAGTTCAGGCTGTTGTCTAGGAACATGATTAAACACAGGGCTTGATAATGATTAGTAAAGGATCTTAATTTGTTTTTGATAGAATTTGTGGTCTCCCAAGTAGGAATTGGAAACACACTCCCAGTTCTCAGCAACATTATTAAATCTGAACTCGGTATTACTCAGCGATAACACTTTAATCAGTCTTAAATCTGAAGGCAGAAATAAATAAAAGTGTTTTGGTTTACTTTCCGCTTGGTTCTCAAAAGTTGTGCTGGACCTCAGTCTGTAACATTAATTCATTTTTGATTGAATGAGAGGGGGGGAAAGAAAATGCCAAAGGCTACCCACAATCCAAATATTGTACAGTGCACAGTCAAATGAAATCTGAACATCAGTGATTACATTTTTAGTAGGATGAGTGTTCTGACTGAAATGCAGCAATCTGTCACTTGGCCTTTCCATGACATTCAGTGCATTGAAATTACCAGGGAAAGATTGGTTTTTGACATGCTAAATTAACTAAGTTAGAAATGTGAGCTTTATCATCTCTCCTAATTGTTATAGGGAGAGAGGAGAGTTTTCTGTTGTTTATTTTCCAAGCAAACTATTCAAAACAGCAATTAATTTAAAAAAAGTTATAATAAAAGTTTTCTGTGGAAAGGTCATCTTTGGAACTGGTAGAGTGAGTTGATGTAGAAAAACAACTTTTCAGCTGAACTGCAGCAGTTCAGTGATAGAACTGAATGCTTTCCCTTGAAGTCCAACATATTCATAATTACTGTTTATCTGCATGACATTTGTCATTGTTGTGCAGGCGACCGCTTTGCAAATGGGACACTGAGTCTCTCCTGCTCAGACAAGGGTTGGCAATGTCCACCCTGCAGTGGCTCGTGGTGCAAAGCAATATTTGCTTTCTTTTCACAGTAAAAGCATTATTCTGTACCAGGAAATATGTTTATTGCTGTTGGTTTTCATACTGCAGTAGATGAAGACAAGGACAAATAAATTGCTAACATAAAAGCCAATCTTTTCTGAAGAGAAGGAGGGTCTGGCAAATGGACTAGTAGATGAATAAGAAACTACTTAAAATAGCACTTCAGATATCTAGAAATCTATGTTCTTTCCCCCAAAAAGTGATGTTTCACTCTCTATTTATTTAATTTTTCCTTTGGTGTGGTGCTTTCAGAGATGTAAAACGCCTACTTGACCTCAAGGCAAACGATGCTTCCAAGGATACTGTGCAAAATCTGCTGCATTTTCAATCCTTTTTATTTTTCTTTCAAATTAAAAAGATCAGCAATGAAATTCTGCTTGAGATGGGCTATATTTTCCTTACTTTTCATGTATTTGTCAAAAAGGCAATTCTGTCTTCCTGGTGGTTGCATGGTAAGTCCGATAACACCAGGCCATGATACTGAGAATGGAGTCAGAATGGGACAGTCTGTAAATTCATGGTGTGTCAGATTTGGAACACGCTTGACCCAAGCAGTCATTACCTGTGAATGTCAGAAGATCCAAAATAAAAATAATATATATTTTTAGCTCCTGAATGAATGTATAAGTGAAAGTTTGGGAAAATTTTCTTTGTTAGTCGAGTATCTACATCATTGGCCTTGCCATAAAAGATGGTGAATATTCATTTCACTGGAATTCATCAGTTATCTGACAGCTTTCTAACCTTGCCTTTCTATTCCCAGCTTTTAGATAACAATTTGTAGGCCTTATGCTAAGCAAACATTTAGAGAAATTTTTGGCTGGTCTGTGTAGGAGGGTAGAGAGACTGCAGGCGTCTTTGGATGAAATTAAGGGAGGATTCCTGTCCATGAGGTCTGTTAGACATTTTTTTTTCTGCCTTAAGCAAAAAGAGCTACCAAAGTGCATGAAATAGAAAAGCTGGCGAGAAGACCCTAAAAACCTATTTCTAGTAGTGATTTTGGGCTAAAATGATGAAATTTAAAGCTGTGCTTGAAAATGCATTTTTTTGTATACATCCAGGCAGAGTTATTTTGGCACTATCCAGCACTAGGTGAGCAGTGTGGGTAAAGCCATAATTGCAGCCGTGCACTGTTAACAGAAAATTCTGTGGGCAGCCTGACTTATTGCCAGGCAAACTGAGATGAATGGGAACATCAGTGACATATTTTTTGACATTATATAAATGCACGAATTAGAGAAGGCTCCTTGCTCACTCATTACATTCTTGCTTTTGGAAGGCAATTCGTCGCTAGTTCATGAAATGGTGTTTTATGATGTGTTGCCTGTAATGGGATGTGATGAGGCCAACTGCACAGCCAGGATTTCAGCGTGCCCACCACCCCTCGGGTGGTCCACCCTGAGAGCACGTGCTGAATTAATAGAAGGAAGATAAAATACAGCGCGTGATTTGTGTGCGTATGCACATACCTACAGGCATACATAAATCTGCTCGGTTGCCAGTTTGCATCCAAGGAAAAGTTTGCACGTAATGCTTACTCAGGATGAAACCACAGGAATTTATCCTGATTGTGTAGTAGCAGCCTCTCCCAGCAGCATGGCCAAGGATGGCAGTGTTAGGAAAGCTTCCTGCAAAGCTCGTGTTGCCTCGCACGAATCTAAGGCGGGAGGTAAAGATTAATGAGATGGGTACAACGTGTTTAATGGCTGATTTAGGAATCTGAAAAAGAAATTTATTAGGAATCCATGAGGCCAGGCCTCTTGAGCATAGCGTGGGAAGGCCACAGCACAAGGCTTTTAGAAGCATACAATATCCCAAATTGGAAGGAACCCGTAAGGATCATCGAGTCCAACTCCTCTGAACTCAACTGAAATGCTCTTCTGCTCTTTATTAATAAGGAAATGTGGCAAAAACGCATGGTGCAGCATGCAGCTCATCAGTGAAAAAGTGAAGAGTAAAGCACCTGTGTGCTGTTCTTTTAATTATAGACCAAGTTAGTTAATAAAAGTAAAGAAAGAACATGAGACCTCTCCTAAGAAGGGTACAGCATATTATTGAATCTTTTCCCATGTGATGGTAATTAGCAGGTAGCAGAGTGTGTTGCTTCCATGCCCTCCCACCCCCTGGTTACTTGATCCACGTTTGTATACACAGCTCCTTCAGTGAGTGGCTGGGATCAGTGTAAGTGAAAGTTGTGCATCAGAAGTTTTGTCTTTGAGCTTTTGGATCCTCTGGGATTCTGATCAGCGAGAAGCTGAGGACAGATCTATAATCATGTTCCCTAACGTTTTGGCGTACAGGGGAAGAAACCTGCTTTAAGCTAATACTTACACTTGAAGTTTGCGAAGCACAAACGCTTACATGAAGCTGCTCAAAAGTCATATAAGGCAGGAGAAATGTCGTTATATCTTAATATCCCAAGAAGACTTAGGAGGAAGTTTTTCACCCAGAGGGTGGTGACGCACTGGAACAGGTTGCCCAAGGAGGCTGTGGATGCCCCATCCCTGGAGGCATTCAAGGCCAGGCTGGATGTGGCTCTGGGCAGCCTGGTCTGGTGGTTGGCAACCCTGCACATAGCAGGGGGGTTGAAACTAGATGATCATTGTGGTCCTTTTCAACCCAAGCCATTCTGTGATTCCATGATAAGACTCCTGACAAATTATACATTGACTGGAAGGTTATTTTCCATTCCAAAACGCTTTCTCTTCCAAAACCTAGTCACATGAACCCAGTGCAGTATAACCTGCCCTAATTCCTCTGCAGGGAGCCAGGATGGACCCCAACAGCCACTTCCATTGCAGTGCTCACCCTGGCTTGTGGGTCATGCCTGTGCTGGGATTGAGGCTGGGGCACTGGAGAGCACGATGCCCTCAGACTGGGACATACTCGTGTCAACCTGTGCTTGCCAAGGAAATCCCCAGTATTTAGTTTTGGAATTAAACATTAGGAAGGAGCAGTTTTAAGGCTTTTGCAAATTTCATCTGATTCCTTCTGTGCAAGTGTTAAGATGTGGTCTGGTGGGAGGTGACCCCACGGGAAAGGCCCTGGGCAGTGGTGGCACGATTTACAGGGTCAAATACAAGAGTTTCAGCCCTCTCACCTCAGATTTCCGGGAGATTTGGCTTGTTCTTTGCCATGCATTTGATCGCCTTTATTATCTGGAGCTTGCTTTTTGGGCAGAAATAATTCAGTTACGACTATTTGTGACCAGCTTTCTCTGCATTTGGATTAAATAGGAACAGTTTTGTGTCCGCAGTGGGGATTTCATGTCTCCGTGGCTGTGCTGCAGGGCTGCTTGGGATGCAGGCTGGAGGTTTGGCCTGCCCTAACCCTGGCATTTCTGGAGGGATGGCTCCCTCGCGTGGTGGTAATGCATGGGCCAACCTCTTGCTTGCCCTGCAGAGAATGCACTTTTTTATTTTGTTTTGTTTTATTTTGTTTTACACTTTTTTTCCCCCCACTTTGTCACCGCACTGTCTGTTTTAATACAGCCACTTCTTGAGAGGCTGAGAAAGAGAGAAACACTGCTAAAATGTCTTATGTTGACCTCAGGGCCATCGAGTCACTTATCATTTGTGGTTGAGGATGAGGTGCTGTAGAATCTGTGTTAGAGCTGTAAAATCTGTGTTAGAGCACGGTGAGCAATGTCACTGCATTGAGCTGCTGGGAGACCACTGCTGCGGAACTCAGTGCTCTCTCATTAGCAGTTCTGTGCTCCACTGGGCACGGGAGGATTTTAGGTGAGCAGGAGAAACATATTAGACAGAAGTCTAGAGAACACCAGGGATAAGCAATAGTAAGTTTCAAGAAAATTGTTTTAGCAGAACCCAATCTATTCCACATAACTTTGTAACTTCACATTTTAGCTTGTTGTTAGTATGATGTCACAGGAATGTTGGGCTTTCTAATGAAAATCACTGTCCTCAACACAATGCAAACTTTTCATATCAACTCCTGCAGCTTACTAAGCATTAACTAAATATAACAGAATATTGGCAGGGAGGTTCGACCTCTACTGCCATACCACCAATATCTGCCTCTGTCATGGACCAACATCATAAAATAGGAGGTATTACTTTTGGAGCAGTCCTCGTCCCGTTGGTCAATTTGTTATTTAATTTGATGGATGTTCAGAGTGAAAACTGGCTGTGATTATGCCTTTACACCCTTGTCGTACCAACGCTCTTGCATTGCCTCCATGGGATTTCCTATTTCTGTAGTGGGAAAAAAAAAAATCAGCTCTTTTTCCTTAAAATTCAGCTAGTGAGCTTGGCTCTGCTTTGCTTTAAATGGGAGTTATGACTGTCTTTACAAATTCAGCTTGCTTAGAGGTCAGAGTACATGAGACATGAAGAGATGGGAGATTTGTCATCATTTGATCTCTATTTCAGTGTCACTATGTTTTGTTTTTCGTATTTTGTGGGCAAAGCTTTTATACTCTGTGTATTTCCATCGAATGTGACTTCTGCTTTTGGGAAATCACCGTCTCCTTTCATGAACATTTAAAGTTGTGTTTACCTTATAAAACATAGGAATGGGAGCATTTAATTAAGACTATTATTATTTTGTGGTGCAATATCAGAGGTATTTTAAAGATTCAAGATTAAAGCATCCTTCCTTCTCTCAATGAGCACATTTTAAATATACAGCTGCAGATATTTAACTCACCTCATTCTGATCTAATCCCTTTGGGGTATGGAGTTACAATCATTTTCTTCTCGTATTTTCAAATAATATGGCATCAAACACTCAAAATAAAGGGTCATCTGTCATAGAAGCCACTGCACTCCCACAGTTTTTTTCCAGCTTATTTTCTTTGTAGTGCTGGTAATTATTTGAGATGGAAGCTGAGCTCAATATGCAGAGCCGGGGTTGCTTTGTATTCCCTCTGCTCATGGAGGGAGGCTGGGGAAGCGCAGTGGTTATGGCCATGGGGCCAGGGCCGTGCATTACTCAGTGGACATGGCTGTAGGGCCAAGGATCACACCAAGAGATGCTTTCCGTCATGTAGACGTATGTGTTTCAGATTAAATATATATATATATATATATTAAAAATTAAAATAAAAAAGCCACAAATACTCTTGCAGTCTAGACAGCTGGTCTGGCAGTTGGTAATGTGAAGGCCTATTAAAATATTTATGCTATTTGTTATTTAACTTCATTTGTTTTTTGAAGGATTTGGAAGTGAGCTGGTGAAAAAAAAAATGGCACGAGGTCACCCCGGCTAGGAGTGATGGGAGCTGGCAGCAGCTCGGGGCACTGCGGCACCCAGGACCCAAGCTCTGCTGCTCTCTCCTATGTAATCTACCCATCTTGTTTTCATTCTGAGCAAGAGGAGGTGCTGATAAATATGCTGAAAATATTTTCACACTTCTCTTGGGTGGAATTTTGATTTAGTAACTGGTACATGAAGGCCTGGTTTCATGAAAACTTCTGAGTCAGTGACAGAACTCCTTTTGACTCAGTTGTAGCAATGGAAATCAGCTTTAAAAATGACATTTCCCTTCAGGTGTCAGCAGGACAGGCTTTGGACAACTCCGGGTTGAGTCTGACCCACTGCTGAAAGCCTATGGGGACCTTGGAGGCCCTTGAGGATGGTCTTTAGATTTGTCCTTTACAAGCTGCAGCTCGTTATTGTAGCTCTTTGGGAAACTCACTGTGCAAGAATTAATGAAGGATCCAACATTTAAAATGTCTCAGCTGTTAACTGGTGCCCCACACACAGGTTGAATAAGTTTCAAGTGTCATTTAATTGTTTTCCAAAAGAGAGCAGCTCTCTTGGAAATGCAGAGTGGCTCTCTTAATTATATTGTTTTCACTTTACTCTAATTAAGTTCATCGTTGGCAAGAAATGGTACCAAAAGTACCGCCATGGTTTGAACAGGTACAGAGCAAGATCTTAAAAGTGAATCCACACATTCACTCAAGGCAAAAGCCAAACAGCATGCATGGTAGATCACACTGGATGAACGCTCCCTCGTGTTTACAGGAGACACAGCACTACGCATGCAAAATTCACCATGACCTTGAAATCAAAAAGGCGTTTTCACAATAATAAAAAACAAGGGAATTGCACAGCCTCAGTGGGTGAGTTGAGAAACAGGGAAAGAGGAATGGCAAGAATGAGAAAGAGACAGGGAAGGGGAGAGGATGGAGAGAGAAGTCCCCAAATTACTCCTTTTCCAGTGCCACGCTTCCTTGACAACCTATGTAAAAATTCATTGAAAATTTATGCAAAATTATTAAATAAGAAAATACTTCTATCCAGTCAGTGTGCAATTCACTTAGATATTTAGTGAACTCCAGATATTGGTTCTGTTGGGTTGTGTTCAACTCTTGACTTTCCTTAGCTGTGAGTTTTGTGAAGGCTTTACAGCACAGAGCAAGAGGTTGAATATAATCGGTGTTCAGAGATGGTGATACAGCATGAATAAATGGTGCTAGACATACGGAGATCAAATTAGTAAAGCTTGGTTTCATGTTAACCATAGATAATACGGTGTGAAATTATTTAATTAGTAAAAATCCCTGGATATTCTCAGCAACAAAAAGGAGCAGTTTGGAAGAGGAGCAATGTCAAGAGGATGGTCAAGGAGATGAGTGGCAGAGTCTCCATGGCTTCTTTTGTTTGTAGAGGATTGAGACAAAGGGCAAATTTAGTTCTTTGGTGAGGTAGAGTCGTATTTTTCTTAAGGTTGAGTCTCTGAAGTGTTACCTGAGCAGCCTGTTGCTTAGGTCTGTATGTATGGCATACAGGTATGTGTGGTCAGCTTTTTAGGTGCTCACCTGGTCAGCTTGCTTTGCTCTGCCAACCACCCGGGTGGGTTTGGGACCTTTGGCATTAACATTCAATTCAAGTCCCAGCAGCATGGAATGCTCTTCTCTCTTCCTTTTCCTGTTGTTTAATATTTTGTGACTTCAATACATGACATTGCACTGTTATTTCTGTGTTTTCTTGGAATGGACCGTGAAGAAGAAAAGGTGATTAGAAAACTTGATTTACTCAATTATATGACTAATTACTTGATAAATCATGTATATCTCTTTGTTTTGCCAGGCAACTACTATTACTTCTCTTATTCTGTGGATCGCAGTAGCAAATAAAAGATGAGCAATAGTAACAATATATAAAAATGGTATTTCTGTGCCTTGTAGTTATTGAGAATTGAAGATCTGAAAATAATTTGGAAAGAATGCACTCCCAAAGAAAGTGGAAACCTTTAATTTTAAGTGGTTATAGGGGAGCTACGTCTCCTACCTTTCCTGCACTCAGCCCTCCCATGTACGTGAGGCTCAGAAGAGCAATTTACAGCCTGAAGACCTTTGAACGTTTTGTTCTGATGAATCTTTCTTAAATAATTGCTGTCATTTGAGCCCACAATAGAGAAAGGAAGAACAGATGCAAATCCATTACCTGGCTTCTAATTTTTTTTATCCCAGTAGGTATTTTTTTGTCTCTTGCTCATGTTTCATCACAGCAGGTAATTGCCTTTAAGAGTGTTCTGGTTTAAAATATTAAGAAGACTATTTATAATGTTGATTTTATTTTATTTTGGGGGGGTTGTTTGTTTATTTCATATATACATGGTGGAAGAACTGGGAGGGCTGCTGTCTCATTAGGAATAGGAGAACTGTGCCAACAACACTGTGTGTTTCCCTGCGTGTCAGCAACTTCTCTTCAAATCTGCCATTATAAAAAATTAAAGATTAATTTCTGTATACCATGTGCTGCATAATTCAGTTTAGCAGTGAAAATAAAATGAGGTACTTTACAGTATTGTGCACATACAGCAATGAGGCAAACATGGGTTAAATGTGATCGGAGTTCTCTGATTAAAGTAATCTGAGTGCAGGTGCAAAGATGCTGACTACCTGAAATTTATTCAAGCAGGTCCTTATATAAATCTACATTAAATCAGTGATAGAAGGTGAAACTGTGATGAAATCATTTCACCAATTGCTTGTAACTTCAGAATTTAGTTTTCCAAATGCAATACTGTGGATAGGGAAGGAAGAGGCAGAAATGAACTGCAAGTTGTTTTACTACTCAGGATAACAAACTGTAGTTCTGCTCTACAACTCAGTTTTTAGGACTTGCGTAAATAAGATTCAATCCACCAACTGATTTGGAGATGATAGTCTGTTAACATTTAATTTAGTGAGCAAGAAAAGGCTTTAAAGTAATATAATGCCGTTCATGAATTGGGTGCACTGTTGGATTCCATTATTAAATGTAGATGCATATTATCAGTGGCATTGTGTTTGTTATTTTAATAATTCTAATTAACTTCTGGTAACTGTAGTGAATCTGCTGCCAACTATCCTGGCTATGATCATTTTTCAGGGTTTTTATTTTCATTAGTCAGCCAGCCAATGAATAAAGGATGTTTCACGGCAAGCTGAACTTCGGCAGCACTGGAAACTTTTCTAGTTGAACGAAAGTGCCTTCTGATGAACTTCATCATGTCCATGTTTAAGAGCTTCTGAGAGATTCATAACATAGTAATTTACAAAAACCCTACAACTATTTAGTGTTGTGCTCTTTCTTCCTGGTTATTGATTGGTGAGGTTTGCATGAGGAAGTACAAGCCTTCTCCCTGCTAATTATCCTGTCTTTTTATAGTCCCACACTCTGTTGTGTGAACCATAGTGGATTGTAATAGTGATAAATTCACGTGCTTTAGACTGAGATGCTGCAAACACCCTAGCAATAGAGAACCATTTACACATGCAGGGCTGAATTCTTCACTTACCTAACGCTTCATTGTCCAATATATCATCTGGAGTAGGGAGTTGCAGGTGAAGATGTCATCCTCATCTCCCCCCATTAGCTAGTGAGACCTCTGCTCCCTTGCTGGAGATGGCACTTGGGGTGGTGTCAGCAGTTTCACTTGCCTCAGGTAGGTCTTTCTGCAGTTCCAGAAGTGCCGACCCATTTCAGCTGGTGAGGTGGCGAAAGTGGAGTTGTTTCATCAAAGGTGTGTGCTTGATACAGGAGAAAGATCTACCATCGATAGGATTGCATTGCTCAGAAGCTGGTTTTAAAACAGCAGATTAAAAAAACCCAGCAACAACACATTTTTTAGGTTATCTAGAATTCTTTCCAATAGACTGGGGATGTGGCTATCTCTAAAACCTGGAAAGGTTTATTTTTCTTCTGAGGCAGCGTTTGCATGGGAGGGAGCAATTGCAAACTTGGGTGTTTTTGAAGTCTGACTTTATTTCACTGAAAAAAAGAAACTCATTGTAACTGGAGTTATTTTAATTTGGAAAAAAAAAACAAACTGTAAAGGCAAATTTGCAATGGTCTTTGTGAATGAATGGTGTATGAAAAAGCTCAGCAGCATCATTTGCTTCTAGTCTTCTCTTCCCTGAATTTATCACATTTCTGAAAGGAAGGTAGCTGAATCATAGAATCATAGAATGGCTTGGGTTGGAAGGGACCTCAAGGGTCATGAAGCTCCAACCCCCTGCTGCAGGCAGGGCCACCAACCTCCACATTTAATACTAGACCAGGCTGCCCAGGGCCCCATCCAACCTGGCCTTGAACACCTCCAGGGATGGGGCATTTATTTCCTAAATCTTGCTGTCATCTCTTTAGCTGATGTAGAGCAGAGCAGCTGAGGTGTCTGGGAATGGTCATGCCCAAACCCCTGACAAAGATGTCAGGATAATTTGAGCACTGAAAGCATCCCCTGTTAAGACCTGAAGTATGGTGCTGGGAAAGCAGTTTAATGTGTGACTCCATTGAAAGGAGCTATATTGTGTAGTTTTAATTTGGAAATAGAAAACTTAGTAAGTAATTGAATTGAGCCCAAAAGAGTCAATGGGATGTAATTTAAGACTCTAAAATAAAAAGGAAACTTGGGATGAATATATGTATGGCACCCTCTGAGTACAAAGTCAGACTGTCAGCTGATGTTATTAGCACTGAGGGATGATATCCATTAAAATACGGGCTAATTTCTTACGCTGTCAAGCTATCTGACTGCTCTTTCTTCAAAGCTCATCGTGTTGCTGAGAGAGTTATTGAACTTATCCTAAGCCCCTAGACAATGTTCATCTTCAATTTGCCCATCAGAACATCCATACAATTATTTGGGGCATCTTCAAAGCGTTTCATTGCTTTTGAGTAGATCACTGAGATAATGTGCTCTCTTTTATAGTGGCATGCCTCCTGGATGACAATGTAAGTAAATGAAGCCTCCACCTCCCAGTGATCTTTTCCTTTTCTCCTAATCATCAAATAAAAGCAACAAATAAATGCAAACTCTGACAATCTATATAACATATAGGTTCCTCAAAATAAATTAATCCTAACTGCTTTTATCTCATTTTCTATGTATCGCCTACTGCAGTTTGGTCTCTTAATTTGTTTTTTGCAAGTGATGTGTTTGATTTCCTGCTTTCAGTGAGTGCCTTTTGGTAGGCTCCAAGCATGACTGGCATAATGAAAAGTCTTTCTTTCGCGGGAGTTGCATATTTTTGTATGAGGAACTTCCCTCTCCAATAATTGAGATTAGATGGCAGGTCTTCCTGTTCCTTCACTCCAAGTTGTTGCTTGTCTTTATCATCGAAGTGAATAAGAAGAATATTTAGAAATATAAAGTAAAAGTAGAAAAAGCCCATGCAAAATCATGTGGCAAATCCCAGTGCCTATAGTATCCAGACCTTTACATTGCTCTTGCCGAAGAAACATTTGTAATCTGGTAGGGTTGGTTGTTGGGTATAGATGTGGGTAGATCATGAGCATTTTTTTTTCTGCTGGAAATAGCAATCTGCTTATTATTTCTTCGTTTAACAGAACTATAATAGAACTGCCTTTTTTATGTGCCAGTGACAACAGCAACAAAGAACACAGTACCTTCACTTACTATAAGGTAGAGGGGAGCGTTATTCTAAGTAGACATGCAGATTTCTGGTATCCAAATTTGGTGATGGATGGGGGCGCTGAATGAATGTGGCTCTCACCAATGAGGCTCTGAAATTTGCAGCAGCTCACACTTGGCAGTTTATTTTTTATTTTTTTTTATCTTCATCTCAATTACATAGTAAGATGTTCTTTTTAAAAACTTGTTTGTTATTAAGATATAAATCTACTTATTTTAGTCGTGTAGTGCATGCCAGCGTAATGCAATACAAGAAGATTACAAGCTGATGGTTAGATGTTAATAACAGTAACACAAAACATTAAGGCAAGTGACATTTACATAAGTATCTTGATCTTAATACATGTAATTTACATATGAAAATTTAATCACCATAGAGATAAACAGCTGCAATGTTTAATTAAACTCTCCACACAAAATCAGCCTGCAAGAAGTAGTTTGTCACTGCTAATTTATCACAATTCTCATAAGTATTCTTTAAAATAAAAATGCAAAATAAATGACTCTTATTGATAATTTAACTTCTGGTTACTTTATCGTATTCTCAACAGGCTTTGATGATACAATTACAATATGAAGATTCCAGGCTCATTTTCTCACAATTTAGAAGACAAAACATAAATATATGGAGAACAAATGTATTTGTTTACAGACTTAAGGGTCAGCAGTATGGCATCACTGGAGTACAATTTAGGCAAATTTAATGCCATGATAAGTTATGTGTAATGAAGGGATGCAAGTCTCTCTCTGTGGGGCTGTTTAAGGAGGAAACAATTATAAGTGAAAATTAATGCTGGCATTATCGTGGAGCTGGAACAGGCTCCTCGCTCACAACATCCCTGACTGAAACACGCATTTTAGAAATCAGAGATGTGCTGACATTGAGAAGTTATTGAAGGCCAGGCTTTGCTTCTAGTGATGTATTTTAAAGCAAAACAAAGCACGCAGTATCTTGAAAGAAACAATTTACATGTATTTCTGTATATTCTTGAAGAAAATCAAAATTAAGTTCACTGAGTCCTCCTCACGGTGCTAAGATAGCAATAACAGCAAAAAAAAATATATCATTTTTTGCAAGTTCTGATTTGGTAGGAATGGAGAACAGATATTTAACCTTTAGTACCTTGAAGTACCTATTTTTAGGTGTGAAATTATATTATATCCCAAGTAGAACAAACTGCATATCAAGGTTGCGGGCCGTGATGAGGTTATCAGATGTGCCTTCTACATATGCTAAAAATTGCCCGTTTATATATAGATTTTCTGAACTTCCTACACCATGGTAACCCCAAGAGAATGAAAAACTGGCTTGCATATGGCAAATTAGCTCGTTCTATAAATCTCATGAACCCATTAATGTGATGACTCTCAGAAAATGTGCTTTTTGCCTTGAAATTGGATTTTGTTCTCTTTATTGACTGTATCCATTTTGATATAGATTTTGTTTTAGGGACGCGATCATTTAGTTGTTAGTTAGGTGATACACCTGAAGATGATACTTGGGTCACAGGGAGACAGTAGACTTATTTGGTCGTGGGTTTAACAACCCTTATTCTTAATTACATACTATTTAATGAATGTAGTCACTGGTTCAGGTTTATCTTCATAAGTGGAACTTGTAGGAGAGCTAGATATGAGTTAAAGAAAAAAACTGGAGTTGTGACTCACTGGAGTTATAAATAATACTGAGAAAAAAAGAAATCAGAATTTCATTTTAAAACAGTGCAGTATGTATTTTTGTTTTGTTTTAATGCTGATTTTTGAACATAAGCAAAACTGAAAATGAAGAAGCCTTAAGTACCATAACTTTCTGCAACTTGTACTTGTCTAAGTAGCCACATCAACCTTGGGGAAGTATTGTAAGCTCTTACTCTTCAAATACTGTCTCACATAACACTGCTGTGTTCTCTCCAAGTTTGATCATACAGTGTTTTATCTATTTATTTATTTTCAGCAATTATTCTGATTCTTGAGTAGAAAAATATCCATCCAGATTTCTCACATTTAGGGCTTGATTTCATTGCCATTTCAGTTGCCCTTGTGTAGTTTACCTGGCGCCCAGCTGCCGTGCCAGGAGCGTGCAGATCGGCGCTCGTCCCTTGGGCAGCTCCTCCAGCAATGGCATGGGATGCCTATGCTTAGGCAATCCGATCAAGCTCTTTTACTCCACAAACCAAGCTAAAGGTTCTAACTGGATACTCTATCAACTGTGAAAGTCATACCTAGAGATGTGGCAAAAATTAGCAATGATCCACTACGCAGAAGCTGGGGAAGGAACAGCTTCCTTGCCAACGTAAACAGAAAGTATTCTCATTACATGGTGAATAAGATTTCATCTTTGACTTTGGTGTGTTTATAATGTGTTGGCAGGCAGCTGATCACTGTGGCATTTTCCAGGATGCGCTGCTATTAATTGCTTTGTGTTATAATACATATGGTCACAATTTGAACTAGAACATAGCTTATTATCTACAATTCCCTTGTGATTAAAATATTTGTATTCAACGAAACAGAAGGAATGGAATGAAGATAACCTGAAGTAACTAATTCTATGATGCCAGCATTTGCAGCTATAGATTAGGACTGTTCTGTGAGATCCACAGGTGCAGATTAGTCAGTCCCAGGAAGAAAAGAGGTGCTAAGCAGAAGTAGAGTTTTGGGAATACAGATAATTACAGCCAGGAAAACAGGAAAAGGAAAGACCAAAAACCAATCTGCATTAAAAAAAAGAGTTTAGAATATTTTCCAGTCCTACTCTTCCTGATAGTTTTTGTTGAAGGCAAGTTAACTCGTGTCATATTACTGTTTTTTGGTCACCTGAGCATGTTCCTAAAAACTACCTAATTCTTTGGAATTTAGGATTTGGATATCATTAGTTTACTGCAGATATATACTACTAAGTAAGTACTATTAAGTAAGATCTGTGTAAAATTGAGTGCGTCAACTGCCTTTCCTCATAACCTTCTACAAAATTCCACTCATAAAGATGAATAGAGACATGGTTACTTGAGGGGCATCCATCTGTATACCCTTTCTGGATACAAGGCTTGCTTATACATTTGAGCTAACCTGTTTATTTAGGAAGCTTGTGTTTATGGTGACTTATTAGTTATACATGCATAGTGTCTAATTGGGATAGGGAAGTTTTTTCCATATCTAAAAGAAAGGACATATGGAATGCCCACCACTATGAATGTTAGATGAGTATCCGTGTTTATAAAAGAATGTCATATAGATATTGATAAAGACTCAAAGACACTGTGCATATAGTTCACTCATGGTCACCTAAGGGCATTCAGCTTCCTGCTAAATCAGGTCCAGCTGCAGAAAGTCCATCAGTCCAGTGAATAATGGTGACCAGAAGATGTATTTTTTATTATTTTTGGTTGGAGCATCTGCCTCATGGCAGCACAGTAATGTGCTACATGCTAGCCTTGAGGACGCTGTTTAACAAATGATGGTGTGAACTCTGCGTTGTCCCAGGAAGGGGCTGAGGTATGCCGTCAGTGCAGTGGGAAGCTGAATTGCATTTGTCTTAAAAACTGGATAGATTTTGTTAAATTTCTGCTTGTGCAATGCACCTCAGAAAGACTACACAGATCAGCTGCCTACTTTGAACTATTAAATGTATGTCCCTGCAAAGTGATGCTCCCCCTCCGTACCATTCGCTTGGGCAGGGCGTGAGAAAACACATGGCTTTATGAAGCACTTTGGATTACATGGGCTATGTTTGGCCATCTATCATCTGTGCAGATTCCACAATATCCTGTTGAAATTGAGGTCTGAAATCTGACAGCCCCTGGCCATTGTCCACAGATCTGCTTTGCAGACCCCGTGTCCTGATGACCTCTTGGTAGCACGGCGCGCTGTTAAAAGAGGATGGGCTTTATGTGTGCCACAGATGAATTAACTGCTCTGCTGATTAGATTTGCAAAATCTGTTGGGATAAAAGTATTAAGTAAATACGAAATGATTAAAATCCAACTCCGTACCAAAAGTGTGGTGTGCCTTTTATTTCCTCTTCTAGCTGAGAAACCAGTGACGTTAGAAGCACTGTAGGCTAGAAGTCAGTAAGAAGATGATTTTGATTATGTTTCTTAAGTGACAAAGTACAGCAGTAGGACAAATTGGGCTACCAAGGGCTGACTCCTTTAACTGCCATCTCCATCATGCTGAAAATAAATCATCAACTCCAACAGTAGAAAAATATATTTCAACATTAATTAAAAAGGATGCAAGAACACTTTATTTATTTGCAAAATACGTGTAACCTTCCGGTGGAAGTATAGACTTTCTCCTGTGAGAAGTGATCGGTCCCTCGGGAGATCTTTTCTCCCTATCCCTTGATGATGTCAGTGAGTCCTTGATTAGCTGCTGACATATGAAATTATGGGAGGTCAGCGGGGTTAATGAGAGGCTTCTTTATACAGCCATGCCCATACACTGTCTCTCTCTCTCCTCCTCGGCATTGGGTTGTATGGTGACCTCGGTGACAAAGTCAAGAGAGAAAATACACACTATGATATCAGTGCAGTCTAATCAGCGGTCCTCTGTTAATATCTAATTATTTAATAAAGGGGTGATGAATTATTTGCGGCCCAGAGTTCTGTACGAACTGAGGCTGATCTTTGTGGAAGTGCTCTTCAACTGCCTCCGCCATATTGTCATTGATTAGCTCTGTCATGTTGAATATATTTTTGCAGGTGTGACTTGCATGGGAAATCCTGTTCCACCCCGGGGATGCGGGCAGACAGAGTTTGTCATTGCCAGGGAGAAAACGTGGCTGCATGTGAACCACCAGGAGGACAGACGGACACGTGCACGCCAGGTGGGTTTGTGGGGCTGGAAGCCACCTCTCATTACCAGCCTTCTATAATGGTGCTCTTTAATTGCCGTAACTCCTCAGTGCCCTTCCTAAATATACTGTGAGAAGAAATTACTGATTTTACAGTTCCCTCTGCACCTCTGTGTTGACAGCTCGGTTTTCAAGGAGCAGCAGTTCTGCTGTCCTAGAGAGGATGCTGTTGGGTCAGGGTGTGCTTGGGGAAATCTGCTGCCTTCTCCTTCGGCCTCTGTTTGTACCCATTAATTTAAATCGTCCTCCTTTAAGGACTCAGCTTAGCAAAGATTTTCTGAGTTGGAATGACCTTAACATATGTCATGCTTTCTGCAGAGTGGGTGAAGATTATTTCCATATTAATTACTGTTGCAAAGTTTTTCCTTCCCAGCTACATGCAATTCCCGTCTGTTCCTTCCTCTTTGGGTTTGCCTTCTTATCAGACTCCTTCCCCTTATGCTCCTTCATCTTACCGTGGAAAAAAAGGAATGGTTGAGAAATTGTTTTACTGAAATCATTATTCTTGACATATATTTATTTCAGAATATTGCCTATACAATTAACCTCTCCCACTGCATAGTGGGAGACATAGTGTGACTGTGTGGGCTTTTGTCCCTTGAATTACCCTTAAAAGTTGTCCTAATGGTCTCATTCTATCAGTCCTTGCTGAAATTTCAGCTTTTGTGTAGTTTCATCCAGGGAATGCTGGATGAAGAAATTATTTTATAGGAAAGGATATGGATATAATTCACCTGGGCCAAATAAGAGCTTTTCTTATGCAAGCGTGAATGTGAAATGTGTGGGTGACAAAGGGTGCTGATGTCAGTGTCACAGTTCTCCAGTTTTTAGGGTGTAAGTGATTCAGAGTAAGCTATAAATATTTGCTGAGACCAAAGCAGTTACACAAGTGGGAACGCTTCTGTTCAACTTTGCTTTTGATTTTGCCTCTATTTGTTCTAAAAGCATGTGGGTTTACCTGTGTGAGTGACTGAAGGGGCAGATCCTTGGTCCTGCTTAGCTCCTGCTACAGACAGTTCCTTTGGCTCAGAAAGGAGATGTGCAGCGTAGCTCTCATTTCTGAATCCATTGCAAAGACACATCTTTGCCCACGTGAGCATCAGTGGTTGGCAAAGTAAGGATCGGTTTAAGTTCAATACATGCTCCAATCAAGTGAAGTAAACCAATAAGGCTGCAATCGGTGCTGTTGCTGTGATGTCCCACTGCTGCCTGCAGTGGTAAAGTTTCCTGGGTTGCCGTTGCTGAAGTCCTGGTTGGTTGATGTCCCTCGTGCCTGCCCTGTGGGATGGCCCTTCTTAATGCCGTGAGTTTCCTCAGAATCCTGAATTAAGCACGGGCAGTGATTCAGGCTCGAGGCTTCTAGGAAAGAGATAATTGTTCTTTTATTATTATAATAGATCAAAATAAAATCAGCTTGCACTTCTGAAATGGAGTGTATTTTTTTTTAGCTGGAGAAGTGTACAGTAATTCTTTTACCGTGTTATCAAATGGCATAATAAAATAGCAAAAAGCTTCTCATTTTCTAGGCTATTTATTTTACACACTCTCTTTGAATTGGTGTTTATATTCAAATCTGGGGTTCATTTTGGAGCATCAGCCACCAAAGTGACCCAGGGAGCGTCTCTTGGTCCTGAAGCAGCCAAATTTTGTGTGTGCAACAGGGTACACATTCTTTCATGCCTATATTTACACAAACAGTTAACTTACAACGGTGGATGTATAACAAATATTAATGCATGGTAATGGCACTTAAGCATCTGAAGTGCTATTTCAGTATGCAAATACCAGAAAAATAATGCTAAAAGAGTTCCCAGCATTTATTTAGTACCTGTGGTATCTGGCACACAGCTGAAATAATTGCACATAAGCCTAAGTAGTTCCCTGCACATCTTAATAAAAAATCCTTCTTTGCTCTGCTGTGTGCTTCTAAGAAAAACTTACAGAACTTGGCATTATCAGAAAGATTCCAGATTAATGCAAGATTCCGAGTTGCCATTCTTTTTTTAATCTTTTTTTTTCCAGAGAATTGAGCCTTCTTTAACTTCTGCCTTCCTGTAGGTGCCTTCTGACAGTACTTTTGGAGCTCTGTTCACGTGTTCGAAGAGCAGATCAACCCCATCTCTCCTTCCGTGCCCTCTTGCTGTTCCCAGAGTGGTGGTTGACAACTGAAAAAAAAAAAAATAATAGAAATATACGCAGATTTTGTGCCCCAATTAGCACTGCTAATTGGGGCACACAAGTAAATTGCACTCTCGCCTGTGGAGCTTGTCAGGCAGTCAACCAGAGCACTGAGTCACCAGGAGCATGGCTCCGACCCTGAGTTACTAGTTAATCAGGTGCAAAATCAGAGGGCCTGCAGGAAGGACATAGCCCAGCCATTGGCTATCACTACAGAAGCTGCTTGGGGCTCTTCTTCTTCCTTTTCTTCCTTTTTTTTTTTTAAAGGCCAAAGTTTAAAATAACCCCCTGCACAGTTGGGAAGGAGGCTGCTTGTAGTTCACATCGTGTGCTGGGGAAGGAGCTGTGTGTTCCAAGAGAGTGGCGTTGTCTAACCATGTATATACCAACTGTCTAGGGGAGGTTTCAGGGATGACCTGATCTGGCTGTGTATGTCCCTGTTCATTGCAGGGGAGTTGGACTAGATGACCTTTAAAGGTCTCTTCCAGCTCTAAGGATACCATGATTCTATGATTCATTCACATTGGGAAGCCAGTAGACTGCTCCTTGTTCTCACCACCAAGCAGTGGCCATCTGGAAAGTGTCCTTGGTTCTGGTGTGCTGGGGTAAAAGTTATCATTCATCAGCGTTATGATTTACCCTCCATGAGGAAATAAGAATTTCCTGCTGTTTGTAGTTGTAGGCATTTTTGCTGTTCAAGGGCAGAACAACACAGTCATTTTTAAAGGTAGGATATCACTGTTGCACGTTATGTTCCCTCTGTGTGGCTGGAAATGGGATCCAGGGGGATGTAATGGGGATGGGAAGGAGCAGCGCTGACCTGGGGCGGGGTAAAAGCTGTTCCACTGATTATGTGGCTGATAAGATATCCATGGACTTCTGAGAGCTCCATCAGTGCTTCAGAAGAATAATAATTCATATTTCAGGCTCTTTCATTGGTGAGAATCACTCATTAGTCACTGTTTGTGGTTTAAGACCTGGGATAGTGTTCTGATCCCAAAGCTCTTGATTAAATATATATTAAATACTTTTTTTCTCCCTTAAATATTTTTTAAATGTCACTTGCTGTAAGGAACTGGATCCACTAGATGGTGGTAAAGACCACCAACTATACCTTCTGTATAAAGAAAAAACCCAGAAAAGTTAAGCCTACATTACCCCATTCAAACAAACAAACAAACCCACCAACTAAATCTACCGCTTCTCTATTCTATATCTTGAAACTGATACAGCAAGCATCAGAAAGCCGTGCTGCTTTGAGGCAGCATTATTATACTGTGAGGATCTCTGGATTAAATTGTTTTGCCAGGATAAATATTGAGTAAAATGATTATGAATCATTGTGGCAAGTTTTAATACAGATCAGAAACTAAATTAATCCTGTTCTAACTCATGGATCATGGATCTCTTTTTCTTCAGATACAAATGAATAGTAAACAATGTTTTGGCAATTTTTAGGTTAATCACGTAGAACTGATTACTCAAGAAGAATGCTATTAACATTTAGTCAGTTTATACCCTACTATGTGACAAATGAAAATTAATGTTGCTGTTTTTAAGATATCAAATGGGTCATGATTTTAAGAAAAATGATTGCCCCTAAAGATAACTGATAATGATGGCTGAAGGCTGGGAGCACTGAGCAGCTTAGCGCCATTCATAATTCCTTAAACAAACACTGAGGGGAAGCAAATAAAGCTGAGTCTGTCTGGCGGGGGAAGAGGCAGCACTTCAGCTGTTATTTGTTGGGTCTTTTTGTTGTTTTAGGCGTAGCATTCCGTGTTCATTACTTGTTAGCCATTTCTGATGGAAAAAGAGCATGATTAATGGCATCCAAACCTTCAGTACCAACAAGCAGGCTTTTGCTGCTGAGCGCTGTGTGCTCTTGGTGACGTAGTTGTGTTGTATCTTGGTGGATCAGTCATTCCTGTTGGTAATGAGTTAATGGGGATGCCTCTCTGGTATTCAGATGCTCTGGATTGAAAAGGAAGTGCTTTGCTGTGATCAGCAGGAGTGATGCAGGGAAATTTCCACCGGCATTTGCAACAAGTTGGGGTGAGAAATGCATGCAGAACAAGTAGGAAGCAATGATCTTTAGGAGAAAAAGTGTTCTTTGTTCTAGAAATACATATTTTGTACTGTGGTACCATCTTAATATTAGACTCTACAAGGGAATTCTGGGTGTTAAAAAGGTATGTGTTTCTCACATAATATTCTTTTACCCTATGGGAGAGCTGTCAGTGCAGCACTGGGTGCATCTCTGTGCCTATGTGACGTGTTGCTGTCCTTCCCCATAAAATAACTACAAAAGGTGTTGGCCTTTTGCAGAACCAGCAAAGCCCGGCCAGCCCAGTGCTTCCTCTGTCGCTTGGCCATGGAGGTGATGGATGGGGCTCTCGGATCCGTGTGCAGAAGCTTTCTAATGGAGGTGGTGCATTAAGGGGAACGTTTCCACATTTATTTTAAATCACTTTCCACATTTTTAAAAATTACATTGCTCGTTATAGATTTATCATATTTTATATACCTACGATCAGAACAAAACTTTTCAATTTTATTGAGTTTAGCAACTTTTTAAACTGCAGCAATATAAAGGATTTTTTCTTTTGGGGTGGGGGGGGGAGGAATTTATGGAATTTATTGCTCTTTTAGGATGGAAGACAAACACTCAACTCATGAGTTTCCTGTGAAACGAGATACTCAGTATTTGTGCATCTGTAGAGTGATGGCTGCTCCATCCGCAGCAGTCCAAACCCAATCTGTGTGACATATAGGGCCCATTTCAGCCTTACAAGAGTGCAGACATCATGAAGTGGGATATATCAGTAACCGTGCCAGGACTGACCTTTGCAACCTAAGAAGTCAGTGATTTGTGGAGACTTGTTACATTTAGTAATCTACATTTCTCATTGCTTACAGCAGCATTTTCACTATCATTTTTTTCCTGGGGACATTGCATGCTGACCAGCTCCAGAACCCAAGTTGCACAGCTAGGAAGATAAGCATTTCTAAAAGGTTTTAAAGGAGCAATTTTGTTTGGAAGCAGCAATGATATCTGGGTTTCTTTGGAGGATTATTCCTTGTGGAGCAGCTTGGGGATGGAGTAGATATGGCTGCATCTCAGCATCCCTCCTTGTAGTGGGGCCTGATATTATTTGAGCATCCCTCATTCTTCATCTGAAATTGTGTTGCCAACTGAAACAAAAAGAACAGAGAAGGCTGTAAATGGGCCATTGCTGTAGAATCAGCAAAAAGTTGTGCTCCTCACTTGGTTATTGGGCTTCAGGAAAAGCATGGGTGGTTACAGCTGAGATTTGCAATTCTGGAGTTGGGTTAGAGATGTGTCTCCAGCAGTTGGTTTTCATAGACCTGATGTGGCCATCGTGCACACGAGTGCAGCTATTCATTCTCCTCCTTTCTGGCCACTTGTTAACATTTGCCTTGCTTTAGGTTGATACAAAAAGCAGTGCATGATGTACTGAGAGAGTCATGACGTGGGAAGATGATGCTGCCAGCCCCGAGTACAGTTTGCCTGCAGCATAGCCTGGAGATAAAATCTGAGCTATTGGGCTTAGTGCCTTACTTCTTTTTTGGGTTGAAATTTGCTTTCTTTAGACATTCTGCTCCTGCAACCAGTGTGCTTGAGCTGCTGTCAGCAGCCATGGAGCCAGGCCACCCTGGAAGGGGCAAGAGGGTCCTCAGGCCATCCCATGTTGGGTCCCTATTGCAGACACCTAAATTCCAACCGCTCTGCTCTTAGGAGTTTCTGAAAATCAGCTGCTTGAAGGTGCATTGGGCTGCTTCTCCATGAAAGCAGTGTACTTTTGGAAAGTTTAGACATATTGTTTCTGTGTTGTTTACTGAAGTTGTATTAATGGCAATGGAAAAAAAAAACCCACAACCTTGGTAAATGAGGAAATGGTTGGCCCTAATGGTTGTCAGGAAAATTCTGATATTGTTCTGTTTGCTGCTAAATGGCCACAGGGAGAAGTCATAACAGTAAAGAGATTTCAGAACAAAAGTAATGTCAAGTTTCATTGTCTGTTCTTGCTGTGGAGAATTCCAGTGCTGCGTGCTGCAGAGATGTGGAATCTCCACCAAGGCCGGAGAGGAATGTTGTAAAATGTTGTAATAGCTTGAAAGAAAAGTGAGACGTTATCTGCACTGAAGTAGCACAAAAAAGCTCCAGTCCAGGTACGGTAGCCATACTCTGAAAGATGTTTTCTTCGGCCTAGCATTGGGCTTTGGGCTGCAAAATTGTTCAGAAAGGAAAGTTATCTCCCAGAATCCAAAACAGAGATGGGAAAACATATAGATGAAAGAGGGGAGAGCAAGTGTTTGAGTTTGTTATTTACAAACAAGAGAGAGATAAGACACAAGGGTCACAATTAAGAATTCTCAGAGGCAAAATAAGCCCCAAGGCTGGGGACAGGAGCTTTCATCACAAGCCAGTCCCAGCGCACAGCCAGCACAGGGGGCAGTGGGTGAGGGCAGTACCAAATTTTTCTAGCCATGATCAAGAAATGGTTTCTTGAAGCATTTCTTCCTCTGGCAGAAATTTTTGTCTTCTTATACTGCATACACATTTCAGAAGCAGAGGATCTCCTGGAGAGCAGTGTCTGGTCTTCTGATCCTTAAGATGCCATGAGAAATGAAGGACATTTTCCTTTTCCCCACGAGATTTTTCCAAGTGCCAGTTGCTGTACCAAACTGAAGGCGATGACCAATTCCCAAACATTTCTTCCTTCTGAGTCATTACGGAAAGTGGAACAGGAGCTCCTGTGCTCACAGACTGCCAAAAGGAGTTTCTGACAACATTCCCACAGATTACTTTACTAAGCCAGCCTGTCTTCACAGACTCATTCCACTCTAACGTACGGCAATAGGAGCATATAGCTTAACTAGCAAGCTCAGATTTTAGTTATCACTGATCCAGTTAAAAGAAAAACAAAGTATTTTTTTTAACCAATTCTAGCTCAACTCAGGCCTAAATTATTATTTTTTTCTTCAGAAACAGGCATTTTAATATGTCACTTTTCAGTTCCAGCTCAATAAACAACCATTTATTTACAATTTTAAAGCAATCTTCAGCCTAGTCAGGTAAGAATTATTTCAAAAGAATAAAAACATTTTCATTTCCCATCACTGACAAAAATGAAAAGAACATGAGTTATGAGTCTTGCTATGTTGTCTTAAGTTGATTACTATGGAATGATTAAAAAACTAGCTGTGCTGTCATAGCAGAAGAGTACATTATAAGTGTAATAACAGCTTAGGGATACAATCCATCAATGCCGTACTTGGAAGAAGAAAAAAAGTTGATCTATTTCTTTGGTCATCATTTTCAGCATATTAGATGACAAATAATTGTACATTCATCAATAACAATAGATTAAAGTTGAAATGATTTATTG
This sequence comes from Pavo muticus, assembly GCA_016647715.1. Lineage (NCBI taxonomy): Eukaryota > Metazoa > Chordata > Aves > Galliformes > Phasianidae > Pavo > Pavo muticus. The sequence continues at coordinate 5,444,680 of JACDJE010000036.1, read as the reverse complement.
CTATTACACTGTTGGTATGATGGAGCACTAGGTCACTCAAGCATTGATAGGGTCTGTATTTAATTTTCACGGGTCTCTTAGCAGAAATAATAGACAGAGAGGAAACCACCTGAAACAAGGTAGATCAAAGTTGGTGACAAATGATTTGTAGGTTTGCTCTGGAGGTGGCAGCCCTCATGCTTGGTGCTCGGAACCAATGAATAGGGCAGCCCTGTGCATTCTTGCTCAGCCAAGCAGCCATGGAGGAAACCAGGAATGCCATTGCTTAGGGTCAGGCCAGTCTATAAGGAGAAGCTGGAGCTCAGTGTTTTGTCAGGCTCTGTGTGGGACGGGTCAGGTTTGATGGCAGCGCCCTGCTTCCCTGCCGGCCTGCTGCTCTGCTTGAAAAAATACCTGGAGGTGCTCCAATGGGGCAAGCATCATTTCTGTTCTTATACTGATTTTAGGAGGAAGCATTGTTGTTAAGGTTAGTGATAGGGTTTAAGAACTCTGTGTATGTGGTATGGAAGCCACCATCAACTGTAATGGTGAGAGAAGGGACTGCTAAAAGTGAAGATTTCCCTTTCTTATTAGTTGATAACGAGAAACAACTATTTTGATAATATTTGTAACAGTGGAATTCCACAGTAATCATTAATGTACCATTGTAACATCTCAGTGGAATGAGAGAGAAGACAGGAGAAGCTCTCCCAGTCCAACTCTGAAATGATATCACTGCTGGGAAGAACTCGAGTCCTCTGTGTGTGCATGCTGTGCTTCCTAAGGCTTTCGGGTAGCTATTAAAAATACCAAGCAAATTAAAGAGCATTATAACTTCCGTAGTAAGAATGTCTCAAAAAGGCTGTGGAGTTTTGTGGGGGTTTTTTGTTAGCATTTATAAGTTTGTGTTCGTACCATCGATATTTTTATACATAGAGCTGAATTCAGCAATAGATGGCTCAGAAATAATTCTGTAAAGCTACAACTACTAATAAGCTGATGCGCTAAGTTAGTTTCTCTAACTTCAGAAAATGAATGGACTCTGTAAATAATCTGTTTTGTGGTATTTGTAAAGCAGCTTCCATACCTGCCAACACACCGATGATGTGGGATAAGAGGAATAACCACTTTATTTTAAAGTAGCAGTTGTAGTTGTTTTCTCTACAAACTCTGTGGGGATGAACTTCCATTCAGCTAGTAAAATGTGCTAGTAAAAGTTTGCCTAAGATCTAGGAGGTATTTAAACTACAGAAATACTTGGATTCATCCTCCTTCAGACATTCATACCTGCCCGTACATTGCCAAAAGTAAGTGACGTGAATAGTGAAAGAGTTTTAATTTTCTGTCTAGTCAAATCTTAGTATCTATCACACTCAATTTTCCTTCCTCGGTAATCTAAATAATTTCCCACCTTGCTCATGATGAATGTCTTGCCAGTTCCTGCTCAGTCCTTCCACTTTACACAGCCTAATTAAAGAAAACATTCCATGATTGCCTATTTTTCCTCATGCATGACAACCTATTATTTTTTCTACCACCTGATTAGGGCTTTATTATCCTTGGATTTAGATTGATTTGCTGGGCACTTTAATAAAACACTACTTGGTTTGATTTAAAGGGCTACAGGTTTCAGTCATTCATAGAATTACTCTTATAAGTAACTCGTACTCTCAGTGCTGGGTAGGCTCCCTGAAAAGGGATTGGAGGGTACTGTGTTATAAGGTAAAGAAATGAGAATCACGGGCGGTGTTCCCGTTGTGTGTGTTGTTAATATTTCTATTGGAAGCAGTCAGGAGAGGACGTTTTGCAATATAAATTTGTCAAGAGTGATAAATCTGTTTCATCATTTCTGTCAAGAATGGATCCCGTGTATTAAAACTACTATAAATATTTTCTGAAGATAAACCAAAACTTTCATATGATTAAATAATAATGCATTTATGATGACAAATTACATTTACCATGTGTTATCTGAAACGCGAGGCAAAATTAGGTAGTTAAAGTTCAAATGGATGGAGATCAGTTTTGATTTAAAATCAAAGGAATTTTATTAAGTAAATGAGATTTTCATCATTATTCCGTTATATCTAACATTCTCTTCTTTCAGAAATATTACTTACGAGCTCAGATGATTTAAAATAAGAAGTGAGCTTATATTATAGTTCAGTGAAGAAGTTCAGGAGCAGTTAAATGCCACGGCTGTGCCCGTCACCTTGCTGATGACTTCTGGTGTTAGCACGAAGCCTGCAGCCTGCTGGATCCATCCTGGCAAAGCAGTGCTTTGGGATCCCTGTTAGCACAAAGCCTTACTCTCTGATTTCGTGCTGCTCATTGCTTCATCTTGTAGGAAATAGGCAGTGTATGACACTCCACTCTATGAGCTTGATCCACTTGCCAAAGTATTTAAACTTACACATGGTTTTTGTCTTCTAGCATTGCAACTTTAACACTGGGCACGTAAGGTTTATTTATTGTGAAGTTAACCTTTGGCTGGCAAATTGGGTGCACTACAGATACATCTGTGTATCTGAAACCCATTCGTAGCCACATGCTCTGAAACGGCTTCATCCTCCTGGTCTGGCATTGCTTCAGTATCCATGGAAAGTGGGACAAAATAAACTGGCATTTTTGTTCTCCATGATATGAAAAGTATATCTTCCACTGTTTCTCATGATTTCCTCCTGGAGGAACCAGTGGGTGTGGATGCACCTTACACTCCTGACCATCCCAGTAAATCTGTTAATTTACTTACGTGCTTACATTTAATCACTTTTGTAGCTGGAAAATAGGCAGAGCTTCCTTGGAGTGAGCGTGCATTTATTTTGTATTTGGTTTACTAATTTCCCTGTATTTCGGGTGCTTTGAGAAGTGAAAAAGAAGGGGTGTGTGTTTGCAGAAACACGGGCTGCAGAGACAATTATGGTCAAAGTAAACAAAAGGATCATATAAAAGCCAAGTTGTAGTGCTAAAGAGACTTAATAGCTATAAACTGGTAGCTGTTAGGTTCTAATTACTCTCAAATAATTACTGAATGGAATAGTAAATGTTATTAGCTTACTTTAATATTCAACATAAAACATTGCTTCCAATGATAATTTACTGTTTGTTCAGCTTTAATATATACACATGTAAAAGTGAGCTACTTCATAAACATCCTTAATAAATCCAGTCATCAGAACTGTGTGGAGGAGACCTATATGCTGTGTGCCTATACTATGCTTGCATTTCATTTAAACTGCTGTTCCATTTTGTCTAGAAACAAATGCAGAAAAAGGAAAAAACAACAGCAACAACAAAACAAGCAAACAAGATGAGAATAGAAGTTAGATGTGTAAGTCTGGTTCAGGTTTCCAGAACATGAAAGCATCACTCGTGGTCAGGTGCTGTACCCATCCTCTGCTGTCTGCTGGTGACTATGACTTGGTGATATATATCAGAAGTAACAGATCAGTTTGTCCCAGCTCAGTTGCCTGATCATATATGGCATCATTTTATTTGGAGAGTTTATGTAAATATCTGCTCCCTACAACTAGCTACCTAGTGCAGGTCTCAGACTACCCTGAGCTCCAGTGTATTTCTAATGTATTGCTGAAATCTGCGTATAGCTCCATGACATTCCTCAATCTTTACTGTAAGTGCCTTTTTTTCTCTGTATTTTCTGTTTTCACTTTGTGCTAAAAGCATGGAGTCTATTTTGATGTATCTGTCGTGCCAGCGTAGCATGGAAGGGATGGAGGAGGATGGAGTGCTGTAGCTGTATTGAATTAGCAGTATAGGCAGGGGCAATTCAGAAGTGATTTCTTCCTCCTCCTCAGCTGCCACCCAAAGCCCCGGTCCTTCAGCTCATGTAGTGGAAGGATGTGCTATAGCTTATGGCCTTCCTGTTAGCACTGTACTGACATTTTATTCCTTTGCCTTGGGTATCTTGCTGCAGATGAGAAGATGCTTTTATAAGTCCTCATTGGCCTTAGCAAGCTGAGAAGCTGACATCGCAATAAGGGAGAAGGGACCCAGCAGGTGTTGGTCTGGCAAGCTCAGGTGCACATAAATGCTGCATGCCGTTCCCACCTCCAGTCCCTAAATTCTGCTTTGTATTCACACAGGAGGATGCCCACACCGGGGCTGAGGAGGACAGAAAAGGGAAGAGAGAAAAAGGGGTACTGCAGCCTACTGCCAGCTCTTCTAAATGTAGCCCTGCATGCGTTTAGCATGCATTAATCTCGTTTTCTTTGATTTTGCCCGCGACTGAGAATGGATAACTTTTTGCTTTTCTATTTGTGATAATGAAGTGTTCCTGATGTGGACAATTAGCGACTTTTTGTTCTTGGGAAATTATCTAGGTGTGTCACTCAGCAGCCCGCGCAGCTGCGGCGCCGACCAGCTCCGTGCCAAAGGCGCGCCGGCGAATTCGTGAAAAGAATCAGCCAGGCCTGTACTTAGAGTGGCTTTATTCAATTTCACATGTCTTTCTCTTTTTTTTTTTTTATTTTTTTCCCCCTATAATTTCAACTTGCTCACAAAGCGTGCGCCAAGCAAGGGACAGATAGGCAGAGTGAGAGGGCAATCACGGCTCGAGACGGCGAGTGGGGATCTGCCGTGCTGGCGGAGCCTGGGCTGCCCTTCTTGCTTTTAACATCCTGACATTTATCTCGGGGTTCAGTTCTTCACAAGTGTCGTTTGTCATGGAAAGAACTCCAGAGAACCCATTTTTGAAAGGTTCTTGCAGCAGGCAGATTTTCGGCCTCAAGCTATTTTAAAGGTGGGCAGAGAGAGAGAGACCAAAATCTACATTTAAGCTTCATACGACGCTGTATATTCATAACCCAATTCCTCCTTCCTTCTGCACTGGATAAATACAGCGTCTCACTGCTCTCCCATTTTTAAACTTCACCGTTGGTGATAATCACCCAAGTACATAACAACAACATCATACAAGCACAAGGAAATACGTCTGAAATTTCCTTTTTATTGTAACATAAGATAGTACTTCCAAAATCCCAAACTGAATTGCTTTTCAGTAGATAAGCATCAAAAAATACATTTCCTGCTTTCGGTGAAGGTGCAATAAGGTGCTATATCAGTGTAATAGTTCAGAATGATATGCTCTACTAGTATTTTGATGAATTACATGATTATAGCTAAAATGAACACTTTCATCATGCCTGAATTAATAATGGTGGTATGATTTGGCAAGTACTCCTGCAGAGTTCTTTACCTCATCACTTCAGAAGACAGAGTTTTAGAGCCCATCCTTTGTCTCGACAGAACACAGGAATCCTTTACAGCTTAAAAACACAAGAGGCAAGAGGAATGTGACAGCTTTAAAAGGGAAAAAGAAACTAATGCATGCATACCTTCTCAAGCTCATCATGGCTTAATTGGTTTATTTTTCACTGCCTTATTCCAGTGTCTAAGGCACCTAACACTGTGTCAAAAAGAAAAAGATCAGTATGTTTTTTGAGTGCGAGAATAGATTTACTGTATTTTATTTCAAATAATGTGTTTCCAAATGATTCTAGTGTCCTTATAAGGACATCATTTTCGGTTAGACCATCAGTTTTGCTTCAGAACTTGGGTAATCAGTTTGTTCACTTCCGTGTCTGCCATGTTAGGTGGCTTATAAGTGGACCCACGGCATGATTTTAGTTATTTTGAGGGAAGCCAATTTTAGGGCTCCTCTGGTTGGTCCAAGACTGTGCGTTAAAATCTCCACCTGGGGGGCTCCTCCAATATTGCATGTCTGTATATCAGTACAGCACAGAGATAAACCTGCACAGCTGATGCCATTATAGTATTATTTAGTCGATAATAAATGAAGGCTCTGAGTCTTTGCAGCTGTCATCTAGTACCTTTAATGGGAATTAATTTTAATTGAAATAATAATAATAATCAATCTGCTGTAGATAGGAAATGTAAACTTTTGCAGGCTATTGTGAAAAATGGTGATGTTCCATGTATCAGAAACATCTGGAGCAGATGTTTCTGTAATTATGACACACTTGATGATTATGCTGTGTTCAATGGCCTTTGCTGGTACCCCTTGAAGCTGGTAATATTACAAGCTTGTGCTGGTGCACTGAACTGGAAGAAAGGAGATTCTTTCTAGGGCAAGACCTGTCCTCTCTGTTTTCCCAAGTGGTTTCTGTCAATTGAATTTTTTTTATTTTGGTTAATCATTATCTTCTATGTTTGTATCAAGTAATAGTTTTGTGCCATGAAATATCTCAAGTCTGCTGGTGCAGAAAGTCGAGCAAACATTAGCACACTATTTCCTGAATCCGTATTATAGGAAAAGTGACATTTGATGCAAATGAGATTATAAGGAATGTCTTGCACAGTTTAGTATAGATATTCTCTATAGAGTTGTGCATGACTTTGTATCTTTCTATTTAAGAGATCTTATCACTGAAGGCAAAAATGTATGGAAGAGTTTAGAGATCTGAGTTGATCACCTCAAGTGAGAGCAAAGGGAATCTGGCTCAGGAGGGCTTTACATATCTTTCATCTTGTGCTGTTGGAAATCTCAACATAATCCCTCTGTTGGGCCAACAGTTGCAAGTGACAAGAGGAAGGTTGCTAGCACTGCTCAGGATTAGCCCAAATGTCAAGCAGAAAACTGGCAGAAGAAAGTTAAGCCATTTGAAATACAGGACCTCACTCTCAATTAAGATTTACCAAAAAAGTCCTATTCTGAAATATTATATGGGTGGATTAAGAGGTTTATTCCCCCATTTCAGTAAGATGCATTCAGCAGCCTCTTCCATTTCTTGGTGAGAGCAAAGTCAAGCCAGATATCTTGCTCCCTACAATAACCCTCCTTTTGAAGGGTATGCTTGGCAGAATCTTGACTTTTGCCCCTTATCCTATGGTGGGTAGAGAAGCACCATGCAAACTGCGGATGCTGTGTGCTCCAAGGCACAAGGTGCTCCCAGGGACCTCAGATGTGATAGAGAGGAAGATGACAGCTGGGGACATTTGGGACATTTGAGAGTTGCCTGCTTGCTTTCTCCATTTCAATACTATCTCCAGCAGATTCCTCCTCCACCTGCCTTCCAGCTGCCACCAGCTGTATGAGGCACTGCTCCTCTCTGTAGGCCTTTGGGTTTGGGTTTGTGGTCAGCAGATGCTATGTGAATTAATTAATTATTATTATTATTGTTGTTGTTGTTGTTTTTAAGTTTTGATGCAGGATATACTAATTTTTGTGGCATTCTAATAGCGTAAAGTCTGTTAACAACTTGCACATAGAGGTACAGACCCAGTTTAGCCTCTGTTATAATGAAACAAATTGTAATTCTGAATTGATTTCTCCTATGGAAATATCAGCAATATCAATTACAATGTCACTAGAATAAAAGAGGAGGAAAAGGCCTTTTTACAAGCCTCAAGATGATCATTTATAAATAAACTAAAACAAAGAAGCCTTAACAAAAAATCCCAATGGAATCTGACATTAATAGCCTTTGCTTTTAATCTGATGCAAATAAATCTTGCAGCTACATATCCACAATAGAAATAATAAAGCAGACCATGCTGGAGTAGGTACGGGGGAGCAGGAGAGAAACATGGCCTTTCTTTAATTAAAAGTATAGGGTGATTTTCTGGTATTCCAAAATCAACAAGTCATTCCTGCCAACTTGCTGCCAATCACCTCATTCCAAAGAAGGATTTTTTTGGTTGGACTGTGCCTAGAAGTGTTGCAGCGTTGCTAGAGTTTCCAAATCCAAATGGTCATTAGAGTTTTCAGTGTTGATTCTGAGAGCTGGTCATCAGATACCAGTGCTGCAATTACATGTGAAGCTCAGATTTTAGATCCCTTGGGAACTGCAGTGGGTTGAAAGGAAATCTGAGGGTGCGATATTAATCGGTTTTATGATGTTATGAATTTTCAAGATGCTTTTTGAATGGAAGCATGGATACTGTCAGAAATTTTTCTCTCTCTAGAGAGTGCAGTTACTTCTCAAAACAGAGGGAGACCTCATGGCTTAGTTTAATAAATACTTATATATATATTGAAATTTGAAAATATTTGGCAAACTGTGGTTGGGCAGATAAATGCATGTATCTGATTTGGTCCCCTGACAGTGACGAAGGGATGGACAAAGCTATAAATCAAATACTTTCCTACCAGGAACTTCAGAGGCAGCTGAACAGGGACACGGAAGGTAGAATTTCTCCTGTTACTTGTTTGTTGGAATGGCAATTTCACGTGCCATAGTGCTGTGTGTATTTTTTCTCCATTTAGAGTGTTATTTTTCTACTGATTGCCTGGGATCATGCAAATGGTTTATATTGCGTGTGGTGAACGTAAATTCAAAAATATAATTGAAAAGCCCTATTAAAAAAAACCTTCCTCTTGGGTGATTTCTGCATTGTAAGTGATATGAGCATCTAGGGAGCGTGTACAGATCTCCTGTGCTGGACACAGTGCTGCTTGGTTTAGAAGATCATTACCAGGGAGATATGCCAAGGCTTTTTCTGTATAATTTTTAATAACAGTAACAGAAAAGTGGCACAACCTCAAGTCTGTTCCTACAACAGAGCAAACCGTGTAACCCACAAAGTCAGCAGCTCGCTTGCCTTGTGCTTTCTGGAATGTGAAAACATCTGACCAAAATTGCACTAACTGAAGACGAAGTGCAAAAATGAGATTTCGCCCTGCCAGGAGCGAGCATTACCCCTTTGTTGTGCACGCTGTAATTGCCCATCCGACGGCGAGCTCGGAGATGAACATCACCATTCTCACCCCACAGAGTACATATGCCGGAGCGCTGTGCGTTGCGTCAACCCACTTGGGCATGAACCAACACTGTGCAGAGCGTTGCTAAACGCTCTTGTTTCAGGTCACATGAATATAGATCGTCCTGAATATTTCTCTGGACAAACTGCTAAATGCTACCTTGCTCAAAATCTGTTGGACATTGCCTGTGTGCTGCATCCAGTGGTGATTTTTTTTTAATATAAAAAGAGATACAAGCAATAATACGAAGCTCGCTTGTGAGGCCTGCTTAAAACGGTGTATAAAACAACCAAGTACAGTAAATTAAACATGATACTCATTACGTAAATACAATTATATTTATCAGCCTTTTATAACCACACAAAGCATTTACCAGTAAGAGTTATTTTGGAGTAGATAATTCCCAATTAAGTTTTACTACTTTATTTTTGCTAATTTAGTTAGATTTAATTTTTCAAATAAAAAAAAAAAAAACTGTATCAAATGACATCTCTAACTATTACACTGGAGATGAGATATAATTAAAATGTTATGTATATAGAATTGCAGCTGATGGGAACCTCAGCTTAAACTCTTATTTTTGTCTTTATTTGATTGTTGCCTGCATTGCACAGATAACATGATTGAATTGCTAGATGGCTGCGTGCCCACGATGCCAGCACCCTGAGCTCAGAGATGAGAGGAAAGAAAGAGCTTGAAAAAAAATTACTTAGAAAATCAAGCAGGTCAAGGTCTGGCCTTATACGTACTGAGGAATCCTCTAAGAAGTGCTTCTCTGACTGTACAATTCTCTTCTGTAGAGCTGGTTGTGTCTGTGGGCTTGGGCTCTCCAGCTCTGAGTTCTTCAGGCTCTTACCAGCTCCTTGTTTTCTCAAGGATACTCTTGGGATGAAGGACTCTTGGGTGGGTCTCCTAATTTCACTATATTTTTTTAAAGAAATCCTTCAAAATAAAATGAAGGGCAATCTGAAAAGGCTTCCAATCTAGTTTTTACTTCTACGGTTTTTACTTTGTCTTGGCAGTTATGGCTCAGAATCTATAGCAGTATTCAGTGTAGCCATCAACTTCCTACAACAGACATTCCCATGGATCAAATTTTCCATCTGTAAAACCAGAATAATCTGAGCAGTCTCCCAGAGAAGGGCTGCAGTGTGTGGGAAGCACCCTGAAGCTGATCCTACAGGGCGCGTTGTGAGATGGCACCAATGCTAACATGTCCTTTAACTTGGCAGGGTTAAATGTGCTGATGGCTGTTTGCCATTGATGTGGCCATACAGCCTTCAGATCAGGACAAGGCTTGGGGGCTCGTGGGGGTCTACCCATGACATCGGGTAGACGTGCTCGGTGGCTTTTCACAGGGGGAGGTGCACTGGAAAGGCACAATATTATGAAACGAAACCTCTCTTAATTTCATCTGTCACTAATAATTAAAATGTAAGCGCGGTGTTGTTAATTGTGGTTCGAACAATATAATTTTAAAATAAAATAAATGCAAGGTCCAAGTGTTCAGCACAGCTCTAAGACAAGAATTAATATGTTTCACCAGGGAAGGGGGACTTATGCTGATGCTAAGTATTGGTGCTATCTTTCTAAAGGCAAGAGCAGTTACAGACCTACTGTTCATTACTTTGGATGTGTCACATTTGCTAGTATGACAAGATGTATTATGGACGAGGAATTTTACAGATGGAGAGAAACATCCATGTAAGTTGTTTATTTGATTTTTTCAATATTTTTTTCCCTTTCTGTACTACCCTGGCCAACCTTGGGATAATGGAATTATTTTATGCCTACTGCACTATCATCAGGCTTTGGATGGCTGCACAAAGGCCACTGGCAACAGAATAAGATGGCTGTAAAAAAATGCAAAAAATTGGGATAGAAAAAATAAAAAAGGAAGGTACAACCAATAACTTGCCCTTAAATTTAAAAGGAACTAAATGAGGAACTTCTGGACAATTTATCTTGCTGTTTACAGATAACAAGTCACTTTGTTTTTATGTGCTCAGTCTAGTATTCCATAATTTATTTGAAAGAAGATGAGAAATAATGTAGATAAATGATGAAGTGTCAGGGTCTGACGCTCTTAAATGAAGCTATTATGGTCAAAGAGAAAACGTAAAACCTGCGGCTCATTATGAGAGCGTTCTACTTGTCAGTTAAGTGAAAAGGCCTGGAATGATTTCCAGTTTATTTGTCATTGCAGTTATTAAAGCTGTCTTTTTGGTGCCATGAAAATGAATTGAAGACTTTATTCGAAGTAAATTTGTACTAAAGCTTTCAGATGTATCTTATGTGAGTTCAGTGAGGCAAGAAAACAGCTTAAAAGCTGAAATATTACAAGAAGGCAACTACTGAAGTCCTGAAACACATAAGAATATAAAGGCTGAGGAAGTTGCACGAATAAATGAAGTATTTCATCTCTTGGGAAATAAAGCTTGGTTTTACTATGTTGTACACTTAGACAAAGAAATCAGCCCTTGTTAGTGGCAGCAAAAAATTGTCTTTCATGGAAATGTGCCTGGTGCTCACTTTTATATCAAGCTATTAATTCTGGGACAACTTATCAGAGAAGTGGGGCTTCTTTGCTCCAATTTGCATTGAGCATCTTTAGAAATGCCATCACTGAGCCAAAGAGTGGATGTTGTATCAATGGCAAGATTAGTTTTCTTAAGGTCATCATGACTAATGTGGCTCAACAGCAGGAGAAAAAACGGCTTGTGGGAGCTACAGGGTTGGTGAGAGCAGCCCATTAGGGTTCGTTTCCCTAACTGAATGACCGGGCTCCAAAACATGACATCTGACTACAGGGAATGGGAGACATTACTGACGTTTTGATCCCTCTGGAATTAGTCTTCACATGCTTCGTGAGCCTTCTGCAGCTCAGAGGTTAGAGTCAAATTTTAATTTCCCGCAGACTGAAATCAAGTTAGCCCTACTACTGAGGTGGTGGTTGACACTCACTTTATTGCAGTCCCTTGCTAAGATTGTTTCTACTGAACTGTAAATCTTGAATTTATATAGAAACGATTGATAGGTTTGTTTTATTCTGCCTCGTCGATTGCTCTGGATTTCTTTTCCAGTAGTCACGTTCTCCACAACTGCTTCATATTTGCCAAGACAAATTAGTGCACTTAAGCTAGGTCCGAACTGTCCAAAAGGAAATTAAGAGTCCTTTTTATTTGAAATGGAAAGCTGTAGGAGCACTAAACTGAATGCTTAACTCCAAGCTCCAGCAGTCTTACAGCAGTATAGTTGACACTTTATTGCAGATATTACAAATGTTATGACATGTCTTCAGGGTCAAGTTAAAAACAAAAAGGGTTCCACGTTCTCATCAGAAGTAATCTGTCAGTTTTGTCATCAGATATTATAGCAGCCCTCAGTAGCAGTGTCACAGTCAAGGGTTTATCAGGCTCTGTGGTAAATGTATACATACTCTGATTTCCAGGGGTTTATATCTGCAATAAAAATTCCCTCTGGGCTAAAACTTGGCATTCATAGCCTAAAGGGATTTTTTTAATTAAAAAAAAGTATCAGTGAAGGTTTTCTTGAATGATAAGAATGCACACACACACAAAATCTATTCTGCACTTTTAAAATACTTTAAATCTTTTAAACTGGCAGATTTCAAATATTTAAGCGACCAACTCTCTTTACATAAGAGACCATTAAAAAGGACAACTCAGGAAGGGGATAGGTGGCAGAGCAGACAAGTGCTTTGTGCTCATCGCAAGTATAAGTGTTGAGCGTTTGATGAGATGTATAATTAGCAACACATTTCTAAAGCTCTCGGTGTCTCTTTCTATTGAAACTGTGCATGAGGGAATTAGGATGTCTGATGCACAAATATAAATCATTCCTTTCTCGCCACCCTCTGCCATGGTCTTGCAGAACAGGGCTGATGCAGTGTAAGCTGCTCGGATAAACACAGCCCTATGGATGCACACATGGCATCTGTTCGGCACAGAAGCAGGGGACTTTGTTTTTTACAGCTGCCAGTCTGGTTCTCTTTTACTACTCTTACCATTCTGGTAGCAACCAAAATGTGCAAAGCATGGCAGGGATGTTCAGAGGGAAATGCAGGAAAGGAAATAAGGCAAAGAGAATGCCTGTGCAAACGATGATTACAAACGGCGTGCACATACTGATGGACTTAGTGGTGGTTGAGACTTGTTAATTATTAGGTGATGTTGTGGGGTATGATACATAGAGATATTTTTTTTACTAAAATGTGATGAAAGCTTGGCTATCTCTTATCACTTTAAAAATTCCATCTTTATGCCTTCGCTTGCTCACCAAAACCAGACCTTGTGTGACTGCTTGCAAGTGCTTTGCATGGTCTCTTGTTGTACGCTGTGGGCACCACCTGCTTCTATTTGCTGCCTGGCTCAGGGGTGCCAACAGTGAACAGGGCATGTTAATGAATCCCTGTGGGTCTCCATAAATTTTTGGTAAACCAACAGGATATGAGCACTGCTGTGTAACAGGAATGGGGGGAAAACAGGAGAGCCCTCAAATATAGCAGCAGGACACTGCAAGGGTACCTGCTCTGAAGGAGCTGCTCTAGGAATCAAAATCCATGCTCGGAGGACCACAACTTCTCTCAGCTTTACTGAGAAAGCATAGAAGTGATAAATATATTTCAGATTATGCTATGGACAAAGGTTTCTGTCCCCTTCATCCTTCTCCCAATCTGCAAGGTGTAGTGGAAGTGGTTGGCTCTCTGGGGTTTTGGAATTCACAACCTGCAAACAGCTTTGAAGAGTCTTGGAAGTGCTCTGGATTTTCATGGCATAATTTGCTACAGAAATGCAAAACATTACTGATTTTGAACTATCTTCCTGCGTTTTCTTTTCTATTAACCTTCATACTTAGATGGCAAAGAAGTGGTTTTGTGTTGTGTTCTTACACATGCTCCTATTTTCTTCTCCCGTGCTATCTTTTGTGTTGTGGTTCATGAACTTATTCAGTTATTAAATAGGTTGTCATCTATGTATTATTGTACAGCTCAGCTCTGAAGGATGCACCTACCTAATGATTCTCAGGCTTTTCTATCAAATGGGGTACACCAAAGCAGCCACTGTGCTCCCAGTTCAGTCTGATGCCCAGAGAGGGATGGAAAGCTTTGCACTGACTTTGCTGTGAGACTGCAAGCCATCTGACTGCACAATATTAACAGTCCAGATGCTGAGGATCAGGGTCAGGAAGAATTTTTTATCTTGTACAATGATGTCATCGGAGATGGGACATAAGGTGGTGGTGGTGGTTTTTTTTTTAGCTCATGCAGATGAATAAAAGGCAAATAGACACAAATTTATCTCATTGTAGAAGAGGGAAATGGTCCATTAGTTCAGTGTAAAGGCATAACAACATGGGGAGCCTGTGAAATGGTGTGCTGGGAGATAGGGGATACATTTCTGTTGCAGGTCACATGCATTTTCTGGTATTATTTTACAAACTCAACTAGGAAAAAGAAAAGATTGGAAAGATTGTTGTTCTGCAAGATCTTGAGCTGAATGAATTGAATTCCAGATTGACTGTCCTGAAGGAGGACAGAGGATGTACTGGTCAGCCTTGGTAGGTGAACCATTACATCGGGGGGCTTAAGAAATTGTGAGAGCATAATTTAGATGTTTTTTTCTGCCACACCATGCAGGGGCAATACATTCTGGATATACATTCACGTACATTCCCAGGTACATGGCATATGTACGTAGGTATCATTGAAAATAGAATTAAAGTGCTGTTTAAAAATTTCTACTTTTGAAAGCTTGAAAAGTACCTTTTCTACAATTTGTTGTTAGCATTGAAAAATTAATTGGTAAAATAAATAGCATAGATTCACTGCATCTGTGTCCCTGTAAAGTATTTGTATAATGTGAAAGTACAGCTCTTCAAGTAGAAAAACCAGTTAATTTGACAGGTAAAGCATCAAGGAAGAACTCATCTAAAATTTCATGTTCTTGCAACAGCATTTCCATGTAGCAGGGGATTTGCATCGTGATAACGTGCAGATAATGTTGTGGAGTAGGTAAATGGTCTCATTACTGATTCCAAGTAAAACTTGAGTGTTATTTCCACGTGGTGCTCCCACGGTGCTCGCTGCCCTAAAATATGCAAAATTAATTGGGGGCACATTAGTAAAAATGGTCCCACAGACATCCAACCTGCAAAGAGAGAAACGAGCTAAAGATAAAAATCTCTGACATTTGGCTGTTCCTTTTCCCTGCCTGATTTATCTCTAATTCAGACTGCTTAACTTAACTTAAATACAGATACCATAGTCGGAGTATTTGTTAAAGCACTAAGCTGACAAGTACAGAGCACCGGCCATTATTTCTGTTGGAGAGTCAGAGGTTTGAGCGATTCATTTTGTCGCCCGACACTCAGCACCACAATTCCTTGAATTCCCAAAGCTTTTCATACGGCTTCCTCAAGGACAGCTATCATGTCTTAGCTGCTGCAGTGACAGATGGGATACAACGTGTCATGTGATGGATAACGCTGGAGCCACAGTACTTAATCCTTCTAATACTAATAGCGGCATTATCATAGAGATTTATGAGAATGTCAGTTCCAAGTTCCCAGTTCCATTCATGGGTTTTTAAAACTTCAGCTGCAAAAAACATGCATCCATCCCATTAATTCTAATTATCATGGTTCATCTTCTCAGCAGTTTTGTACTCCGGAACCTTTCAGTGCAAATTAACGTACCAAAAAAGTGTATTAATTAATATTTGTAGCTTTTAATTTCTGCAAGAGTGTTGTCTGGAAGCAGCTGGCAGTACAGGGCCGCTGCTATTGAATCTTTGCCAAACAAGTGCAGATGTAATTTTGTTATCTCTTGCTTAGTCATTTACGCAAATTAATTTGAACAATTAGCCTTTTACTGGTCCTTCATGAATCATGCAAAAGGGATCTGCCAAAAAATTACTAGTTGACAGAAAAGAATTGGTTAACATTATGAATCATAACAAAAAAGGTATTACTATGCTTGGGATAGAGTAAAACTTCTGGAAAAATCTAAGTGGTGTGTTTTTGTGCCTCATTCATTCGGCTTTACGCTGTTGGAGAAAAAAAAACAAAACTAGAGGAAGAGCAAGCAGTAGGAATTTGGGAACTTTGTTTTGGATGAATACCAAAATGTAAACTTGACTGAACGTTGTCTTGTCCTCACCAGTTGTGAAGCTGTGCTGGGGTTCTTTCGTGTGGGGTCCTTGGTGAGGCTGTGCCCTCTGAAGGACCATCAGCATTTGCTCATCATCTGAAAAAAACCCAAGTCTGCAGTTTCTTGGTCATCGTTCTGGAGGTAGTCCATTATCTTGCCCAAATCTCTCTCTTCTTCATAAAACAGGCTCCACCTAAATCGATGGTGGATTTAGCCTTCAAGTACCACAAAATATGCTGATGGGCTAAGACTTTTAGGTAACGAATGTTGAGAATGATTGCTCGCATGTGATGGATTTGAATGACAGTGAACTCAGATATTTCAAGGAATTGAATAATTGCTCTTCTCTTAAATTTGAAGCTTATTTTTAATCAGATAAGGCAGACAATCAAGCAAATGGTGCCATCCAGAGACTAGGAATGAATATTGATCTCATTTTTTGTTTAAATGGCGTTGCACAAATCTGAGCTTTATGCTGGATATTCCTAAACGTTCCCTCTCAGGTGACTTTGTATTTTGATGGAGGCAGCAGCTTAGCCCTGCTGGAACTTCGAGGCTCCCCAGGGCATGAACGGGACTTGGGATCCCATTCAGCCTGAGGCTTTCCTGAAGTGCTTGCTGTAGCTGGGAGAACAACTTCAGAATGAAATCCTTGTTTTGTGGAAATTGCACTCCAGCTCAAACAAACGCTGACTCTTTGTTAGCTGAGCCAGCCGGTCCTGTGCAAATTCCATCACTGGCAGGGGAAGGTATGGGTCCCTCTCCCTCTAATTGTTTTTTACAAGCTGCGCTTTCGCAGTCTGTATTGTTATTTCCATTTGTCCATTTGATTGCGGAGAGAAGAGACCAGATGTTGTGTGACAAATCATAGCTATTTGCAATCTGTTGGAATTCTTATAAATTGTACCAGGGATCATTTTCTGATAACTGATCCTGCAATCACTTGCGCACGTGCATCACTTAGAGCATGAGATGTCCTATTGAAGAGTGTGGACCTATTCATATGCTTAAATTAAGCACGCATCATGCGCATTTGTGTCAATGTTTGTGTTGTAAAATATGCTGATATTTAGAACTTGCCTGTTAAACTCACCATCGCATTAATTTCCATTTAATCAAATCACATATTATTATTGCACTGTAAAACTTGAAATCGGTTGATGTTTTTTATTACAATACGATACGTATGGCTCAAAATTTGGCTGAAGTGTATCCTGCAGTAAAGAGATCCAATTCTGTTTACTGATTTGTAATTCACAACAAATAGTTCCTTCACTAAAGGGCATCAAACCCGATTCTTTTATCCGCCTGTTGTTAGGGTCTATGGCTAATCAAGGAAGTGGTCTCTCACTGATACACTAGGAAGAATGAAGTTAGTTCCTCTGTAATTGAAAGTATCAGTAGTAAACTTGGCTGGAGCTTGATTAATGGTATATTAAAATCAGAGTCTTCATGGTGAGTGCCAGATAAGGAGTTTGGGGCAAATTACTTGGTTACTGGGAAGGCTTTAAATTTTAATCATGGAGGCACTTCAGTATCATTAGAAACTGAAAAAGACAATGGGCACTGGGAGAAAGTTATGTGAATTGATGTGCTTTTCAGTCTCTTCTTCTCTGATGATATTGAGTGATGCATGGGCTGCAATTGAGAATCCTCTTGCTCCCCATGCCTTTGATTGCTGTTGTTATAATTTAATATTATACGGTTCTTTATGATCATGAAATCAGACAAGTTAGTTGAAAAAGATGGAAGGTTTTAGTATAAGAAAAATTAGTTATAACATCCCATTTTTTTTTAAAGCAGTTCAATGGGATATCAAAAAGCAAGGGTACTGTAAATTGTATTTAGAACTAGTGGAAATAGAGAAATTCTCTTTATGCACTCGTATTTATTGTTTGATGTGATATAGCATTATGAACTAGAAACACACCAAACTAATTTAAAGTCAGTTTGCTCCTACTGCTACTACTATGAGAGAACTTCTCTCCTGCCTGAAAATGTCATTTAGACATATTCTTCTAGTAGTTGGAATTTACCTGTACCCAACGAATGCCTATTTGGATTTGCACCAACATTGCTTAGTGATTTAAATAATTTTAGCCCCAGCCTTCTTTCATTTTGCTGAGATAAATGAAGCACTTTTTTTTTTTGTTTCTATCACTTTAGGAAGTTTGGATTTTAGCCTGAGTAACTCTATTCCACATCAGCTTTCTTCCTCTGTGTGAGCAATCTGAAGAACCGTGTAATCCTGACATGGTGTACACACAGACTTGTGCAAAAGTATGAACACGTTCCTATTGCTAATGAGAATACTCATCCTTCCCTATGCTAAAATGTACCATTTGCTTTTGTGTTCATGGATGCATCTCATTGGTGGCTTACAGTCAGAATATTACAATTTTTTTGCCTTCTTCTGGGCAGGAAATACAAACTGTCAGCAGAAATACTGACTATTTGCCTCCAAATTAATGACCTTGCAATCTTGAATCACAAAATTTTATCCTACTTCTGTCATTGCAGTCTCCAGATGATTTAATTTACCTGTAGTCCGATATTCCTTTGGGTTGGCACTGCCTTCCAAATTCAGGTCATGAAAACAATATCATCGATGTACTTGCATTCTCTGTCAAAATAATTATCAAAACTGTTAAATAAGATCACTTCTGACACCTAGGCAATGTGGGATTAAAAGTGATTTCTCCAAAGTCACATTGGAGTGCTGGGAAGAAGATGGTCTCAATTCCAGTGTGTTCTCTGTATTACAAAAATATTCTTTTTCTTTCTGAAGCTTAACGTGAACTGGAAGTCTGTAAGCTAGGAAAAGGTTTCTTTCTAGCAAAGATAGAGCTTGTTGCAGCAAAACTATTTGCAGAAGAAACTTCTCTTTGCAAAATACGCGTCAGATGCTATCTGAAAAGCTTCTTTGGTTTAGATTGGAGTTTCTGCCCATGCCAAAGGAAGGTCTCAGCCAGTTCTTGCTGGCTGGCAATTCTGCACATAAGGCATTTGTGTAGGATGTAGGCAACAGAAGTCAAAGCTGCTGTTCTCAAGAAGGCATAACAACAATCTGAAAGGAGTTCTCTCCCTGTGACTTTCCTGTTCACCCATTCACATGGTGTCATGCTGACGCAGATTAGAGACATTTTTAAAATGAAAAAGTTTACACAGAGCAGGAAACCATTTTCCATCCAAAACAACTACAGTCTGGGGGCTGAATTCTGTCCACACAAGAGAAAATGCTGGACTAAAAAGTCAGAGGAAGAAGCACGTCCTGGAAGGGTGAGTTGTGTTGTTATTTTTTTTTCTCCTTCTAATAAATGATGTGTACTTAGGGATTGAGAATATTAGAACAAGTCCAGGGGGGATACAGATTTAATGGAAGGGGATGAAGTTGTTGTGGAAACATATCATTTATTAAATTTTCTCATTCAGATGTTTATTATATGATTTATGGTGACTTAAGCTTATTATGTACCCCTTTTTAATTTATCACATAATGATTGTGCATATGTATATAGCCGTGCTGTGAGTCAATTAATATGTTCAGAACAGATAAAACACTGGAAGAAGCCACTTTGATCAACTGATCCACCTCCTCTTACAGTGCAGCCCTACGATTTCAACCACTAACAGGTCATTCCATACAGATTTATGGTATAGAGTGTAGATATATTCTATATGCATCCATTTTTTTGGAAACCGTCTTGATTTAAAGGATGTTAAAGAGTAATGTTGGATAGCATTGCAGTGTTTTTGTGTATGCTTGTGACCTAATGTAAATCAGACCATACTCCCAGTGGCTTATAAAATCCCGTGGTTTTGGTTACCCTCTTAATGTTTACAATGTCTGATTGTGAGCTTAAAACTAGAGAAAAATTGAAATTTGTAATGCTTATCTATCTTAGTTTATATTTGCCCATGATAGGTTTGGGTTATTTATTATAACCTTTTCCCTTTCCTTTCTTTTTTCTTTTCCCTTTCCCGTCCTTTCCCCTTTCCTCTTTCCCTTCATTTTCTTCTTCTTCCTTCTTTTTATCTTTTTCTTTCTTCTTTCTGTCCTTCCTTCCTTCCTTCCTTCCTTCCTTCCTTCCTTCCTTCCTTCCTTCCTTCCTTCCTTCCTTCCTTCCTTCCTTCCTTCCCTCCTTCCTTCCCTCCTTCCTTCCCTCCCTCCCTCCCTCCTTTCCTCCCTCCCTCCTTCCCTTATGCCCCTTTCCTTTTTTTTTTCATTTCTTTCTTCTCTCCCCCTCTCCCCTCCCTCTTCTCTCTCACTTTCACCTCCTTTCGCCCTCCCTCATTCTCTCTCCCCATTTATATCTCTTTTTCTCTGTCACCACATCACTGGGAGTGGAGCAGAATCAGGAAAAGATTCTGATTAAAGATCCATCATAAATTAATGAACAAAAGTGCAATCCTAGCACTTCATGCTAGAGTGGAACATTTTAAAAAATCATGAAGTGAAACATAAGAACACTAGAAAAGTTTGGATTGGGGTATAGAATTTATTTGGAAGACTGCGCTAATCAACAGCAAATGTAAGAATCAGTTAGGGTGGCAGGGCAGTGAATGACTTGTATTTTTTATATCAGAGTTTTTCAATCAGCATTTTCGAACATGGTTTCTCATTATGATAATGATGATGAGATTAATTATCACCATGAGAACAAGCGATAATGGTACTTTGAACTGTATTTGTCACCATATGACACAGACTATTACTTGTTTTTACACTCTCTGGGATGTGTGTGCATTGAGAGGTGCTGACTTTCTCACTGAGTGGCAGGGTAGCTGGCGAGGAGATACTGAAAAGAGATGAGCAGGATGGCTGCCCTCTCACAGGGTGGTTACCTGGCTGCTCCAGGAAATTCAGTGAAATCAGTCTCGTGATCTGTATTTGATGTGCTATTTAAGTGAAAATGTCTGATTACCTCATGTAAATATCCAGAGGTGTCTTTGCAGAATGTTGACTGAATTCAGAAAGTTGATTTTAGCCCATTCTGGAGAGGGAACTTACATTAAATGTAGAGTGGTGAGCCAAGTGAGGTGAGCAAAGGTGGCTGCTCTGACCGCATCGCACCAGTGGGAATAATCTCATTAGTCTTGACTGTTTGTGTGCTGTAGAAGCAGTGTGGTTATTAACAAACAGAATGGTTTGCTGAGGAAAAGATAGCATGGGAAACAGTTTTCCATCCCTGAAATGTGTCCAGTGAATATTCTAGAAAAAAAAAGTAATACAAGGAGAGATACAGTTGGCCATTAAGAGTTATGAGGAAGTAGAAATTCATCATGTGATCCTGCCTTCACCTGGCGTGTCCAGCTTCATAATTAAACTGCTCTTAAATCACAGATAATTCTGAAAAGAGGTGACTTCTGATTCTTGTGTGCATACCTGGTGAACTAAGTGACATAAAATTTTGCTTGAACTTTTTGTACTACATACAGTTTTATCATGTAAGTACTATTTCTGTAAATTCCAGAAGCCATGCTTTGTCTGAGGAACTTACCAGGATAATTTGTTTTTCATGCTAATGTTTAAACATATAAGAGAATGTGCTCCTAAACTTGTTTCCATGTAATTAAGTTCATTCAAGGGGCATGTAAGCAGCTTCTTGTGGTATGTAGTATTTCTCATTATGCTAACTAATTAATGTATAGCGGACATACACGTACTCACCTTTCATAATGTTATCTGATTAATAAGTAATAACTATCTCACTAAATCAAAATTAAATGCCTACTTTATACAGTAAGTTTAGAACCTTCCTGCCTAGAGACTTTACATTGATTGATTCGTTAAAGATTGCATTGTCATATGAAGATTAGTGAAAAAAGCCTCATGAGCAGCTTAGCCTTTTCTTTTGTGCGTAATACTTCACCATCTGTGTTTCACTGAAGAAGTACAAACTCTACAAACTCTCTGGGGTATGCATTGGGTGGTCCTCAGGACCATGCTTGACCACTGGCTGTAGGCAGGAATGGGCTGTCCTCCAGTCAGGAGGAAGAGGAATGTAGGAGCAGTATATCACTTCTTGAATTTATGAGCCCATTTTGCAGCTAATTAATGGCCTTGCTGGAACTACCCAAAACCTGCTGGTGCTTTTCTAAAAGATACTGGAAGCTTGACTAGGGGGTGAAGAAATAATTACCTCCAGGAGGTTGGGAGAAAAGAAAGGTAGCTTTCATTAGCAAAAGCAAATGCCGAAGGAGGAGATATTTAAGCACCTCTTTCTCATGAAGATTTTAAGTCATGCATTTCCCATGGACCTTGCAGTTGGCAATGTCGGAAGGATATCACAACCCTCAATTTTAGATCACAGATGAAAGTTCAATAGAATTCAGTAGCATTCAAACTATTCCTCCTAGAGAGAAGCTTTCCATTCCAGCTGTAGTAGACTGTTTTGGCTATCTTCCTTATACTTAATTAAAAATGTACTTATTATTCATGTTTAACAAATATGTAGTTTTGTAAAACACTAAAACAACTCTCTAGAGAGATGTGCATATTGAATATTGTATTATCTCTTAGAATTACATTTCTCCCAAACTTCCAGATGTATGGCCAGCTTCACCATGCATGGGTTAAATTTGTTAGCTATTCTGGTGTTTCTTATATGTTCCAGTTCACATATTTGTTCTTTTATACTCATTAAACTCTAGCAGACGTTGCACAGAGTGCTGATTATTTAGAGATACCTTGAACAGTGAAGGCCAAATTCACAGGGTGATTAGTTCATGGAATTATAGGCGGGTAAAAGAAGGAATGTGAGGGATTGGGAAGGCGTATGGTTACTATAATGTCTTACTTCTGTACCATAAATGCGTTTATGCAAAAAAATAAGAAGGAATTACAGTGGTAGAGTTATAGTGTAACAAGTTGCGAAATCTTTAAATATTTTTATTGCTATGGTTTTTAATGTTGCCTTGATTTGGCTTTATTCGCAGTTTCTGTTGCATATTTCTGTCTGGTGTTGAAGTCTATTCATTGAGAAATTGAGTAAAATCAGTGAAATACAATGTGTAAGTTGCATTTCGGGTCACGCTGAGCTTCTGCTGATGGTAGAATTTGTACAATAAAAGGTGTTGCCTCATGCTTACATTAGGGACATTAAGGGGTTTTTGGCAGTAAGGAACACTAGTCTAAGGACAAGAACTTAACACAGTACTTATTTTTTATTTTTCTGTGATACTCTTAATTTTGTCTCTATTTTAGCTTGGAAATGATAGAGATATATCCTTTAAACTGTTTCCAATCCTTCATTTTTTAACTCATTCCTACAATGGTCTGTTTTAAGCAATAACTCTGACAGCAAAACCTATGAGGGTTTTCAAATTCAATATCCAAGATTGGAAGGAAAGCATGCCTCATCTCAACTTCAGCTGAGTAACTGCAGATCCTTAACATTACCCTCTACACTGGAGGTCTTCGAAGTCATCAATCTGTTGGAAATATGCTGACAGTTCAGAGTGGTTTTGTAGTGTCTAAAATGTGCTGTGTTGCTTGAAGAGTTTAGTGTTCTTAGATCACTTGGAAAGAAATGACTTATGAGCCAAAGGTTGAGCTTTCTGTTTCTGTGGCACCTTATGCGTGCGCTGGGGAGCAGTGCTTGTATGGTCCCAGTGTGCCTTGCACAAGAGACCTGTGCTCTGATGGAAATGGCACGATTCTGCTTGAGCTCATGAAGGTCATGCAGTGCTAAATGGGAGGATGAGTGTGCAAGGACTGGGCACCAGTGGAAAAAATGGAAAGAATTTTTAAGGATTTGTAGAATGTAGACCAAATTCCAAACTTGTGCATGCTCTTTTTGATCCCCGTGCACCTCCAAGAACACTTTCAGTATTCTCATTCCTGACATGGAAACAACAATCTTAGATGGTTTAGAACCATATGGATTGTCCCTGAGTCTCATATTGGGTAGAAATGAGATGCATGTCTGCCAGACTTACCATTACCAGCCTCTCTTATCCCCCGAGCTGCCTTTTGCCAAGTTTATGAAGCACTTGTGGGGCTACCAGGCTTTCTTTAGCTTGAAAAGGTTCTGTATTTTCAGTTGGAATACTCTTTGTGTTGTCATTGTTTTGCCAAGATCGTTTTTTAAAGTGCTCTTAATTACAATGACTTTCTTATACAATATCACTAATTTTACTTCCATCAAAGAAAGGTACAGGTGCTGAAAGTAGCAAGATGATATTAAAATGTTTTGATTGAATATATTCATATGCTTGTGAATTAAGAAGGTGGTAGGAAGCATGAATGTTTGTGTGTGTCCTGTTGTGTTTCTAGCACATGGCATTTGTCTTTTCTGGGTAACAGGAAAAGGTAATTCACTCAGAGCTTATTCTTTTTCATGTAGTAATGTATTTAATTTGTTTGAAGTTCCTCTCCTAGAGGAATGTATTACTGATTCTTATTAGTGCACCCTTTACAAAAAATTAGTTATACATACACGTATTTTTTTAATGTTACATCGTGCTGATCTCCTTCTTTTTGGTGGTAGGGTGCAAGCTACAGTGCTAGTTGCATTCCTAATGACAGCAAAAGACCTCCAGGTACTTTCAGTCCCAGGACAAGATATTTTGGGGGGGGGCAGCTTCCTTTCACGGAGCCTTCTGCTGGAGAAGCTCATACAGCCACAAGAGCTGTCCCGTGTGAGCTTTCTGCCCATGATAACTGCAGTTCAATGCAGTTTCAAGCTTCATAATTCAGTCCCACGTCAAAGCTGCTGCTTGGCTGCAGTGCAGTTAGGTGAAACCATCTTGCAGTAATATTTTGGCTCAAGGAAATACATTTCTGCAGAAGGTTCCCATTCTCTGTGTGTCATGGTAGAGGGCCACACAGTGAGGACTTTGCATGAGAAATGCTCATGCATCAAATCCACACTGTAATGGGTCTGTTGGTGAAGGGGCTGAATTACCATAGAGGAAATTTTACTTTCATTCACTGAGATGTGTTTCAGAAGGGTTTCTTTTCTTCTAAAAGTTTCATGCACTTCTGCATTGCATGCATGCTTTTTGCATACTGCATGTTGATATTCTGCAGGTTCCCCAGGGAATGTATTGATTCTGGATAAGACGTGGAGATTAGTTTCCAGAGGAACCTCTGGCTGTTTGAGCTCTCTTCTTTATCCCTTCAGCATCACCTGACATAGGGTCTGTGCACATAGCTGGCAGCTGATCTTCATTAACTTCACCTTCGTTGCAGCTCTTTAGCTTATTGGAATGTGAACTTTTAGGCCTGAGAGCATTACCAGCTAATTGTCGCTTTTAAAGTAATGTTAAGATTCTTCATAGAAATGATGGTAAACAGGGTGGCAAATTCTTTTCATGTGAAAATTCAAACATATATTAGGACTTGGAATTTAAATGCCTTTAGAAGACAAGATGAGTATTCGACATGCAAATTTAAGGTTATTCACCCCTGAATATTACATTCACGATGTTGATCTTCTCTGTAGTACATGATCACCTGCTCTTTTTCTGTCAATTTAATATAATGATATTCACACTTAATTGCATACATTTTTTAGCTCAAAAAGCAAGACTTTCTTCTCTACTTTAAAAAAAAAAAAATTAGGAAAGAGAGAGTAATATAGATAATGCATTATCCATCTCAAAGTGTGCCATTTAGTCCTGGAGCTGATTAATGTTCCCCTTGAAATATCTGAAGGGGACACATCCTGATGCTTCTCACATTAAAGAATAAAACCTGGAGTCTGAAGCCATGTACGTCGGTCAGATTCCCAGGCAGCATAAAAATGTAATGGGAATTGGGTCTTCAGATCCCTTCAGCTCCTTTTAAGACTTCTGCCTGATGAATTCCAACTCATGCCAATAATTTTGTCTAAATATAAATACATCTTAGGCTCAAGGCTTAGTCTGCGTGTTTGGTTCCCTCCTCACTCCCCCTCATTTCCCCCCCCCCCCCTTTGCCACTGATGTCTTTGCATCCAGTTTGTCTTTGGTCACCAAATATCTTTTTATTTCAATTCACCCTGTCCCCATGCCTTGCTCACAGTTGTATTTTGGGCCAGGTTCTGGCCTCCTTAAGTTTAAATTCAGTTAGATTTCCTGCCTTTAAGATGAGCATGATTTTGTGTCCTTTGTATAAGGTCATATAGATGATGAGTGGTTCTAATATGTTAATACTATTCTCCAGATCAGTGGATCTTCTCCACCAGAAGCTACAATGTGTAAGTGACACACTTGCACTGCAGGAATGCTGGTTCTGACCCCAAGTCTCCAGTGGATTAGTTGCTTTGCTGCAATACCTTTGGGCAAAGCTGTTCAACCGTATCGCAAACAACTTGCTTTAAGACTGGAGCACATACTGTTTACTGTATAATCCTCTCTAATGCTCTTTTTTTTTTTTCTTGAGAAAAGATTAAAGAACAGAATTACATTGGAACTGGTGGAAGCATGATCCATGCCCCCTTGATTATATGGAAACATTAAAATATCATCAGCATGTTAATTTTATCATCTGAACTGTATGAGATTTATTCATATCTCTTATCTATTACATTAGTCTGGAAATACAATTTATTCTGATGGTGGGAATGTCAGACAGAGAGACCAAAAACATCTGGACTTCTTAATATGAAGCAGATTTTCTAGGATGTGTATTGCCACTTTAAAATTTATTCTGCTAATAAGGAGGCAGAGATTTCATAGCCTATTGATCTCTCAGAATAAGACCCCAGCCTTTTACTGGGGCAGAACAGGTAGATCCTAGAAGTGTCCCTCCAAGGTTTTGTAGTTCACATTTCTTCTGTTACGTATTTGAATATCAAATACAATAGATTATTTTAGCATCCTAATATAAAACACACAACAGCAGATAAAACCCAGTCATCGCAAACTGCAGGATTAATAAAAATCAATGAAAATTCTCCTAGAAAAACAACATATCTTAAACATTTCCCAGGTCTGAATTGGTGGATTTTCTTTCTAAACATATAAAATCAATATTAATTAAAACCGACCATAAAATACCCTAGCCCATTGAAAGACAGTTTTCATTTAAGAAATAGATTGTATTACACAGGCTGGATTATCACAGCACCTTTTCAGCCATGGAGGAGAGTGAATAACATTTCCTCTCTGATTGCCCAGCATTCAGTTTTGGGGTTCTCGTGCTTGAGAGCACATGGAAGCAAAAAACATACCTGCAGCTCTGCGCCCGCCCGACACACTCCCATTCCCATTTTACTTGGAAAATAAAGAGGAAAAAGCAGAGTGTTGATCTCTAGATCACAGTGTGCCTTCCAGAGTGCTCCAGGACTGCAGCATTTATATGGTGCTTCCCCTGGAAGTCCCAGGCTAGCCCATAGCAATAACTTGGTAATTGTTCTGGGAAGAGGCTCAGCACAGCTATCTCGTGCACAAGTAAACAGGCATCTATAAGATTAAGAATTATATGCTAGGGCTTTGACACAGCCATCAGTTATGCCAGATGCAAATAATTTATTCTTTGTCAGTTCAAATATACAATCTTGTTTGGATGGCTTAAATTTATGCTGGCACCAAAACACAGCAAGAGATATTATTTAAGTGTGGTGTTGAAACCACAGATATGCATGTCAGATGACCCAAAAAAGTGGAAGAAAAATGTGAGTTATATTTTTCTGAGGGTAACTCATCACTGTTATGTAATAACAGATGATGTAATAACTTGTCCTTGCTGTGCAACAACATGACATCAGATGCTGGGGGATGCTCCTGCCTCCACATACACTGAGCCGGGCAATGGGGTGCCATGGTGATGCGGGCTCCCAACTGCAAAAGTATTGCTTTGTATCTTGTTTGAAGATAAAATAAGTACCAGGACTTGAACAGATATAGGCACATCTTTCTTGCTCTGCTTTGAATTTACTTATTTCTTTTCACAGTTTTGGTGGCTGAAAATATTGTCTTCCTTCCACTTTGGCTTTTGGACGTTGGGGATCATAAATAGAAGCGACTTGTCACATTTCCTTTCAAAATGCAAAATAGCCCGTTTACTTTTTTTCAAAGAAAAGCACGTATAGAAAGAGCACGGGGGGAAGTGAAGGCAGCTGCTATTGCAGAGCTGCAATTTGACCAGCTGGAGCTGGGCCAGGCGCTCAGTTTGCATGGGATGTGAAGAGATTGCTCAGACATCGCCGTAGCTTTGCGAAACAGGAGCAAAGATAGATTCAGTTCGGCCAAGATGTACGCAGCCACTTAACTGTATGCCCACTGAGCAGCCCAGTGAGTGAAGTACAGCATGAGCCTCCTCATCTCCAATATTAAAGCTGTTAGCTTTAAATAGTACCGTAAACATTTAGTTTCTGTTTGGCGAGACCGTCAAATAATTTGTTCCCGTGCCATCAGCTGAAAATTCTGCTCATTTTATAGGAATTCAGCCTACATGGATTTACTGGACAACAGAATAAGTGAAATTTAAGACACACATCTTAAGCTGAGTTCATAACGGCCCACATTTCCAATAACAAAACTAGCAGTGACAGTGATATATGGCTTTTTTTATGAGACCTGATAACTGATGGATATGTGATCTTATAAATGCTTAGACAAACTAATGCACATAATTATATTTTCCATTTGAAGTCTATTGCTAGGCATTCTAATACAATATCATTAGTCGAAATGGCCACAATGATACAGCTTGGGCAGTTTGTCACAGTAATTACAGGGTGATTATTTTTGACTGGAATAAAGATTTCAGTTTTAGTATGGTAGAAGGCATAATCACAAATTAGAAACAGTCTCGGAATAAAAAAATATCATGGAGAGGGACTTTAAGTATGGATTATAGTGCAATTCTAAAACAATTTCTTTAAAAAAGTGTACTCGTTTGGTTGGATGTGTGACTTCTTTTAGGTTTATACCAAGTTCGTGCCCAAGAGGATGACACTTCCTAAATTAATAGTTCCGGTGTTTAAGGTTTTCGTAAAAGGAAAAGCTGGGCATCGTAAGGAAGGTTTGTCTTATAATTTACATAACTGCTAAAATAAGCTTTCTTTTTTTTTCAATCGACAGAAAAATAGATCGTTCGTCTTCACCATTTTCAGGATGGTTGATTAAAGTAGACAGTGTCCTAACATCTGTATTGAAAACTGTATTAATCAATTGATTAATCACGAGGCATTAATCAAAATCTTCCTTAAGTGTTTTACTTTTGGAGCAGCTCTTAGTATTTTCTATCAGATTCCTTTTAAGGTGTCCATTATAAAGATTAAATTTGGGTGGTAAATATTGAGGGGTTGAAGCACACGTGGCTTTCCACTTGAAGGTCACAGCCATTGCTCATTAGTGTTACTTTTAATGGGATAAGAAGCAAAAGTTTTTAATATGTGACTACATCAATTAATCAAGTACACATTTGATTTCCTTTCCAGTAAGCAGTCCATATCTTCAGCACATGCAAAGGAATTTTAGTCATCGTAAGCTTTGAACACTTCAGGCTGCACTGAAGAATATTCCCTATATTTTGGAAATTTAAATTGCACTTGTAGATACGGTGAACCAACACACTGACTATAATGCAGTTAATTACCCTTCCCTATTTTTAAATATTCTACTTTATAAAAAAGCATTTGATGGTATCCTGGTCAGCCTTCATTAAGACTATATTTAAATAATCTTACTTGCTTGCTCTGTACAGCAAATATAAGAGTTCATACTATTGGCACAAAAGAGTTTTAGAATGAAAGAAGTTATTCTGAGCACTTAGATGATGCAAGTGAACCATAGAAGACCTACGCAACGAAGCCGTTCATCTGAGAATTTGTTTTTACTCGTTGCTGTTTGTTTTTCCAGTCTGAAACATTAAATACCGGTACTCAAGTAAATGTCTTCTGTGAAGCATCAATTACAGTACAAAAGAAAACCACTGATTACACATCTCTTCATGTGCATAAATATGTTTCTTCGTCTCGCAATCCCTCTGTAAGTGATTCTTTAAGAAAGATTTACTGAATCCTCACTGTGGCTGCTCTCATCACAGACTGCAAATACCTTTTTTTCTACTGTGTGCTTTTTCCATAGCGGAAAAAAAAAAATAAATAAAAGGAGACACCAAACCAACTCTATGTTATTTGTATTTGTTTGGGCTTTAAAGTGTACCAAAAAAATGTGCATATGGCATTCCAATCACCTTTGGCAAAAGTTTAAAGAGACGAGCAATCAAAGCGCAGCAAATTGCATCCTGCAGCCGCTTCCCCTGTGCCTGAAGAAGCTGCCCAAGAAAATATGAACATGATTCTCAGTACTCCTGCTTTTGTTTCTGCCCATCGGTTGCTTCTTGTTTTATACTGCTCCCAACAATTCTTTTTTAAGGTGATGTGTTCAAGCTGAACAAAGACAGAGCTCTGCTAGATGAAGAGCCCTCAGTTATTTGAAGGGTGGTGGCCCTCAAGATGAGACAACCTCAGAAGCCCTTTGTGTTGGTGATGCCATCAGGAGACCCTACCTGGCCTCCAGTTTTGGTCCCCTCTATGCAGAGCCTGTCCCAAGCCAGGGCATCCCCACGAGGAGTCAGCCAGGAGCCAGCTTCCACCCTCTGACTGGAGGCAGAGCATTTCAAGCACTTCTAATCAGATTAGGGAAGCCAATCGTTGCTGATTTGCACCACCTTCTGATTACGTTATAATTCTTAAAAGCTGCTTTGATGTGTGTTTACTGGTTGCTACATACAGCAGTAGAGTTATTATGTCCTTAAAGCCATTAAAATGCACGGGAGATTTTGTACGCCGTTCAAAACGATACCGGACTGCTTGTCATATAATTACGTGAAAAAGAAACATGTGTCTTAAAGTCTTGAAATAATCAACAATACGTATTTGGAAATAAACTAAAATCTATTCCTGCGTTGTTCTTCCACAGCTGAGTTCTGTTTTCATTTTGCTGTTGATGGTGAAGGTTGGTTGCCTTCAGCAGGAAGGGAAATGCAATCTGCATAATTCCCATTAGTTCTTCATCGCGCAAATATATACTGATAATAATTCTGTAGTGGGTTAGTTTGTGGCTAATCATCTTTATGCTCAGCAGCAGGTGCTGTGGCAGCAGTGGAAAAAGTATCATGCATTTTAGAAATTACTGCTGAACAATTTCTCTATAATGCACCTTTCTTTTTAATAAAATTACGCTCAACAGTTCATCAATCGAGCTCGTGGAGAACACTCCCGTGGTATTGGTGCACAGGCTTCATCACTATTTTATTACCAAATGCCACCGATTTATTTATTTTTAATGGAATCATGGATTAGGGAAAGGTGCCGTTGAAATATGTGAATACAGTCAGTTAGCACTTAAATACTATTCTGCATTTTAGATTACAAAGAAAATAGAAATGCAGCATTCTCAGACCACTGTGAGTGTGTACGTGTGACGTAAGTTTGTCATCTAAACTCAATGTGGTTTGCTTAGAAAAAATGAGGAGGTGAATATGGGATTATAGAGAAATGGAACTGATCATCCGACGGTGCTTGGAAGAACTTGGAAAAGAGATGAGAGGAATTGGAGGATATCTCTTCCAAAGCCAGCGGAGAGCTTTAATGAAGCCTCAGAGGTTACATGAGGTTCTTTTAGCATATTCTTAGTAGTGCCTTTAATAACCACATTGGAAACGAAAATCTTGAACCAACGTCAAACAAGTGGAACTTCTGATGTTACCTGAACTGTGACTGATGCCTTTCCTCCTAACACACATGCTACTTCCACTTTCTTCCCAAGAACAAAGGAAGAGACAAATTAAACTGAACCTGAGGATCAAGAGATGTGCCAAAAAGAAAAACAGGAAAGAATTAAAAAAAAAAAATATTGACAAACTGTTTGGAAGATCTCGATACAAACCATAAAGAAACTAGAAATTGGGAATAACAAATCCTATTCGAAAGAAAAGATCCAAAGATCCTGAGCCATAGCAGGATGTTAGCTAGACATGACGAAGGAAAAATACACAAAAGGAAAAGGAGGGGAGCTGAATAAAAGGTTTATAAAAGCTGAAAGAAGGCAAAACTAATGGACGCCGTATGTGTTTGAAAGTGATTTAAGGAAGTTTTCAGCTGAATATTTTAGTAACTCTCATTAAAACAATTATTTAGTTACGCGCCCAACCTTATAGAGGAAAACATGCAGCCTTCAAAGCAGAGCACCTGGAGTTAAACGGTTCCCTTTGTCATGCTGGAAGTTGAACAGATGCATTCCTATGAAGAATTTTACAAATAAATTGGAAAGTGTAGGAAATCTCAGGGAAAAGTGTGTGTTTGTAATCATTCGGTGTATCGGTTTTAATTAAAACACTTCTTACATAAATTGGAGAACTATAAGACGAAAGAAGAGAAAAATGGAATTCTTAAAATGAATTTAATAAGCTTCATTTTCTATAATTCTGCATTTGACAGGGATAGTAAGGGTTTGGTTTTTTGCCGTTGTTTCTTTGCCCAGGAGCAAATGGTGCCTTTTGTTTGTTTGTTTGTTTTGAGGTGCCATATCTTTTAAGGTCTGTCACTGTATGAGTGCTTGACATAGGGACACATTATTCACAGCCAGGAAGAGGTGAATATTTTGGCTTTCAGGCCTGTTTTTTCTGCTGTAAGTGGAGGGATAGGGTACAGTGAGAGTTGGGAGAAAGGGAGAATTGTCCTGTGAATTATCAAATATGGACTTCACCGTTGATAAGAGCATTTGCCAATTACTGAATACTTTATTAATGACTGAAGACAGTGACCACTCAAATATCCCTCTCTTCAACTGAGTTATATGTATTTCAGGAACAACAAGAACAAAAAAATAGGATGCTTGTGGGTGAGATGGAAAAATTCCATGTAGACTGTTAGAATTGTCATACAGCTGATACAGAGCTTTTCCTATTTAGACCTCCTCTGAAAGAAGAGGGGATAACATAGGAGGTAGAGATGCTGTTGCATGGTACTGGTAGGAGTATGGACATTTGGTGGAACAGGTTGTATGACTGGAATATTAAATCGATTGCTATGACTAGAATATTAAATTGATTGCTATTACCTGTTTCATTAAAATGAAACCAGGCTGGATGTGGCTCTGGGCAGCCTGGTCTGGTGGTTGACGACCCTACACATAGCAGGGGGGTTGAAACTAGATGATCATTGTGGTCCTTTTCAACCCAGGCCATTCTGTGATTCTGTGATTCTGTGATTCTATGATTCTATGGTTAGGAAAAGGGAAAAAAAGATAGGCGTGGATAAAAGATGAAAGCTGCTTGTCTATGAAACAGCATTTGATAACTGTTGTTTTCATATTACCAGGTGACTTCTGTTCATGAACCTTAAAGGAAACAGGTGAGGAACCCTATGAGGTGCTATGGTTACTTTTAAGATATCTTGGAAATTGTGTTTTAAACATTTTCCAGTAAAGTCAAGAACAACAAAGAAGTCTGAGGGTCACAAGAGCAGGCTGCACACTGCTCTGGTGCAGTGACATGAGGACCTGTTGGCCTCCTGGGCCCTCCCAGCCTCTGGTTCACATGAGCCCTGCCAGCAGCTTAATGCAATCCCCGGATTACAAAAGGGGGCTATCAGCCAGAGATAGCGAGTGCTGGTGAGAGGACTGCAGGGCTGCTCTTTTATTTCCAGTGCCTGCACTTCAAGGAAGAACATGAACTTGACAGCAAGAGTTCACAGGATGACTACAAATACAAAGAACTTTTTTACAAAATGAGCCTTGCAGTGTGAGGTTGACGGAGGTCAGCCTTCACATCGTCGGTGTGCAGAGGTGATCCCGAGTTGCTTTGGAATGGAAAGCTACTGGCTGCTCTTTTGATGTTTCTTGAGGATTTTTGTTCGCTTGTTAACTTGTCAGACAGTAGTAGTTGGAAGTTGAAATTAGGCCACCTCAGCCTGGAATTAAGAGTTGGCTTTCCTGCAGAAAGGGCAGCTGAAGTCCAGGTCAGTTCGCTGCGGAGTTGTGGACTTGCCTTTCCTTCACATCTAAGTTATTTTCTTGAAACATGTTAGTTCTGTTGCTACAGAACACCCTAAGGCTGATGCTTGCAGAAAGCTAGTTGTCCTTTTGTGAGCCCTACCGTAACTTGGGCTGCTCTGCCCCCAGGCAGCAGGGAATGGCAGCAGGAACAGCCTGGAAAAGGCATAGAGGTAGTGTGGATGGGAAAGCTCTAAATGAGATGATATTCCCCAGAGATTAATGGAGTCTCAGTGTTGCAGAGATGAGGCTGAGCTTCCTGCAGTTGCTGGTGGGCTGGTGGTCCCACTGCCCTCTCCTGAGCCCTGGGCACACTTTGGAGCCTCCCAAAGGAACTTGAGGCACTACTCTCTTATGTCAGCTATCACCGACCATAGAATAGCAGAATGGTCAGCGTTGGAAAGGACCTCAAGGGCCATCAGTTCCAACCTCCCTGCTGCATGCAGGGCCACCAACCTCCACATTTAATACTAGACCAGGCTGCCCAGGGCCCCGTCCAGCCTGGCCTTGAACACCTACAGGGATGAGGCATCCACAAACTCTCTGGGCAGCTTGTGCCAGCACCTCACCACTCTCATAGTAAAGACCTTCCCCCTGACATCCAACCTAAATCTATTGGTCTATGGTTATGGTCTATCTATTATCTATTGGTTATGTATTCTCATTGCTTTGATAAGTGGGACAGCTTTTTAATAAGCGAACCTAAGGATGGAATAAGAGAAAAGGAAACTAAAAATACTTTTTTTGTTGTTGGTATTTGTATAGGAAAAACTTTTTTTGTGGTGCTACCACATATGGTGTCCAGTGGAACTTGTAAAGAGCCGTTAGATTTATATTCTCTGTAGGTCAATACAGAAATGCGTTTTCTTGGAAATCAATTGCTTTAGAGATGATTCTGTACCATCAGGCAGCTGCATGGCCCAGTCCAATGTTTAAATATGTATTTTAAAACCCAGAAGATTAAAAACAAGCAAACGAAAAGGCTATATTTTTAGGCTGATGTCCTATTTCAGCCTAGAGTATCTTTCCAAAGCAGGGTTATCAAGCCTTAGAAATGAAGACTGCAAATGAAAAAAAAAATGAATGCAACTTTAATCATGGTGTTGCAAATGCCAGAGGAATGACAGAGCTACTGCCTTTGCTATCACTGCTCCCTGACTGCTTCTCTTTATTGGCATGTGTGCCTCAATTGTTCAAACTACACAATGTCTGAACATTGATGTCATATTTTTGTTAGTGCGAAAGCCTACATTTGACCTTTCTTTGTAATTGTGACACTGGTTGAATTCTGCTTTAGTTCGTGGCAATTCACTAAATCCTTTGAGAGTTCGCTAGTTAATTATTGCCAAGTGAATTTTTAATTTGCTCCTATGATTACATTGGTGAATACAGTCATTAGTGGGAAATTTATTTTAGAAATTGGCACTAGAGGGAGCTAAGTAATTGTATCATTTATGTATCTGAGAAGAAAAAAAGAACATTAAAAACTTGCTTTTTTCTGAACATGCTGATTTTACAAACATGGCAGCTATGCCTCAGCAAATTATAAGTGATAATGAATTAGTTAATTTTCCTTACTGAAAACTGCTACGCTAAGACTATTAAATTACTGTATTTCTATTTAGTGAAACCAGCTACCAGTCAGTAAATTAGGATTTCTAGGACTCTTTTGGGAGGGGGAATTTTTTGTGACTATTATCCTTGTTTATCATTTAGTCTTAACAAAATTAAAATGCTCACTGATACCTTCCCCAAATATGTTTGTTCCCAAGTGCATTGCAAGACAAATGGTTGTGTTGAGTGTCACAGCTCTATAAGAAGAGCTGGAGGAGGTACCTGTAGTGCCAACCCCGCATCCTCTCTGGTCTGTCCCAAAGCCATGCCTGGTTGCAAAGTGACATATTATCCAGCCCAATTCCCACTGAGATCAGTGGAGTCCCACCTTTGTTTGGCATCATCTGACTCAGGAAGTGTATCTTCATAGCTCACAGTCCAGCCCTACACAGCAAATGCCCACATCCACACATGTGCCCATACCTGCCGACCTGCAAGGCGTGCAGGCTCAGCTGGGGTCTAGGAGATCCTATAGCTAACCTATCCATGCCAGGGAGCTATTTGTGCTGTTGCTTTTAAGATAGCTGTTTTACCCATACAGTTTAGTCTGCTTTAAGTTCTGGAATTATGGTGCTGAGTGGATCAGAATAATGGTAAATCCTATTTTATGCACCCACATTAATAGGTATAATCAGAGTTGTAAATGAGGATAGTATTGCTCTTTCCCCTTGTAGAAATTTAAGGCTGTTTTGCACTTGCTGTGCTGAATGGGTGTTTGCTATTCTTTTTGCCACTTAAAAAATCTGATTTCTTCTCATGTGCCATGAATAATTTTGCCCAATTTTTTAATTCATGTTGGTTGTAGTCCATTTCACCACACAAAGTTCTATCTTGATGTAGTTGTCTGAACTGAAGTTGCTGAAACTTACCATGCTTTGTGAGTCACTTTTCCAGTATACCCTCCTGTGAAATCCTATAAGAAGTAAACAACACATTTCATGACTTTGACACAATGTGTTTTGTTCAATAGTTCTAATTAATATAAGTAATAATATCAGCAGTACAAGGCAGTTCTTATCTTTTTGTGTCTTTTGGGTGTATAGGCAATTGGGAAAATGATTTGAAGTTCTGTTGGTTGCAGTACGTTTCCCCAGTGACTTTATTCATGCTTGGCTAGAACAAGACATCTTGCCTCACTCTTCTCAGATGTGAACTATGGATTAGATTTAGCAGTATGATGTTACTGTACAATAACTAGGGCCCAGAACCAGTACACATTCTTTATATTCCTCGTAAACTGGTTTATGTTAGTAAATCTCAAGCTATTTCCGTCAGCTTTCTGGCTTGTCAAGCAAACACAAAAGATGTGGATTTACAGTGGAGTAAAATCTGTTTTGGAAATGATAGTGCTCAAGGTGTCTTTGCCATCTACAAAATAGTTGTTTTC
Organism: Pavo muticus; assembly: GCA_016647715.1. Lineage (NCBI taxonomy): Eukaryota > Metazoa > Chordata > Aves > Galliformes > Phasianidae > Pavo > Pavo muticus. The sequence goes on along the minus strand of JACDJE010000036.1, from coordinate 5,407,855 downwards.
TTAACTGCTTTGCTTTAGCTTTATTCGATAGCAAAATTCTGTACTAAGAAGGTCAGAGGTTATAAGCAGCAGTAGTAGTAGGGTGGAAGAGTATTCTCCCTTCCAGATTCTTTATGGTGTCACTGAGTCTGGGAGCGCTGCAGCTCTGTGTTCTCTTTATGCATTTGTTCCCAAATTTGATTTGGAAATGGGTGATCTGTTAAGTCCTTTTGATTTACTGAAAGTTTTTAAGACTGTGTACTGAGATGCATTCAACGTAAAGCAGTAGCGAAATAGCCCATCCTACTAAAATATGATGGTGGGTGAATCATTTTATGATACAGTATTGGTGTTATTAACAGGTGAGGAGCTGGAAAGCCAAGGTAGGCATCAAGGGAAACACCTATTTTAAACAGCCTTCGAATCTAGCTGCCCATAGATGAACACTGAACTGAAAGAAAAGCACTTAAATAGGTGCAGAGCTTTGCTGGACTTTGCTTGTGAACTGAGCTCTGCTGGCCTGAGACTGGGCTTTGGGTGGGCATAGCATTGGCTTGGTTCACAAGTACCTCTGCTGTTATTTCAGGCTGTCTGTAGGTGCTGTGTATTTTGAAGGGTATTTTAAGAGCGGTGGTGGTTGTGTTGTTTGCTTGTTTGTTTCTAAGTAAGCTTAGATTCTGGGGCATAAAATGGCAGCATAAGGAAAATTTGCTTACATTGGAAATAGCTGACTTGTGTAAACAGTAACACTGTGAGAGTCTCGGCTAAGTTTTTAAGATGATTTGAACAGACTTAATAAGATTTAATAAAACTTCTTACTAAGACAATCTATCACTCAATCATCTTTAAAAATCCCCTCCCTCTTTCAAATCCTCAGTAAACTTATTTAAAAATTTGCTTTCTTAAAGCTATTTTCAATAAACATTTTGGCTGTCTCCCTCCTGCCCCCAGTTATTTATTTTTGTCTGAAATAAGAAGAAGAATCAGGAGACTTAGACTTCATAAGGTCGTTATGCAATAACTTGTTTTCGTCATACAGCGGCCTCTGATTGTACATCTCTGTAGCAGGTACCTGTCAGGGCATAGTGAACTGTTTCAAAGACAAAATAAGTTGCAGGAAATTAAATGTTTCGATGCTTAATTTGGAGATGTCAGTCTCTCACTTTGTTTCACTAGAAACTGCACTTCCAACAGAGCTTAGGACTTTACATTGCATATGGTTTTACCTCTACAGAACCAAAAATAAGGAATGTTCTGCATGGTTTGAATTCACTTCTGGTTGGGCTACAGCTTTCAGTCACTGTTTGTAACTTCATCCCTCCCATATACTCCTTTGCTATGTCTATACGATTTTCAAACTATGTAAGATTATTTCATGATATCTTTGATATTCTGTTATTCTGTGCTTTGAAGAAATATTGCATTGCACGTCTTTTAGCTTGAGAGTACTCAGAGAGGTCTGCTGCTGTGGCAGCAGAAGTGCTGTCTGTAAGTGAACTTACATGGCATTCTGTCCTTATGGAAATGACTTTGCATCAACTCCTCTAAGTTAACCCAAGGTCTCCCACTGATCATGAGGGACGGTGGGATCTTCTGGTCTTTGATGCCCATCCATGTGGTTTTAGCAACAGTGAGCCATGTAAAAGCCTGACAGGAAAGTTCTTTGTTTCCTTTAGCATTACTACACAGCCAGCACACGATCGTCTACAACAACAGAAAAAATAAGTACCGTGATGGCCAAGCAGATAGCTCAGTGCAGGCGTGTCAGCCACTACAGGCCACAGCTGTACGGACTTTAATACTGTGATAAGTCACTTGTGACACTCTGAGTGCTGCTATTAGTTTGTACAGTTTGTTAGAGTTTTATGGAACATGTTACAGGAAAACAAAACCCTTTAGTATCAGCTCACTCAGAGCTCCTGTTCTGCTTCATTTCCCTCGGATTCCTAGCTATGATATAAAGTACAGTACTTTACTGTACCTCCTCGCCCTGTATTATCTGCCTGCCAGCTCCTGAGGCTGTAGTTTGTTCCCCATAAATAGATTCTGGAAGTGATAGCAACAACAACAATAATAATAGAAAGTGATTATAGTTTGCAGTTTTTTTAATACAAACACCAAAGTACTTCTAATGCCATCTTCAGAAGGTGGAAACTGTCCCACTGATAAAACAGTGTTGGGGTATTCATGGGCATGCTTTAATTCTTTCTGCTTTCTTGTTTACCAATAAAATTATGTTAAAAAAGTTCTCCATACAGCAGTGGGGAGCTTGAGGGGAAGTCAGATCCAGTTATGTATACTCTGCTATGACATTCTAGGTAATTCTATGTATTTGCAATTGTCCACATTAGGGTAGGAGGATTGTAGTAGTGTTGTAATGCTAAACTGGGGCTTTTGTTTCTTGTATTTTCCTTAACCCAAAGAATGCTGCTTTTCTGCTTAGGGAATGAGTTTGGGAAAACATTATTATTGGCCTCTCCGGACTATAGTGCAAGCTTTCTAATGTTTGATGCCTCCTAATTTCACAGCTATCCCATGAACATATCAGTTCACTCTGACTAATGTAAAAGAACAAGCTTCCAGCCAAAATCTAGAAATGTGACTTCAATTTATTTTAAAGGTATTGTGAAGAAACGTATTTAGAAGAAAGAGGGTCTAATATATGGATACCAGACTTCTCGCCCTATAGCCCTGTCTGCTACCTCTGTGAGCACTGGGATTTTTTGGAGTAGAGGGAGAAACCCTAAGTAAAGCTGACTGAGGAGTGCCCTACAACTTCTGGCTCTGGCTGCAGTCAGGCACTCAGATTCCTTGTAAGAAACAGCACACATAGGCTCAGATGAATACACTGATTCAAAACAGACTTTGATTAAAAGAATGGTTTGATTTGAACAGTATGCATACCTTATAATCTCCATACATAGACTGCAGTATAACAATCCAGGTACATGCATAGTTCATGTGGAAGACTTAGACCTATCTAGTTAATGTAACATGCCCAACCAGGTGTTAATCTCCTTGCAGCACACACCTAACACACCCCACATTAACTTATCTTTTTTTCTTTCTGGTCCCAGTACCATGCAATGCATAGGGACACCCACAGCCCCATCAGGTGCTCAGAGCCCTTGCATGTCACCATGGGGTACCCACCACCTCTCTGGGCAACCTGTTCCAGTCTAGTGTGGATATAGTACAGAATTTGGTGCAGTTCAGCTGATGTAAAGAATTAATTAATTTCACTGCTGAGCTAAATTTTCCTGCTCCAGGTACCCACCATGCTCAGGTACCTTTGTATGTAACTGCTTCTTGTGCAGCTGAAGGCTGGCAGTACCTGGCACTCAGAGGTCTGTTTTCATGCACATGACTTTCCCCTACCTTGGCTGACCTGAGGCCTTTGCACCACCTTCAGCAGACCTCCACCACACACTTAGCTTTGCCAGATATTTCTTCCTTGTAAGACCTATGGAGTAACACAGAAAGCTTAGTCTACAGTGCAGTATCTCCAGCATGATACGAAACAGACACTAATTTCATATGATGCTATTTCTGACTTTTTTCTATGCTGTAATTTAGGTTTTTTTTCAGATTCCTTGAACTTTCCCTTCTATCACTCCTCCCTACCTTCCCTACCACCCTACATAAACACTATAGTGTTTATTTTTTGTGATACACAGCCACATTTACTTGAACAGAGGGGAAGTAAACAGGCTGCTCAGGGAGTGGGAGGAGGGGGGTCACTGTCTCTGGAGGTTTTCCAGAGCTGTGGGGATGTGGCATTGTGGGGTACGGTCAGTGGGCATGGGGGGGTGGGTGGGGTTGGACTTGGGGATCTTAGAGGTCTTTTCCAGCATTGATGGTTCTGTGACTCTGTAAACAGTGACTTTGGACACTTCTTCAGTTTTTCAGGGCTGTTTTTTTTCCCCTCCCCAAACCTGTTTCCCTTTGCCTTCCATGGCTTGTGCAGATCTGTACAGGACAAGGGACTGTCCTTTTCAAATGGTCCTTAACATCCGTCCCCTTTACGGCAGTGTTCAGAGAAGAACACTGGTGCCAAATTGCCACAGGTCAGCCTTAATTATTCTCTCTGCCTTAAGAAAAATAAAAATCTTAATTCAGCTGACAATCTCCTTGAAAAAATCTCATTATTTGTTCAACAGGTTCCACTTAATATCCTTTGTGTAACTCTCCTGTCCTTCATTTTAAATGAAGTGTCTGTTTTCTTTTGCAGCAGTGCAAAACAGACACACAGGTCTGCTCCCTGCTCGGGTAAGGAAGTCAGCAATAACTGCAGTTTATTCTCATTGTGTCATGAAATGTACTTCGATCACAAACCTTTTAAATATAAGCAAAGGAAAAGAGTAAAATTTAAATAGCTTTTCAATTAGGCATATATTTGTTAATGTTCAATAGATAGTCAAATGCTTTGGTGAATATTTTAGATAGAGGAGAGTTCGTACCGTTGTGCAAATGAAAATTGCTGCTGCCAGCAGTGAATTACAGCTGAACTAATGTTAGGGAAAAACCAACCCTATGGCTTTGGTTTATTCCTGTCTGGTGCTGGAGGGGTGATGCCTCTCTATACCTCCCCTGATTTTCAGGGTGAATGAAACACTGCAATACGTGAACTTTCCTTTGGGTCTGGCAATACATCCCACACTCTTTTTGGAAGAACTACCCCCTTATCATGTAGAAATCACAAATATTAATGTGACATATTCAATTATATGCTAGAGTATTCAACAAATGAACCAAACCACAGCATGTTTGGGGTCACTTTAATGAGCATTAGTCCTGTTAGTACCTGAGGCTGTATCTACATCTTTGGCATTTCCAGATTGCTTTGGGTTTCTCTGGGTCTTCGGGTGAGAGCTGCATTTACTGCTGTTCTAGTAATGTGCTTCAACCACCTCCAGCCCTGGTGCCCCAAAAGTCCACACCAAAAGGGTATGGGATGAGTGGGAAATGAACACGCTTAGCAGGGATAGAGGGCAGAGAAAAGTTTACAGGTCTCAGGGAGGCAATTGCTGTTGTTTATTAGGGGGCTCCTTGTTAGAGTAGTTAATTAATAAAGGCAAAAAATACCTCCTTCTATTCACAGCTCTGTTGAATAGAGGCTTTAGTAAAAGCCCGTCGCACAACTTGGTCTCTGGAGACCAAACTCCCGACGCTCAGTTAGTGTAAATAATGACTTCAGTGCAGCTAGACTGGTGCTTACCCATTTAATCAGACAGCTGTGTTGGTCCTGCTTTTACATTCTTGTTTAAACAAACTCGGTATATATGGAGACCGTGACTGTGCAGTGGTTGCACCGCTTTGTGTGGCGGTGTGCTCATGGACAGCTTCATCCCATAGGCTCTAATGGAGCAGGTCAAAGGTGCTCCTCAGAGCAGCACTCTTGGAAATACACCACAAGGGATAGAACTGCTTTTTTGGGAACTGCAGTAATCTGATCAAGCAATCAACAACAGCTTTAACCAATGAAGGCTGCTGGAAGTAATGCCTCCAATTGCCTTACACTGGCCTACAGCGTCAGAGGTGGGTGTTAGTGGTATGGCAGTACAGGAGGCACCCATTGGCATTCATTGACACTTGCTGAATATTTATGGAGTCCAAGCAGTGGGTGTGAGCACAGTGATGAGCGGGTGGTGCGTTTCAGCAGTGCTGATGGTGACAGTGGGTCACCTCCTCTGGGGCAGATATTTACGAGCATGGCATGCAGACTCTTGTTCATTGCTGGTGAAAATACATAGCTTGTGAAAATACGTAGCTAATGGTGGTGACTATATTGAAAAAATAGTGGTTTTGTAGCTGAGAATTTGCTCTATCAGGTAGTCTTTCTGTACTCTTTGTGCCCATTATAGTTTCCATGGAAATAAATAGGAGGCATTACTTTCAGAGTGACCTATGTGGTTTGTCTTCAAGATTCAAGGAGAGAAATGGAGTGTTAAGGATGTATATGTTGTGATCAGCTGCTATTGTCTTAGCAGCTTATTTAAGCAGAGAACAACTCCAGATTTTTTTTCTTTTTTAAATTAAATCACAAGTCGGTTAATGGTGAAGATTTAAACCCAATTCATTCCGAACGTGCATTCTGCTCCCAACATTTCTATAGCAGATTCTCTTGCTGCACATTTCAATGAAATGCAGCGTGGGGTTTTTTTGTTATTTTTTTTTTTTTTCCCTTTGGAAAAAAAAAGAGAAGAGCTCTTTGAGACTCTTTCCAGTTGATGCTCCATGTTGTGACATGTAATGTAAAACTGCATCTGTTACGTTGAAATAAGAACATAAGAGAGACACTTTGACATGACGAATCACAACACAACTCAGCAGCAGGAACATTTAAAACACAACACGGTTTCGTTGTCAGTAACCTCAGCCCTGATAGAGATGAGGTATTTAGCCGAGCTCCCAGCTTCACCGAATCTGTGTTTTATCCTAATGAATTTTTCTCCTCAAGTGAGGCCCAATCCTGTCATTCTTCTGCTCAGAAGCTCCTGGTAACTTTTAGACATTGAAGCTGGGGAAAGTTTTGCCTGAGTGAAGACCTCAGGATCAGGCCCAGGAGTTTTTACCGTCTGTGATGTATAAAATAGACTCAGATTAAGCTAGCAGACTTGTTATTTGACAGTTTATAAAATATTTTAGTATCTTTTTGGCAGTAGCAGTTTGAATGTTGGCAAATGTACACATTGCTTGCAGTTACAAAACCTTGTAATGAGTATTTTCCACTGTAATAGCAGTGAGTTGAAATTTGGATAAACCACTTAGACTTGTGAACTCTGACATGCATGGTAACTATGTCTTTGCAAAAGAATTTTGTCAAGTATTGGAGCTCCTACTAATAGCACATCCATCTTTCTGCACACTATAAATCTTAAGAAAATTTCTATTACTCTGCAATTTGTCTGGCTTATGCTATTTATTAGCCATTTTATTCTGCTGCTTTAAGAAGTAATGTGATGTTCATTTTATTGCTGGTTCAATAAATTGTTAATTATAATGCAGTGATTGCTGCTGACGTGATTTAAAAGCCACATTAGCACTATAGCATTAAAGTTTTAACTATTTTACCCTTCAATTCCCTGTTTATACAACAGTAAAAGGAAAATAGCCTTAGACTAATTTAAAAAATGAAGGTAGTTGTATCTACTGATCACATGATCATGCTAGAACTTTTGTTGTTGGCTTTTGTTTTAAAGGTTACATTTGGGTCTAAAAATAATGAAAATGCATCAATGTGGTGTAACCTTACAGTTCAGCAAAAACTGTCCTTAAAGCAAGATTAACCCCAAAGTTAAATTAAAAGAATTACTTAGTTAAATTAGGACAATTGGCATAATATATTAAAGGAACAAAATACCCAGATAAATCATAATCATCTTACAGTTATGCGTAGCTTCTGGTGCCCATTTTGTATAATAATGGAGCATAAAAGAAGCCGTGATTGGAAAGCATGCCTATTTTCTCCAAGAATATTCTAAATGGGACTGGGAGAAATCTCCATTTTGCTGATAGAGGTCAAATCTAATTGCTACAAGTAGAGTAATACATCCTCAGCTGAGCGCATGGAGATGCCAGAACTGACACCATACCACAAGCCTTGTGCAAGTGTTATGGACAGAATCCATGGAAACACAACCTGGAGTGAGCTGGGAGACTTACTGCCTGCTGGAAATAGGCATTTGTGTTAGTGAGGTACTCCCAGACATACAGATTGGTGTGAAGTCTGTTTGTCAAAAGGAATCATAGAATCATAAAGGTTGAGAAAGACCTCTAACATCATCCAACCAAGTGTTGACCCATCTCCACCATGCCCACTAAACCAAAGGAGAAGAAGGTTGCCAGTGTTCCCATGCAGAACTTGCCCAAAATATCTACCTGTCTCCATTAAATCATATGATTTTATTTTTAAACTGAGAAAACTACACTCATAGAAATATAGGGAAAATTAGAGCAATAATGAGAGCTGGTATAGAAACTCAATGCTTTTATGCACTCACAGATATGTATATATAAAAATACATGCATTTGCAGTCCTACAAACATACCACCGCCACTGCAACTAATGTGCAGTTCTCAAACACTGGAAACTGGAAGTCATTAATTCAAACAAAGCCACTTAAATACATAGCAAAATGTAAATTCTGACTGCTCACTCTCATATAAATTTGTTGGCCCTGCCGCAGAGCCATTCCTTCCCATATGGGATGCTTGCCATCGTTTGCTGCCAGATGGTCAGACTTTCAGGCTAAAGCAACTTTGTTGGTGTTAAAGCATCATGTGATCCTCGGTATTCAAATGATTTTCAACTGCAGTAGCAAAGGACAGGTTTAATATGTAAGTAATAATAGAAGGGAATTAAAAAAATGAGGAGATGAGCTTATGAAAAGCCACCTGATCTGAGGTTCCCAGCTTAACCCTCCTCTGACCTTTGTTGTGAGCTGCTGTGGTCTGGTAATGGACAGACCTAAGCATCACAACAAAGGCTTTTCCTGCTTGTTAGAGGTCTCCCCAGACAACATTTTGCCTTTTTCTGGGCCAGAACAGCAGCTGGGTAGTTGCAGCCAGTCGCCAACTTCACAGCCAAAACTTTATTTTCCTAGAGAATTCCAACAGAGAGTAAGGGTAGAAGGAGGTGTTAAGAACATTCTAATGTTTTGCAAACTTCCTTTATTTTCTTTTTAATTAAAAAGATTGACCTGAAGATTGACTATGAGCCATATTCATACACACAACTTTTCCCTCAGCCTCATTTCAGCAGGTCCTAAGGAGGAAAGGTGGACAAATGGGTAAAATGTAGTGATAAGATTGTAGGACACGGTACATAATGCAGTGTTTGCTTGTTGAAAGAAATGAAGCACCTAAGCCCCTTTAGAGGGTCATGGGAAGAGAAATTTGACCTTTGGATGCCTAATTGCATTTAAAGATCCATCTAGAGGAGACCTTCCTACTTCTTGGCTAAGTTAGAAGGAGGCACTGTCTTGATGGCATCCATTTTCAAAGGTAGACTACTTTGAAACCGAAAGCAATTTTCTTGTAAAGAGTGCTTAAATTACCTTCTTGAAGGAAGTTTCTGCCAGGATAGTGTGCTAAAAACAAACAAAAAGCCCCAAACCCTGGAATTTTAATAAACTATAAGACATTGGTTGAACTGCTTTCAAATAAGGGCGAGTCTTGGCACTGGTCATGATAAAAAACCTACAGCTATAAGTTTGACAGTCAGCGAGCTCCAAGATTTCAGGCTTTGGGAGCAAAGATCTGAGCTAAAGGGACTGATAAAGCTTGCTGAGCTGTCATAGTATACTTAAAATCCTATACTTGACTTAGCACTGCTTGACATTTCAATACCAAAAATTAGGACATAAAAATTAGTGTAGCCCATATTAAACAGATTTAAAACTAGTAAACTGATTGCAAAGAATAATTTTCATGTTAATAGCGATGCCTCATAGGGATCTAATCATGACCTACTGATCTTAATAAAAAAATATGTATTTCCTTTTGGGTCATGCAAGAATTAGAAGAGTGATAAATAAGGAATGGGAACGGTCATTTATTGGTATGGCAGGTGTTCACTTCCATATGCAGAAGCAGTGCTGCCCAACAGAGAGCTGAACAGCCTGCTGTGGAGGAAATGAAAGGCAGAGGAACTGGTTAAAAAGGTAGACCAGTAACTATCACTAAAAAGTACTGAGAGCATCAGTATCTTGTATGTAAGAAGCTCAGTCAAGAAGATAAGGAGAGTGGGGCATAAGCTGAAAAGTTGGAAATGCCAGTTTACTGTTGGCTCTAAATAGTGTGTGTAAAGTTATCCACAAAGCCATAAGAGAAAAAAGAAACTTCTAATGAACTGTGAAACCAGATGCTTTATGCTGGAGAAGCACATTCTGTAGTCTGCATATTGTTATTTTGTTTTCGGGAATGCAGCAAAGTGCTGGCTAATTTCAAATATAGATGCAGGCACAGTTTATACCCCAAAGAGTTTATGCTGGGAGCAATATTCCTGTTCGTTGGGGGGTGAGGTGGGTATATGGTGAACGGAAACATACTTATGAAAAATAGGTTTATTTTTCATACTGGAAAAACAGATTAGTTTAGAAACCTCACAATGGATATTTTCACATGTAAACAGTCAGCCCCCATCTACCAGAAGGTATGTGAGTCTCTGCAGATGCTGTGAGGGGTATGGGCATAAACAGGATCCTGGATGGGAGCTAAAAGGAAAGCCAACCCAGGCCTCATAAGCTTTGTCTAGGTTGGACTGTGATTAGGGTGTTTTATTCCCAAACAGTAAGCCAGTATGATCTTCCTTTAGATGTCATTAAACACAAGATTGAATTAGAGCCATACTGACAGCCAGCAATGTAATAGCAGCTCTGTACGTATGTATGGAGCAAACTTTGCTCATGAGAAACATTTTTTATATGTAAAAATCTCGAAAAAAAGGAATACAAAAATGAGCAAAATGTTTCCTTAAGTTTAAATTTCATTGCACCGTAGCTTGTGGGTTCTTGGAATTAATTATGACACTATCACAAATAGTGTAATAAATAAGGAAGACCGATTTTATGCTGATTTTATTGATGAGCTGACAGAATGGTGAAAGCCAGAAGCTGAGATAAATCATGAACTGCAAAAGGAGATGCTCGTGTTGTCTATCTACATGAGTAGGGAAAGTGAGATACAGAAATATGTCTAATTAATAAGACAAAGGGAAATGGCACAAAACAGGTACACGACACTAAATTTTGCCTTATGACCATGTGTGATGTCACTACAAAACACTGGGATTTTTATGTTACGCTGTCAGAGATCAAATTATCAGCGTAACTTCCTCTAAACTTCAGCTAAATCAATATAATTTCAAATAGTAGGCTTCAAAAAGTAGCTTATAAAGCAAATCCTTTAATTGGGAGTATCAGTAGAGAGGCAAATTTAAAAGGAACCAAAACACTTCTCTAATTTGTCTTTGAGATTCTGACTTTTTGTTTTGTAACTTCTGTTGCAGACGGTGGTACAAAGAATAAGGGACATATATTGCTTAAATTTATTGCTTGTGTTCCAGTAGATTGGAGTGTTTAGCCACAGTAAGGTAGCTCTGAGGAAGGTAGGAAGGAGGCAGGTTGGATGGCGTACAGAGATAAGAGAGGAAATCTAAGTATAATGGGTTGCACAGACAAAAGCTGGTTTTATAATTATTATTATTTTTAAAGACAGGCGGAAAAAAACTAAGGAGGAAACAATGTTCTGCATTGACTCCAAAATGGAATGTGTTAGGCAAGCAGAAAACATTGGAAAGTGAGAGTCTTTGAAAAGCCTGGGAAGGAAGGATGGAGAGCTTGATTTGAAGTAGTTCCAGCTGAAGGAGGTCTGCGTGGCTGGGAACGCATCATTAAAGTGCCATTAATTTTGCTTGTTGCCAACATCTTGGGTGGATTGGAGGAAGACAGAATGAGAATTTGCTCAGGCAAGAGGGACAAGGTTAAAGAAATGATGATAGGAGGTTTTGAAAGCTCCAGGACTATTTTTGATTTTGCTGCAGCAGGAATATTTTCTTTCTTTGCTGTTCTTGAGTATTGGGCATTTCTATTTCTGGAAATGCCCCAGGAAGGTTATCCAAATTATTTCAAAACTCAGGAAAATTTTTTGGGTAGTTTTCAGTTTGCATTTCAGTTTCACTTGTCTCTTACTTCCGAGACTGGTTTAGACAGCGCTAATGAAAAATCATTATCGTGTAGATAAATTCACGTGGAGTGTTTATGGAAATTAATAGTTGTTTATCCTTTGACCAAAAACTACTTAATCTGCATCTCTGCATCTTCATTTACATCTTCAGTTTAAATTAGGACAAGGGGCTGCTCCTTAGCACTTCTTTTCCCCAGCATCATTTGAAAAATCAGAGAAGGGAAAGTCTACTCTCTAGGCATTGAGATGTCTGGTACCAGTTTGATTTTATATTTTAATGATTTTGGTTTGTCACACTTCATTCAGATTTTGTCCAGTTTCTAATTCCTTTTGTTGTTTTTTTTTTTTTTTTTGGTGTCACATTAAAGAATATTTTTATTCTGTTTATTATTAGTTAAATAATGATCTCTAGACCAGGGCAGCCTGGTCTGGTGGTTGGTGACCCTGCCCACGGCAGGGGGGTTGAAACTAGATGATCTTCGAGGTCCTTTTCAACCCAGGCCATTCTATGATTCTATGATTCATTAACTAAATGAAATATGTACATAAAATAAACTCAGTATTTTGCTTTCTTGAAGATTACATATCTTTTATAATACTTAGTGAATTCTTAGACTGAAGCTTCAGAAAATAAATATGAAAAAAATAAGAATATTGAACACATTTCACAACACAAAATATTCATGATACAAAAATATTCTCACTTCAGTCATGGTAAAACTAAAGTAGGAATTAACAATACATGTAGAGAGGAGTGTAGATAGTATAGAAAATAGAGCTGGGAGGCAGGATTATCTATACCTAAATTGTTCATGACAGATACTTGTCTAACTTCCTCCTTAAATCTCCTCTGATGGAGTTTCTGCAATCTCTATAGGCTCTTTTTTTCCAAACGTCTATTCAAAATCTCCTCCTCAGCAGTTCAAGTCTGTTACTATTCTTTTTGAAGTGGACACATACAGCAATTTTTTTTTTTTGCTGCTTCCAAACATCTGCAAACAGACTTGTCACTGCTTATTCTTTCCTTTAGGTTAAACCATCTCAATTATTGAGATTATGATCTTTATATAGATCGTATTTTCTGGGTCAACTGGCCTCCCCTTCTTTTCTTTTCTTTTCTTTTCTTTTCTTTTCTTTTCTTTTCTTTTCTTTTCTTTTCTTTTCTTTTCTTTTCTTTTCTTTTCTTTTCTTTTCTTTT